>VWZX01019989.1:105402-136994 GCA_013399015.1 Galbula dea
AGCCCCTCGGGCCGCCGCCGCCGCACCCGCTGCTATTGCACGGCCCCCCCGGCGGCCGCGGGGCCGGGGGTCGCGGGGCCGGGGCCCCCCATCGCGGCGGCGACTTCGCCTACGCGCACCTCGCCTGGCTCATCTACTCCATCGCCTTCACGCCCAAGGCGGCGCTGATCCTGGGCACCTCCATCCTGGAGCTGATCGAGCTGCGCCTGCCGTTGGGCACCACCGGCTTTCGCATCACCTTGGCGCTCTCCGCACCGCTCCTGTACTGCCTACTGCGAGCCATCGGCACCGAAGGTGCCGGGCAGTTGCTCCTGCCTCCCCAGCCGCCGCCGCAGCACCGCGCCGCCGCCGCCTTCCTCGCCACCTGCCTCGATCTTCTCGACAGCTTCTCCCTGCTGGAGTTGGTGCTGCAGCCCGGGCGTCCGGCGCCGCTGCCCGCCCCGCTGCGCTACCTCCTCATCGCCGTCTATTTCCTCTGCCTGGCCTCACCGGTGCTGTGGCTCTACGAGCTCAGCGCTGCCCGACCCCCAGGCGCCGCCCGCCTCGCCCTCCACCTCCTGCTGCCCGCCGGGCTTCTGGACGCCCCGCTCCTGGCGCTCCGCTGCCTCCTGCTCCTGCGCTACCAGCAGCCGCTCTCCCTCTTCATGCTGAAGAACCTCTTCTTTCTGGCCTGCCGCGGCCTGGAGGCGCTGGAGACCTGCTGCCTCCTTCGCCCCGCCGCCGCCCCGCCGCCCGCCAAGTACGGACCCGCCGCTGCTGCCGCGCCCGCCGCTCCGCTGGCCCACGGGCTCTCCGACGCCGACGTGGGCCCCCACGGGTACGTGAACGCCTTGGCGGTCACCGCCCAGGGCTGAGCCCGTCGACCCCGGAGGGGCTCCCGCCGCCTCCGGGTCCGCTCCCGGCAGAGTCTCTCTGCGTTTCTGCTCAGGTTCCCACCGTCGTGGCCGAGCAGAGGAAGGGAACGCGGGTTCCCCGGTCGGACTCTCGCTCTCCTCCTCCCTTTCCCGAGGGCAAATCCAGCAGTAGAAGCTCCAGTAGAAGCTCGGTGCGAACCCGACTACCAGCAGGAGCCTATGGCTGACGCTCGTCCCTGGAAAACGCACCAAACGTGACAAGTCTTCTTCTAGTGCTTCTGCCTCTCAGCGCTGTTTGGAGAGGCCCACTCCTGCTCCCTGACAAGATATCGTGTTGCTTTGTGACCATAAAGGTTTAGTTTTAATTTTTCCTCCTAAACAAAAGGGACTGGTAGATTTTGGTCTCCTCCTTTAAGAACTCCTGCTGACCACAAGGAAGAGAGTGAGAGGGGCTGTGACCAGCAGAGACGTGCCTTTGGGGCACGGGCGGGACAAAAGGAAGCACACTTTGGTTTTGCTAGGTCTTGCAAAGCTGCCACCTCTGTTCCCAGCGGCAGAGCTGCAGAGGGCCTTTGTGCGCCCACGGGCAACCTCTGGGAGCACGCCGACCAGCTGGTCATTTCAAGCCTAGAAGCCACTTGCTCCAAGCTGAAAATGTCTACCTCTGTGCTTCAACCTTTTGCATCTTCTGTTGACTTCACACGTGAAAGGAATACGTGAATCTGGCATGGACATAATCCAGGGGTTTAGATTCCATTTCACTGTCCCCTGAGACATTTATTTCTGGTGAGAACAGGGTTTACAGCAGCCTACTACTTGCTTCAGACAGCAGTGCCCTGGTGCTTGGGCTCTCATTCTCTGTGAATATGCATGTTTATGGGATCAGTGTTGGGTTTTCTTTTACTCAGAGTGTAGGGTCTCCTTTACATAGGCCGGGAAGGCTGCAAAGACCTCCTCCCTCCCCCTTCCACCTCTGCTTGAGAGAGCAGAGACCGGGCTAAGCCTGCAAACTGGCCCCCCTCAAACAGCAGAGTAGATGTCAGTGCTGCTTGGGGTGGGCCCTGCACTCATTGAACCTCGCTTTTCAGCACAGAATGCAAAGTGCTGTAGGAGCCCTCGGGGCATAGATGCTCCACAGTGCTGGTAAAAGCCCAGGTATCATCATCCTGTCCTCCATGTGCATGTGGTTAAGGGTAGGTGAGGAAAATGTTAATTTTTAGTAACCTCTCATAGAAATATAGTTATCTTTGGTTTTAAGCTTCATGAATGTTCAGTGGGGGTTAAGGCCTGCTCTTCTTCCTGGTTCCAATTGCTCCTGAAACCAGCCAAATGGCAGCAGGAGCACAGAGGCCATGTTTAGAGGAAGGACTTTGCCCCTCCCAGGCTTACATTTTCTTATCTGGGCAAGGCTGCATTCACTGGGAAAATGGCAGCTCCCTGTCCCAAGCCTTTTCCCAAGTAGTCCTGTTGGGAGGGGGAAATAAAGCACAACCAACTGCCACCCAGACCCAACCACAAGGCTGCAGGCACAGCCCAGACTTCTGCATACATATTCATTCTCTCATTCAGGGCTCAGGCTTCAGTAAGGCTGAGCCTCTGTCCCACCTCCCTTTTCACAGAGTGGGATGAACTGCCTGCTCCAGTGGACTGCTATAATAAAACGTTTACAGTCTGGTAACTTCCAGCTCCCACAGGAAGAAGTGGGTGTGCCATGGGGCTCTTCTCCCCCAGCTCTTGGGTGGCTGATGAGTTTCAAGGGTCTAGAAAATCCCCTTGAGAAGATAGAGCAATAGCACTGTTCAGTTCAGATCTGCAGCGAGGATGGGTGACTTGCTGCTCTCCCCATGCCAAACAGAGAGTCAGCAAAGGCTAAGCTTAACTTTCCCACCAGTGCTTTATTTTTAACCTGAGCTCTTACATGGGCAATTGTGTGAATTTTGGCCAGTGGCCTTTCTCTTCAGTAACTTATTTTTGTCTGGACAATCTTGGTGCTGTGAGTGACTGTGATTGTAAAACTTGGTACTGTGAACTTTTCCTATGTGATGTGAGACGTGTCGAGGGGATGCTAAGTTCCTGGCTGAAGGAGGTGCAATTACAGATCTATTGTGTTTGTACACATACTTGTTTCCTTGCACAGGAGAAATGAGATGATACCATGAGGATGGTACTCCATGCTTTAGTCAAACAGCTGAAGAAAAAAGTAAACAACTAACTTTGCCAAAAACAAGGTGAAGGGAAAAAAAGCTATTCACCCCCAACTGTTTTGTTGCTCCTATGGCCAAGTTCATGATAGTACCAAAGTGCGCAGAACATCCCTAATACACTGAAGTGTAAAGCATAATTGAGACTCTAGAAGAATTACAGCAGAATTGTTAACACATTACTTCAGTACCCATTTGTAGCATGTAACAAAGTTGCTGTTTGAACAGTGAGTGCCTTTTTCCATTTAAGACATTGAGAAAATGGCATATTTAAAACATTGACAGTGAAATCACCGTTCAAATCTGTCTGTGGATGCAAAGGTTGCCTGGGACAGATAACCCTGCAAAAATGATGCTTCTGTTACATACAATTCCTTTGTAGAAAAAGTGGTTCTTTGTAGTGCCATGGTTTCTAGGTTGTTAGTAAACGTACTGTTGGGAGAGCGTAAAGCTCTTACAGTGGCTGGTTGTACAGAAGTCCCCTTGCAACTCTGTGCCTCTTACAGAGAAACACTTAAAGTTCTTCAATGTCTCATTTACAAGCCTGCCCCTCCTCTTGAATCCCCTTCTCTTGGTAATTGTGGTCCCACTTCCATTTAAACTCTTCTGCTATGTAACAGAGTTGTTTTCAGAGGAGACACAGAAATACCATTAACGTGCAAACAATACCTCACCTGATGCACCAACTGTATACACTGCCAACACAAAATTACTGGCCCAGGTCACTAACTCTTTGCCAAACAAAGTTGTGCCATAATAAGACATACTTCCCCGGGATACTATTACAAGCCTTGTAATGCAACTCTGCTACTTAGCATTTTACTCTTCTCTCTTGGCTGTCCTAACAAGAAAGATGACTACTCCCAGAATGGGAAACTGAAGTGAGAGATTAGGCCTGTGGCCAATGGACACTTGGCATCCCCCCTGGCATTAAACAGAACTTGTATTTTTTAAAAGCAGGATTGTTAAAATAAAATTAGAAACTTGTGACTGATTTTCCTCCACACCCTGCCCCCCCCCACACCTTAAGTCTTGCTGGGCCATTCAGTTCTGCATTCAGGGACCACCAGATGCATTAAAGTTACTTGATTTCCTCATGCTAGATTCCTAAAATCCAACAGGGGACCGTAAGTGCAAGGTCCCTCTCACTGTAAGAGATGATCAGGTTTGTGACCACCTGAGGAACCTGAACATACACAAGTCTATGGGACCTGATGAAGTACATCTGAGAGTCCTGAGGGAATTTGCTGATGTAGTTGCCAAACCATTCTCCATGACATTTGAGAAGTCCTTGTAGCCAGGTAAAGTACCCAGTGACTAGGAAAAGGGAAACATTGCACACAAAAAGTGTAGCAAGGAGGACACCAAGAACTACTGACATGTCAGCCTCACCTCTGTGCCTGGGAAGATCATGGAACAGATTCTCCTAGAACCTATGCCAAGGCACATGGAGGACAAAGAGGTGATTCAAGACAGCAAGCATGGCTTTACCAAGGGCAAGTCCTCCTTGACCAACCTAATGGCCTTCTATGATGGAGTGACTACATCAGCGGCCAAGGGAAGAGTGATAGATGTTATCTATCCAAACTTCCACAAGGCCTTTGACCCCGTCCCTCACAGCACCCTCTCTAAATTATGGATTTAATGGGTAAACTGTTCAGTGGATAAGGAATTGGTTGGATGGTCACATCCAGAGGGCAGTGGTCAACATCTTGATGTCCAGATGCAGATCGCTGAAAAGTGGTGACCCTCAGGAGTCTGTATTGGGACTACTGCTGTTTAATATCTTCATCAGTGACAGTGGGATCAATTACACCTTCAGCAAGCCTGCAAATAACACCAAGCTGAGTGGTAAAGTTCACATGTTGAAAGGAAGGGATGCCATGCAGAGGGACCAGGACAAACTTGAGAAGTGGTCTTGTGTGAACTAATGAGCCTCAACGAGGACAAATGCAAGGTCCTACACCTGGGTCAGAGCAATACCCAGTATCAGTACAGGCTAGGGGATGAAAGGATTGAGAGCTGATCTGTGGAGAGACTTGGGGATACTGGTAGATTAAAAGCTATGCATAAGCCAGCAACGCACATCTGCAGCCCAGAAAGCCAACCATATCCTGGGCTGCATCAAAAGAAGTGCAGCCAGCAGCTTGAGGAAGGCGTCTCCCTTTCTACTTTCCTCTGTTAAGACCTCACTTGGAGTACTATGTTCAGGTCTGCGGCCCCCACTGTAAGAAGAACATGGACCTGTTGGGGTGGGTCCAGAGGAGGGCTATGAAGACAATCAAGGGGCTGAAGCACCTCCCCTGAAGACAAGTGAAAAGTTAAGGTTGTTCAGGTGGAGAAGGCTCTGGGGAGACCTTGTTGCAGTCTCTGAATACTTAGAAGGGGCCTGTAGAAAGACAGGGACAGTCTTTAACAGGACCCGTTGCAGTAGGACAAGGGATTCTGGTATTAAAACTAAAAGAGTAGATTTAGACTAGATGCAAGGAAGAAATTTGTATGACGAGCATGGTGAAACTCTGGAACAGGTTGCCCAAAGAGATGGAAACATTCAAGGCCAGGTTTGATAGGGCTCTGAGCAACCTAATCTAGCTAAAGATGTCCCTACTCACTACTGCAGAGGGGTTGAACTAGATGACTTTTAAAGGTCCCTTCCAAACCAAAACATTCTATGATTTTCTGTCTGGATTTTCCCCCCCTCAAACTTACTGTGAGTGAAAGCTAATACTAAAGATCTAACACCAAGGGAGTTACTTGAGAAGGGAATGACTAAGGCAAGAAAATCGAGATGACACTTCTGAACTTCCTATTTAAATGACTTATACGTATTCATACCACCTGAAAAGGGCTCATGGGAAAAAATAATCAAGTTTACATGCTAATTGATAAAAGAAACTTAAAAAGTGGGATCATCAAGATGACAATTACTCATTTAATCTGAGAAATGGGTTCTTACTGGAGAAGCACTGAGATCACAGCTGCCTCTTGCTTAGCTCCTGCTGGGTGAGGCCTCTGCACACAGGAAACAAAGGCAGCACCTAGTCTTAAGTTTGGATCTATACCAGGATTGTCTCTTTGTTAGTCTTCCTAGACATCTGGCTGCAGAAAAGGCACATGCTCTTAACAGTCCTGCCTCACTGAGTAGAAGTTACAAACATTTCCCTTCTTCAACATACACTTTGAAGGACCATGCACTTCCCACACATGAGGGCTGTCAGCTGTAGCCAGCTCAACTAGATACAGCTGTAACACTTTGCAGGAATATTTTGGCATTTGTCAGCCAGCTTAGTTCTGGCTCTCAGTTTTGCCTCAGATTTCTGTAAGAAATACTAACTTAAGGAAGCAGGCAGAATTGAGGACATAAAAGTGTTTAAGTGAATATAGCCAAAAGTATTCTTGTTTTCTAATTTAAGGAACAAAACACAAGTTACAAACAACTATAAAACACACGTAGTACAATATTGGTTGCAAGTAAAAAGAACAGATTATCTTCTGAGATATCAGATTTTAAAAAAGCTGAAATAAAATTCAAGATATTTTGAGAAGCTTAGGACAGAAAGATGACAAGCTTGTCTGAACACAAAGGAGAAAGGCCGGGATATATTTACAACTGACAGGTTGTTATGCAATGGGCTGGACTGCAGAAACCACAGTAACTAAAGAGTAAACCTCAGCCTTAACTAGTCTGTTGAGTGCTACCAGTCAGCGCTACATGGGCCAACATACAATTACTCACAGGGAACAGTTTTTTCTAAAAAACCCTAAAGTTTTAAAAAACACTGGAACTGATACTGTTACCATCACTGCTCCTGGAAGATGAACCCCTTGGTCTACTTCACAAAGGTTAACCTGAGTTACATTGTGTTTGAGATTACCCCGTAAGTCTTAACACTCATTCTAGCTCAGCCTCCCCAACACAGTTAACGATATCCATTGTAAAACAGCATCTGCTGAAGCTACACTTTTTTCTCCTCTCCAAAATAATCTTTCATTTCCTTAATTATGCTTCTATCTACATCTTCAGTTCAAGTCTTCCTGATGCCGAGATGTCCAAAAGCAAATAGCACTGCATTATAGAACATAGATTCTCTTTATTCAGTAATTTTGT
Source organism: Galbula dea (assembly GCA_013399015.1). Taxonomy (NCBI): domain Eukaryota; kingdom Metazoa; phylum Chordata; class Aves; order Piciformes; family Galbulidae; genus Galbula; species Galbula dea. Next base: position 112,566 of record VWZX01019989.1, read on the forward strand.
ATTAAGCCCCAGCTTCTTATATAGTATAAGCAGCCTGGATCCCATTTTTTGGTCCATGACTCTATTTTCCCCATTCCTCCCATTGCTGCTTTTAAAGCACATATCTCCCAGCAGGGACAGTAGGCAGACTTATGGAGACGTCTAACCAGTACTTTTCAATATATTCATTAATGACCTGAAAGAGGGAACACAGAGTGCTCTCAGCAAGTTTGCTGATGACACTAAACTGGTGGAGTGGCTGACACACCAGAGGGTTGTGCTGCCATTCAGAGAGACTTAAGACAGGCTGCAGAGTTGGGCAGGGAGAAATTTAATGAGATTCAATAAGGCCAAGTGTTAAGTCTTGCACCTGGGAAAGACCAACCCCAGGGATCAGTATAGGATGGGGACTGACCTGTTGGAGAGCAGTGAAGGGGTGAGGGATCTGGGGGTCCTGGTGAATGGAAGGATGACCATGAGCCAGCAGTGTGCTCTTGTGGCCAGGAGGGCTAATGGGATTCTGGGGTGTATTAAAAGGGGTGTGGTCAGTAGGTCAAGAGACTTTCTTCTTCTTCTTTATTCTACCCTGGTGAGGCCACATCTGGAATACTGTGTCCAGTTCTGGGCCCCTCAGTTTAAGAAGGAGCCTTGAAAAAGTCCAGCACAGAGCCACCAAGATGATTAAGGGAGTGGAACATCTTCCTTATGAGGAAAAGCTGAGGGAGCTGGGTCTCTATTTTGGAGAAGAGGAGACTAACAGGTGACCTAATTTGTGCTTTTAACTATGTGATGGGTGGCTGTCAGGAGGGGTCAGGCTACTTCTCAGTGGAGCCCAGTGACAGGACAAGGGGCAATGGTTACAAGCTGAAGCACAGGAGGTTCTGTGTGAATACATGTAGAAATTTTTTCCCAGTGAGGGTGACAGAGCACTGGAACAGACTGCTCAGAGAGGTTGTGGGGTCTCCTTCTACAGAGGTATTCAAAACCTGTCTGGACATGCTTCTGTGTGACCTAGGGGGACAGGTCGAGGGAATCCTGCTGTGGCAGGGGGGTTGGACTAGATGATCTTTTGAGGTCCCTTCCAACTCCTAATGTTCTGTGATAATTAAAAGTTTATCCCACTCACTGCTCAGTTACTTCTCTCGATTTCTGAATGATCGTGGAAATGCTGTTGCAAATGAATGAATGAGTGGCAAAATAAAAAATATCTCCAGGCACACATATCAACCAGGAAGAGAGAGCCCTAACTTAGCTGAAGTTTAAGGCACATATCTATAATATAGTATTTACAACAAAATATTTTAAAAAGTGTATTAAAATGGCAAATTTTGCCATGTTATCTAAATCTATTTTATAAACCCTGGCCATGATTTTTATCCAGTGCAATAGAACCAGTACAGCTGGAAGGCATTTTGAAGGCACATGTTGATAAACCACAATTTCTCTGCCATCCATCAGTGAGGACTCAAGGTAATTCATCTCTCCAAGGAACAGAACTACTGCCTGTTCTTTCACAGGAGTGGCTCATATTCCTTGTTTCTCTCCATAGAGACTGGAAGCAACATTACCACCCTGCTGGGCAATCCTGCCTCCTAGCAGACAGGAAGATCCCACCAATAAGTCACTTATAATACAAGGACAAAGGTGGTGTTGGAAATGAAGGAAGGTTTGGCACTGCATAGTACCACCTTCTATCCCTGTATTTCAAATGGAGCAGGTCTCCCATTTAGGAGATTTAGGCTAGATAGAGCTTAACAGTCCTCTAAAGATTGGCCAGTATCCATCACCTCAGCTGGATACCCCCAGTCAGAGCTTCGCTCAATGTCCTGGAAAAACAGCTGCTGCTGGAGGCTCTTTAGACTGTTCAAAACCTCTGGAGAGAGCTCATGGAAGACCACCTGTTTTTCCTGATCTTCTTCCTCTTCTTCTTCCTCTTCCTCCACAAGATCATCAGGAGGCAGAGGAGAGCATCTGGAGATATAGCCCTGGTCTGACTGCACTGACTGTCTTTGGTCTTTGCCTTGGTCATCAAAGACCAAGTGCTGTTGCTTGTCAGCCTCCTCTTGGCACAAAGATGCCTCTGAAGGAATGACATTCTGCTGATAAAGAGAGTACATAAGTCCATTTAGATGGTGTCTCAGTTCACCTGAGAGGTTTGCAGGACTCTGGTCATCTACTGCAGAAACTTCAGTGTCATTGTGGAGGATAATGTTATTCCTCACTGGAAAGCTTGTCTCCAAAAGAGGAACTCCTTCCGTACAGTCTGCATTACTAACTACATGGTGACCAAGTATATTTCTATCTTCAACAGAAAAGACCGGCTCCACTATCTGAACTAGAGGAGCCTCATTCATAGGAAGGACCACAGTCTGAGAAGTTGGATCTCCACATGGATTAAGTTGAGGTTGCAGTTTACAGGCTTTACTTTCACCTTCATGCACGTGGAGGTTGATGACATAACAGCAGCCAGGGTCAGGCTCCCGTAGCTGCAGCTGGTGTTTCACTATTCCATCCGGTTCACTTAGCAATGACTCCACCTGGCTCTCTCTGTTTAGGGACTGCAAGTCTTCATCATTATCCGAGCAGACTGTTTCACTCTCAAACCAGTCTGGGTGTTCCATTTGCCAGTTCTTGAACTTTTGTACTGCCTCTTTCAACTTCTTCCCACTAGGAGTATCAATGTAATTTTCAGCTGTGATTTCCTGGATTCGATGGATACGTCCAGGTTCAAACTTCTCCAAGTCCTGAATCCGAAAATAAATATCCTCAAACTTGTCCATCAGTTGGTACCTGGATGTGACATTGAACAGATCAGGTATATCTTTCTCACTACTTATCCCCTCAAAATAACAGACTATATACATTCCAAAACACGCTGGCTTCTTGAAATCTGGCAGGATCAAATTCAAGGCTGGAGTAAATAGGTCTCCCATTGGCTTTTGCTGATCTTGCTTGAGACACACAGGCTCACTCCCAAGCATGGCTTGCCATTTGGCCTGGGTGCCCCGTGAACATAAGATGATTATCTTTGATGAGAGGTCTTCCATTTCCTTCTTCTGCCGAGTAAGCCAGGGTAATGGCCCTAACTCTGAAATCTGATGATCTTCTAGCAAATCTAAGGCGACAGCAGTGCCACAGACAGTCATCAGAAATTCTGCAAACTTCAGCACCACATCCACGTATAGCAGGTGATCAGCAGAGTACACAATCCAAACCTTTCGGGGCTTGAGCGGTGGCAGAGGAAGGTCGGTATACGGTGCTGTCGAAAGACAAAAGTATTCATTTCAGCCACATTCCTGAGATTGTACTGGTGCAAGCAATCAGCATTGGAGAATATTAACAAAAGGTTCTATCAACCACCAGTTTTGAAGCTATTTTAGCAATATATGCAAACATCATTTCATTGTAGAAATTTAACATGAAAGTCCAGACAGTGGAACTGTGACCTATAACAACGTCTGGATGGTTCATAGAATTTCACTGCAGAAGAGTAATACACCAGGTTCAAGAGGCTTGCAAATGTAGTTCTATTGTCTGCTGGAGAGCTGAGTGCACCCACTCCAAAGGGTGACTGAGTCTCAGGTTGGTCAAGAGCCTGACCACTTTACAAAGCATTTATCTTCCATCCGGCAAATATGGCATTCCAAATTCCATATACAAAGTTTCTAAACAGGGAGATCCTAAGGCTACCTTCTGGTTTTGAGAAACACCTATAGAATAGTAGACCCTATGAGAATACGTCAGCCCCTTCTTGACTTCCAGAATGCATTACATTTGCTTGATAAAACACAGGCAGGACATCTTACCACTCTGAAAATCACTGTGGTTGCATTTCCTTCGCCGACGTCCTGGAAGAGACACAAAGTCACTGTCAGTTTTTAAAACATGATATTTGAGTAAACCCTCAAAATGGCAACACCTTCCAATGATTAGGTTCAACAATATATGTAAGAAAAATCTGTAACAGTGTAGGGATAAAAACACAGGGAAGAAGCAGCCTAATTAAAAGAAAAAAGTCCATGACATGAATAAAGACTCTTCCACAACCAATTTTGCTATTTACTTTGTTACATTTATCATTTGAGAGGAGAGAGAATGCAGTCAAAACCAATTTTCACCATCTTCCCCAGATGTGGCAAGCCTCAAGAAATACAGAATCCTCAACTGTTCTGTTACATCTTAAGAAGGGGATTTTTAAAAATACAGCTTTTTCTTAAGAGGCTCCTCTGAAGAGGTGACTAAGATGTCCACAGCCACATCTTGTAAGTAAGTTTGATGTTAAGAAATTTTCTAAAATATTTCCAATTACTCTTTTCACATAAAAAGCCTCAACACTAATTGCACAGTTTCCCTGTAACAACTGCCTCATGGTTGCAGCACAAAAGACCTAGTCCCTAAGTACCCAATTTTCCAACCCGCTCAGTGTCAACCTGTGTCCTCATTTTCTTCTTCCGTCTTAATAAAAACCCCATTGTTTAAGCTCAAAATAGTATAAAAATGAATTTTGTAGAGACTTTGGGGGACAGAGGAAAGACTACAGTCTGGAAAAGAGGAAAGTTCTGTTCTTCAGAACTCTCATGCACTGCAGGAAAAAAAAAAATGGAAGAGATATCTGTAGTAGTCTGCAGGAAACAAACGGCTGAACTATGAAGTTCCTTTTTCCCCTCATAAGCTTTGAAGCACTATGAACATTGGAGCATCAGGCAACATAACCCATGGATCGCTTCACTTAACTAAGTGGATGGTATTAGTATGATATTACAAGTCCTATGATGTAAACCAGACATAGGCATCATCTCAGAGGCAAGACATCAGAACAGCAAGGAAGAAAACAGGAATAGGTACAGAAGTAGAAAAATTAGAATTGAATCCTTTATGCATTGGATCTTTTCTTCCTAGCTGGTATGAGTCTTACCTGCTCGTTTTTTGGTCATACAAATCACACCTGCCATGACTGATCCCACGAGTAACACACAGATGCCAGTGATACACCAGTAGAACCATATAATCATATCATCTGCAGTACAAAAAGAGTGCTCAGACATAGCTTTACACAAATAGAGTTTCACCAAAGAACAAAAGTTTCTTGAGCAGCAAGGGTCAAGGGAAAAAGATCCTGGCTCTGTGCAAAACCACGGGTAGCCCAGCACTTACTACTTACAAGATACCACTGTCACTAACAAATTCCTGCTTTCCTAATGGTGTGCTACACCATAAACTTGCTCCACTAAGAACCCTATGTGCAGCAAACTGAAAACACAGACCAACAACCTTCCTCTAAATAGCAATTTTTATCCAGCTTTGACAGGCATTCCACCCATGTCCTGCCTCTTCATGTAATCTGTCAAAAAAACCCCAAAATCACCATTTTAGGTGATGTATTTTTTTCAATCTACGGGTATTTTTTTTTCTTTAAATCTTGGGCAAACTGGCTCCTTACAGATGTTGCTGCAGCTAAAAAAAGATGTCAAATTATTATGCACATGATATATCTTGACACTTATAAAAATGAATATATGCAAGCTATTCTCTCCAAAAGCTGCTTTATATCATGGAAATTTTTTAACACTGAGCAAAGTGACAGAAAGTATTTTATATTAAGACTCTTCTTGTCAAAACTGTTTCTCAAAGAATTTTATGCAAGCGAAGTATTGCTAAAAAAATTGCTTTTTAAGGTTCACACTGCATACAAATACCTGCCTTGTTAAATCAGGGTGAGATAACTCTTAACAATTCATTCTAAACTTAAGAGTTACAACAAGACATTTCCTGCCCATTGGGCGAGTCCCAGGGAGAATCGTTTGTTATTCTATATGACAGGAGAAGACCAGCAAAAAAACGTTTCAGGGTATTGGAAGAACTTCTTACCTGATGGGTCTGTACCTGCAAAAGACAAGAGTTACATTAAAAATTCAGCTTTCATCTGTAAGACAATGGGAATCTAATTTACAGAAAAACATTTCTCACTTGGAGCTGGTGAACACGGGATGAAAGCAGAATGTCTCAGACAGTCTGTGCCACAGTTCGCAAAGAATGGTTGAATCTGCAGTAGAAATAAAGTCAGAAAATAGAAGCTATTCTTAAAAGCAATTTTATTCCCCACTTTACTTTCCCCCTGCCTTGATATGCCCTGTACTTTAGCAGAGGGACACAGAATTTCCATTTCCCTTCAGAAAACAACATCTTACACTATACATTAAGAAGGCAGTGAGCTCCTGAAGCTGCACACATACCATTCTCACTCCATAGTCTGATTTAACAACCCGATACTAAGGAAAAAACAGTGTCTACAGAGAGTACATATATACACACACACACACACACATATATATATATATATATATAATTATTTCAGCAATTATCATTGTTTCCCTAATACAGGAAATTAGGGATTAGGCAATCTCAGAACAAGACACTGTGCAAAACCCCATAACACTCCTAAGCTGGTCATAGCACTGTTGGTGACAGACAATAGTTAAATCCTACCTGTATTTCATAGTTGCAGCAAGCTCTTATGTTCTTCTCTATTTTGATTGTGATGTTCACTTGCTGTTGTTGTCCACCCTTCAGAAGTCAGATGCGAGTTATAAGGGAATGAAGAAAATGGCATGAAAGCAGGATAAAAGGAGTTGACATGAGAAAAATGGAGCAGTACGAAGAAAGAAATTCCCTTTTTTTGTTGTTTTGTTTTGAACAAGAACAGAGAACAAAATGGATAAATGATTTGGCCACCATCAATGTAGGTGTCCCATGTGACATATGTGGTTAATACAACTCATACAGCAAGCTAAGGTTGCATAGGTAACAGGAAACAATTAAGGATGTACACTGTGTAACTTTCAATGTGTTAAACTTAAGTTTCTTAACAACATAAACATCTTCAGTTATTTAATGTGTAAACATAAAGCTTCCTCAAGTAACTAAAACCAGCTGTCAACACTGCTGCTTCTGACACTAGAACAGACAAAAGTTGCCCTTGTTACCTGCTGTATACAATCAATATCATGATAATCTAAACATTCTTTACAATGCTTAGCAGATATATACTTGAAAATGAGGTATATTCCCCTCTAACAGGGAAATCTGCACCAGCTATGTCAGTAATAACTTCATACATATCAGTGCACGCAGTATGAAGGTTTTTAAGTCTGAAAGAAATGGAAAGATTAAACAAACTGAATGCCAATATATCTATCCTTGCCCAAGGAAGGGTAAGTCCTGGTACCAAATATTCAGCATTTCTCCTCTCTCAGATGCCTGAAGGGGAACATTTCTTGTATCAGAAGACATTCTGGATCTACCACTTTGACCTTCTCAACAACACAGACTGTAAAACCTACATGAACTGTTCTCAGTTTGATGGAACACCTGTTACAAAAGCACTCATTCTTGATCTAAAAAAATTTAATTAACATCCCCCCCAACATCTAATCACATTTGTTAAGCTACTTCAATGATGTCTTGAACTTTGCATCCCAGTTTTAGCTGATTTAGTCTTATCCCCCAGGCACTGACTTGACAAAGTTGATAAAGCCCAGATAGCCAAATACCAAGTTCTGGGTTCCTTTGCATACATTTACAGACTGCTCCATGCTCCATTTTATTATCCACCAAATTTCTGAAATAAAGTTCCTCTTTCCAAAGAGAATTAAAAAGTTGTGAAAACAATTCACTGAAATTAGCTGTTCAAGGCTATTTGCTGCATTTCTTACTACATGGCTCCAAGACCTTGTTTAGCAACCACTGAAGAAATGTTTGTCTAATTTACCACAAAGGTATCATTTAGGAAGGTAATTACCTCAGTGAAATCACGTGAGATCATTTTACACTTTGTCTCATTCAGGAAACTTGTCACATGAATTTGGTATCGGGCTGACTCCATCCATGGGTTAAAGCTCACAAGCAGAGTTGTATCATCCAGAGTTTTACCTTGGATTCTGGGCTCCCACAAGCTGCCTGGAAGTAGTGCAGATATCTCCAGGTTTCTCAACTGTCAGAAATATTTCAGAGCATCCATGTCTACATGACCCAAACAGATTTTTTTTTTTTTTACCTGTCTTTATGCATGGGATGGTTTTTTTCATCAGAGAGTCCTTGCAGTCTGCAAAAAAACCCAAAGTGACTAGTCAGAAACATTATACTTTCATTTAGGAAAACCCCTAATTTTCTTATTAAAAGGCAGACACCTAACCAAGTCCTCCTTGATGAGTAGAGACCTTTGTTCCAAAGCACTAACACAATTCTGCAGCAAAAAAGCACTGGTTTCCAGTGCCCCTCCACTGATGTTATGGTGAGGTTTCTTGTTGGTTTTTGGCCTGTGTTTGTTTTGTGTCTCCCTGCCCCAGAAGAGAGAATTCATGGAATTCATGAAAAAAAGACTGAAAACATACAAATATTTATATAGCTGTAATATTTGACAGCCCTTGCTAATGTAAGACTTGTGCAGAGTCTTCGCAGAATTAAGACTTTATATTGATCTCTGGACCTTAAGAAGCCCACAACAATAGATTCCTCAAGAAGCACTGTGCCATGAGAAGACTAAGAAACTGGAATCTTTCTTGATCCCAGAATGTTCTCCCACATCTGCAATTCTCTTTACTTCATTTAGCAGATTTGCCCTGCTCTTTGAGACTTTAATCCAGAGCCACATATTCAACATTTAGCAACGTGGGATTTACAAGTCTTAGCCTAAACTATGTTTCTCTGTCCAGGATTTGGACAAAGGAAAAGGAACAATGCCCTGCTTAAACAGCTGAAATAAAACATTGCATATCTTAAGTTTCCATCTTTCAAAGTTGGAAAATTTACAGTGCCCCTGTAATTCACATGTGAGCTCTAGTCAGAAAAGCTCCCTGCAACTGCTGAGCTTGACACAACACGTTAGGTTTCTGAAGAACAGTGGAGTATCAAAGTCAGGCATTTCTTAGAGTGACCAGGTATTTTCTTATAAGATGGCTGAAAACCAAGCGTGCCCTCTCTTTTTCCAGCTGACATTGACTGACACACTACATACTTTGCCATTCCATAACTACAAAGTCATTTTGACAACTATAATCCAGTTAACAAAATTCTGAACCAGCTTTCAAGCTCTGTATTGACTGCCAAACACTTATAAACTAGTCAGTACAGCCAGAGGGCTCTACCAAAGCTCAGCACATTAAGGGAAAAACAACAAAAATTCTTTTTAAATACAAGAAAATTTTCACATGCACAAGAATGGGTCAAGCACTCAGCTCTATGAAGTTTACTGGTAAATTATACCTAACCGTGCCTCTGAAACCAAACTCCACATGTCTAAGATTTAACATTAGGAGCCAAACTTCACTCTTTCCAATTTGGAAATTCTAGCCTGTACTTCCAGCTTCCAGAAGCCGAAGGACAACTTTGAAAGATTACAAATTAAGTAAAAGCAGTAGCAATAGTCTGTAGGGAGCATGAAAGACTACTCTATAGTCCCATTCATGCAGATGAAGTACCTTTGTGCCCTCTCCACTGATGAACATTTCATCAGCAAAATCCAGGAGATGTAACTTATCTTCAAACAGGTACCCTCAGAGGGGCACCTATACTATTTTCCAGGTGTAAATATGAATTTCTCTTTAGCTGCAGCAGAATTCTTGACAAGCTACAAATGCAATTTCTTAGAAATCAGAGGCCCAAGTGCATTCAAGGCTTTGTCCAGCATTCTAGAGAGCATATAAATTTTTTATAGGAGTATCTTCCATATAAGAACTAGCCAACAAGAATCAAAGGCTCTATCCTTCACAGACTAGTCCCTCCGAATGCACCTTATTAGAAGCACAGATCTGACAAAATTCTGGACACATCTCAGAAACAAGGATGGTGACTTGTAGTACAAATGATACATGCATTTTGGATGTACACCAAAAGGGTATTGTAGATAAGGCTATCACCATGGACTTCCTAAACAGCAATATTCACAAAGGACAACAGGTTTTTATAATACTGTCATCCTATTGCCAAACTTGCTCACAGTTCATGAATCTGGCCTGGAAAAAACCCCTACCCACAGGTCCACAAACCATCACAGTCCTAGGCTCAAGGCCTAAGTGAACTAGAGTAGCTCTTACCAGGCATTGTGTGAGATTTGGACTTGCAATTGTAGTCTCCAGCTACACCCAGTTTGGGCAAGTGATAGACAGTCACTTGGTAAGTCTGGCCAGGTTCCACTTCAAAACGGTCAAAAGTGAAATTCCACTGAAAATACAACACATTCACATGGACTTAACAATGAGAATGCTGTTCTATAAAGGCAGTGAAACTAAAAGTTGACTCGGCCCTGTTCTGCTGTGTCCCCTCATCCCAATATGACCCTTTTTCCGAAGCTTGACTATAAAATACAAAAATGGAATTGAAGTGTATTAAATGTATCAGTCCCTTGGTCTGTCCCAAGTTCTTCTGTTTGGAATGAGAAAAGTACAGGTCTTTTTTGGGGGGATCTTTAAGCTAATACAACAGTCATATCAAACAACTGTGTGGAGTTTCCACTAAATAACATTCTGAACTGAAAGGAGATTAGGATAAAATACGAAGTTTTGAGACTGAAGTTTCAGTCTACTGTTAAATACTGCAATGCTGTGCAAGTGCTAGGCATTTAGAATTGCATTTACAAACATACAGATCTGTAACCAACCACTCCATATATATTTCTTAAAGCTATACTATTTTCCACATCAGCAATGCTGTGCAAATTCTTGGAGAGGCACTGGCTCCAGATGGTAAGTTAACTATGGTCAAATTCTGTGTGATAAGCCACAAACTTGAGATTCCTGTTGTTTGTAAAGGGAGATGTGGATGCTCAATATTTTTCTGACAGGTTTCCTAGACTGGATGCAAGCTGAAGGAACATCACCAAGGTTGGTGCTTTCCTCCACAGCAAGAAAGTACAAGGAAGAAGCTGAAGTAAAAGGAACGGTTGAGGTAAAGTCTATAAACAACATGGCTGTCAAGCTGAATGCAGAAAGTCCTACTATTATTTGCTTTAAGCAACATCTAGAAGGGTAACGTGCTAGGCACTAAGAGCAACAACTCTTAAAACCTGAAGGATGGGAAGAATGAAAGAGAAATCAGGATAAGTAAGCAGCTTGTACACACAAATGTAAATCAAACTGAAAACAACAGCAGGTCTCAAGCCTATTACCTTGACTGTTTTAGGATTGTTTCATCAACTCTTGTAACCTGTCTGTATTTTCAATCAATAACCTCCAGCATGACAGTAAAAGCAGAAACAAACCCATGGATTAGAAAAGGAAGTCTAGAGCTCTTGGCACTCACCCGGCCTCCATCGGGACGGACCTGAAGTGGCAAGTTGTTCTGAAAGTCAAACTGGGCACAGATCTGTTGATTACTGTTCACCTGCATCACAGCCAGCTCTGCCCCTCTGAGGTGCTGGATGCTAGCTGTAGACACAGGGACAGAGAGAGATGTCTGTCTTTTCCTGTCATCTGCACGTGTTGTAAGCCCCATAGACATTACCACTGTGCCTAGCCTTGTCACAGACCTAACTCCTTGAAGTGCTGGAGAGTCTAATACAAAGATAACTTGACGAAAAAGTGAGCATGCAGGGTTGACTAATCTCCACAGGTTCAGTGTTGTGTTTAGCTCTGCCTCTCAAGGCTGCTTCATGCAGTTTGGGCACCAAAGCAAACATGCTTTTATTTTGGTACAGGCAGTACCAATGAGAATGTTTATAACCACAGCTACACAAAGTGACAGTTACCTGACTCACACCTGCTTCTACACTGCTATAGCTATACTGAGATAATAATTCTGTGCAGCCCTCAGACACAGGCCCTGCAGAAGGAAGAAACGAATGTATTCAATTCTGTCGTAAGTCAGTGCAAGACCATGGACAAAAGCATACAAGGGAAACACTACATACAAACAATGAAAGATATTCTGAAAGTAAGAAAACAACAATGGTACCCATTTAAGCTTCAGCAATGAGAATTATTCCTTTATCAAGACACTGGGCATACAGGAAACGTAACTTACAAAGGCTAGATTACCTGAAACGGGAGAAACTTGCACTGGTTTAACATTACATAATTTATTTCTGCTCTCTCAAATTAGTTCATTTGTTCAGTTTGTAGACATAATTCCCCTGCATAAGACTGCTGTGGTCACAACTATGCTTTGAAAAGGCATACCTGCATACTTGCAGTGGTAAAGGTGTGGGGCCACTTGACTGCATTTGTATTTGCTTTTCCCATTTTAAATGTCATTATCCTGTACCAGCAGAAACATTTTGAATTCTTGATTACCCAGCACAACTAAAGCCCTGATTCAGTCATCAAGAAAAGAAAAATAAATTAAAAAACATCCCCCAAAATAAGCAAAATGAAGCAGCCAAACCCCCAAATTTCAAAGGTCTGCTTTCATGACTAGATCAGCAAAAGACTCTCCTTATTTGATTGCACCTAATTCCTCTGCTCAATGTTCACATTAAAAACCATCACGTACCATCCGTGGCCACTTTCCATTCTATCCGAAGCACAGGGAGCAGTTTGCCATCCATCTGACGAAAAATGTCAGAAGAGACATGAAGACTACTTGGAGGAGAAGGAGTCCACATGGGAATCTGCTGCCAGCTTGCCTCCAGGCAGGTACCTGTCCAGCAAATGAAAATCATCATTCAAAGTGGTGCCAAGGAAGCTCTGCTTAATTGCAATTATGGCCTGCCCTTTGTGTCAGGGTTATTCAAAGAGTAAAACTGGGTGACATACTACTTCACAGTTCAGAAAGGCAGTTCTCTGCACAGAAGTATTTTATAAAAACTGCTTGTAACATGCTGAACTCATTCTAGTAACTTGCATTTCCTCCTTTCCTCAAAATCCATTAGTAATTATCACAATCAGTGTAGTCAGGCTAAACAGAGCAAGCAAATTTACTCAGTATCTCCTGCAGCAAGTCCATCCCTTGTTGTTGAGAGAGACCTATGTTAGAATGCTAGTACTAATTTCCAGCCTTTCAATGATAAGAAGCCTGGCAGATACCCAGGCAAATTGTACCAATACTTAATTACTTTCTGTTTAAAAACTGTCTTACTTCTAATTTCAGTGTACATCTGAATTTAACTTTCAGCAATTGCTTGTTATGTCTTTTCTAGACTAATGAGCTCTCTGGACAGAAAAATAATTTATGCTAGTCAAAGTGTTAGGAAAAACAAGTTATGCAATTTCACCAGGAAATGAGATCAGGTATGACAGGCATTAGACAGAGGCCATTGACTTACAACTTTTGTAAAACATTTGACTTATCAAGAGCATATTAAAACCAGCATGGTCAGGCCACCTAAAGCACACTTTTAGTCTTTTTTGCTTGGTCAGTGATAGAACAGTGGAAAGTAGGCACTATACCTTCTTGTAACAGTATGGTTTTAGGCTTAGGAAATAATTAGACAATCCTAAAATGCCCACTTCTACTGAAAAAAACTTCTACAGAAAATCTGGTAAGATTAAAGTACCTTTCACAAAAGAGTGTACTGAGCACTAAAAAAAAAAATAATCTTTTCTCTGGAGCAGAAAAACATTAACAAGAATAAGGCAGAATTTAAACCAAATATTCAAATAAGGCAGAATTTTAATGGTGGATCTGCAATTTGGCTTAGCCATGTTTTAAGCTATATTTCAATGGCTGTCTGCCTGTGGGAAATATGATCAAATCCAATCTCACCCAATCCTTCTCCTGCCAAAAATGTTTTAAAATCTGGTTATTTTCAGCACAGTCATCTTCCTGATCTGGCATGCCAACCATGCCTACAAAAATACTTGTGCCAGTATGATAAAGGGTTGGGCAATGAGGCAGAAATGAGCCTGTTTAGAATAACTGCCAAGAAAGGCAAAGAAGTTCTGCAGCTCCATCCAGATGCTTCCATATACCAAAGAGACAAGTGCAGAACATTCTCCTTCTTTATAAGATATCACCCATAATTACAAAGAGTTTCAGATGTGTGCCACTGCTAAGACTTGACCTCTTACACTTGATATGTCCAATACAGTTCAGTGGGACTAACAGTAACTCCAGTTTCTTTTTCCAAATCATAGAGTCATTTATGTTTAAGACTTAATACTGAGTTGATTAACTGGACTTTATGACAAATAATTTTAATTGCTCTCAGTTGCACCCCTTTCTGCCCCTTTTAAAGTTATAGTTCATACATTAATTTTTCATTAAGTACTATCACAGTTAAAATAGCTTGTAATGAACATTTACTGACAAACTTCTCCTAAAATACCCATTCCTTTAAAAAGCGACCATGCCATTTTTAAATAGAAATTAAGCAAGTTGGGCTCTGTTCCACCCACCCCTAAACTCAATCCTGAAAGAGACTTCTTTTGGCTGGAGCCGATTATGGATCAATCAAAAAACTCCCAGAGCAAGACATGATAGCAGTGCTTCACTTTACATCTCTCTGATTTTAGGAGGAAAAATTTGCCGTATGAACCCAACTAAAGAAAAAAAAAACAAAACAACAAAACCAAACCAACCCAAGCCACAAAAAACAAAAAGCATGATCTGATAAGAAAACTGCAATGAAGAAAAAAATTACTTACTATTTTTTACAAGGCAGTTTAAATCCTGTGGAGGGAAAGAAACAAGAACATTACTCTCAGAATAGAAACTGCATTGCAGGAATATGCTTCTGCTTGGAGGCAGTAGAGGAGCAGCAAAAAGTTAAACAAATCAGTGAATAACAACATATACAAAGTGGAAGAATTAACCATCAGGAAACAGCTGTTAATCAGAAAACCAAGTATGCAGAGCACACAACCTGTGCACACCTGAACTGTGTATGTGACAGTGATAATAAAGAAGTTGGAAGAGCAAAAATGCAAGAGAGATGATGATAAACAATCCAAGATCCAGAACCATGAAAACAGTGCAAGATGAAAGACTTCTTGAAGATGAGTATATTTTTTTTTTTTTAAACACCACTGCTTTAAGTTACTGCTACCCAGCACTGATCTTGCTGGTAACACAAGTTCTAAGCCCATCTGGCTGGAAGCATGAGCACTCTGCAGCCAGGCTTGCACTGAAGTTCTGGGTTAAATACTGCCTACTGCAGGATGGAGTCCCTTCATCTTACATTTGGCTTCAAATCCACTATACAATGACACTCTAAAAGCTTAAATTCGATAAATGACTAGTAGCACACAGTGATGAACACAGCTGTATTGCTTCAACAGAAAGGCTGCATCAGTTATGCCTGGTCTTTTTCCAGATGCCTCCCAAGAAGCAGGGAAGGAAAATGACATTTAGTAAATGTCAGGCTTTTAAGTAGGATACGGGGAATTTACTTCCTAGAAATGTATTTGAGAAGCAACCCATGAAGGAAAAAACCCAAAACACTAACTAGAATTAGACTTTAATATTAAGGATAAAGATGTCCTGAATGTAAAGCAGCAACCAGAAGTTACATAGGCTCTGCCTGGTTTCTCCAGGTATGTTTCTTTATACTGGAAGACCCCACAGTCACCAGGAAAAAGCATGTAAGTTTGCTTGGTTAATGACATGCAAAATCCTAGTGGACAAGAAAGTCTAAAAGTTACCAGTGAATTGTAAATCAAGATGGGGGCAAGGCATCTTCCTACTTGTTTCCTATGCCTTGATATAAAAAGCTGGATATTATATTCACTCTGTTGCCACAACATAATTAATTTCAGTTGAGGAGGCAAGGCAGCAGGGTTTAGGGTGTATTTGGGGCTTAGCTTATTAATGCATCATAGCTGTGGTTATCCAAGGTTGTATTTACATTTTCAGGATGGGTACTTGAGAACAACAATGCTTTTTCAGTAGTGAGCAAGCCCTCCAGAGGTGCATGGAAAGCTAAAGCTTCACAGACAAGGGGTTGGCATTAGACAGCATAGCTGCCAGAGGCACAGCCCTAAACCTCGCTTGACTTATACCCCAGCACTGTAGCCTCCCCTGTACTGGCGCAAGTATATGCGTGACCTTGCTGGCACCTGGCTACAGCCTGAAACCAACTCAAGGGGAGGCAGGGAAGGGCCAGCTCTGAACCAGACCTTCTGCACCTCTGCTCCTGCTTGTACACTGGAAGCTAGCAAGAAACCATCAGGCCTGAGGAGGAAGGTGGGCACTGCTCTTTGACAGCTGTGCTGGCTTTTGTCTGTGTAGAACAGAGTTGCATCCTGCCTTTAAAGAAGTCCCAGAGAAGGCAAAACATCACATCAACTAATAAGCTTTCCATTATTTGAAGGAAATAAGAAGTATAAGCAATTGGCGAAGTCAGGAGTCAAAGAAGCTGTTCAGACTGATTTGAAATGTGAGCAGTGTTCTACTGACTACGAAAAAATATTTCGGACATGAATGCTCACATTTCAGCTAATGCATTTGAGATCCACCAAACCTTGAGTGAAAACAAACAGATTTGTCATTAAGCTCCTCATGCCTATAGAAAAAAATAAATCTATGAACTTAATGTCACAATGTAAGGACATGCAAGAGCACTCTTCACTATTTTTGTTGTGTTCAAAAGGTCAAACCAGATATACCTAAGGGAATCACTCTGATCAATCTGAATATTAATACCAATCTAGTCTACACTGTACTTTCACAATCATACTGCACCTAATTATTGCAGACAAATGCAGACAAATCCTCCACTGAGTATTTAGATCCTGTCCAACTTAAGAAAAATTGATTACAATTATAATTAATAGAACCATCATTGCAACATTGTACCTCTAAAATCAGGTTTCCTTCCCCTCCTACCCTGGAACACTCCCATATAGAACCTGCAACCTAAATCCTCTGAGAATGGAAAAAAACTAGAAAGTAAGCAAACAAATGCTGATTAAACCAAACCAAAACTAGCTAAATTACAATCACTGAAAAAGAGAAAAATATAAATTGTAACTACCAGTATGGAAAAGCATACTAAGGTATGAAAAAAAATACTCCTAACACTTCAAATGCTTAATCAGACTTTCTTAGTAAAATTATTTAGCCGGACAACATCCCTTGCATAAGCAGGTGCAGTGGTTTTGGCTGGGATGGAGTTAATTTTCTTCACAGCAGCTGGTATAGTGCTGTGTTTTGGGTTTGTGACCAGAACAGTGTTGATAACTGTTATGGTTTGGATTAGAACAGAATTAATTCTGTTCAGTAACTGTATTTTCTAAAAGATATTCCACCACCACATACATAATACTGTTATTAGTTATCCCCCCCCCACACACACACACCTTGCCTGAACTGTCCCTTTAAGAAACCTGAAATTCCTGAGTTGAGGACACTGCAAACCCCCCTCCGGGGGGCGGGGGGAGAATGCTGGGTTTCTCCGGGGGACTTTTGTTGTTTGGAACCACGAGGAAGCTCCCTTCCTGCTGGGACTTTCGGCCGAGCTGCGTGCTGTCTGCCTGTGCTGAAACCTACGGGTGCTATCTCACTGCTTTGGACTGCTTGTGCTGATTCCACTGGGAGCTGGCATCGGGACGGTTCAGTATCTTGGGTCCTGTACCTGTTTATATTTGTTTCCTTTATATCTGTTATTATTATTAAAGCAGTTCTTAGTTTTCAACTTCCAATCCAGTCTCTCCTTTACCTGCTGTGTGTGGGGGGCTGGGAAGAGCCCTTAAACCCACCAGAATAACACAGGGATGTTTAGTTATTACTGAACAGTGCTCACACAGCATCAAGGCTCTTTATGTTTCTCACACCACTCTCCCCAAGCAGGTAGGCTGAGGGTGCACAAGAACCTGAGAGGGGACATTGCCAGGACCACTGACCCAAACTGACTACAGGGACACCTCAGACCACATGATGCTCTGCTCAGCAACAAAAGCTGGAAGGAGGACATTTGGAATTATAGTATTTGTTTTCCAAGGTAACTGTTAAGCATGATGAAGCCCTTCTTTCCTGGGAATGGCTAAACATCTGTCTGCTGATGGAAAGCATCGAATAAACTCCTTGTTTCACTTTGCTTGTGTGCACAGCTTTTGCTTTACCTATTAAACTGTATTCATCTCAATCCACAAGTTTTCTTGCTTTTTGTCCTTCCGATTTTCTTCACACTCCACTGAGGAAGAGTGAGCAGCTGTGTGTGGCAAATCCACAACATGCAACAAAAATAACTGGCTACTAAGCAGGAGAATTTTTGTTTGTCATTTAATGACTTGTGTTAAAACCTAACACTTAATATTCAGTCATTTTGTCTTTGTTCTATTGCAGTTATCAGTAATTATTGTAAACTGCATACCAATAAAGCCCTTATATAGATTATAATGCATTCTTTGCCTAAAGAACAGCACCGTCTGCTTTCATTTTAGCACTGGTGTTTGTTTATTAGCAGATAAGCCATGGTTAAATGAGGAAGTGCTGCATTTTCCCTTTTTTATGATCAATATTAATATCAAAACAGCACAGTGTATAAATGGAGTTGCTCTTCCTCCAGGTTTATTGTCCTGTGTAAAGTTTTTGCAGTGATGTTCCCAGCATCAAATGAGGCTGTGCCTTTTCTGCAATTCACTAAAAAGCAAAGAGCTTCATCAGGAACCATCAGTTGATTGATGAGATTAAGATCTCTTTACCTTTCAACACTGGATTTCTATGCGGACAGACAAAAAAAACTTTTCCTAGTGTGTCACCATTCCCCAACTCCTCTCAGAATCTTCAAGGGGCACCTACATATGTTTTTTTCCTGCTCTGTATTAGCCTATTTACCTGCTGTGCCAGTAACCAATTTTTTTTTTACCTGCAGATAAATATATCAAAGGTTTTAAGCTGCCACCAGTTAGTCAAGAATTTGGCAGGTTTACCACAAGAAGGGGAGGATTCTCTCATCGCATGGCAGCCTGCACCAACTCAATTCCTGATCCACTCCCTTTCCAGCCCCCAAAGCAGTACAGTAATGACCTATCAGCTGAAAATGCTCAGAACAACAATTCATCCAGTCAGGAAGTTCTCAATACTGGCATAAAGAAGTAAAGATAACAGAAGGAGATGATAAAGCCACAATGCAGGCAGAGATATAACAACCCCAAAGGATACCTAGAAAGCAGTCACCATGAAAACTCTCATCTGCTTTTTGGATACTGCCCAGGTGAACTTGACTGGGCTGCAGCTGAGGGCACACTTATACACAGGAAGCATAACTCCAGAGAACTATGTCCAAAAGCCAAGAAGCAATTAAAGAAAAACACAAATTGGTTTTGCAGTAAATTAACTATTTCCAGATTTGTACATACTATCTCCTTAGCACCAGCGGGAATACTCACTGGCTTTCCTTTGTAAAGGTCCAATCAGCCCAAAACCTTATCTGGTGCATTGGCTCATTCAGAGTCCATTAACAAAGCTGTGGTCAGCAGAAGTACTTAACCTAGTTTCCCTACTTGAGCAAGCACAAATTTAAACAGTACAATAGAAATAAAACTACAGTACTAATTATTTCTGCTCACCCACACAGCTTGATGCATACAAGCAGCACTGACAGAACTGAGAGATGTGTCAGTTCACATACAACAGGCAAGCAGGTAAATGGGGGGCAGAACAAAAATGAAGAGCTGTGTAGAAAAGTCGAGGACGGAGCGCACAGCTAGCCAACATGCTCTGCACATCTTTATAGAAGGCGCTTAAACTGAGATGTTCTCATCAGCTTCCTATTGCCTTCCAGGCCCAACAAGCAATGTTACCTACACATAAACAAGAACAAGATGATTATGAGGTGATGCCTGAAACTATTATCAGCAGAAGACAAAATACACAGTCAACTCTTCATGTTTACTTGCCATATTTTGAAAGAAAGCTAAACAACTGTTCCTTTTACCCTTTTTTTCCAACCTTTTCCTTGACTTTGACATAAAAAAAAAGAACAGACCATATGCCATGGAGAATCATACCAATCTGGAAAATAAAATGGAAACTGATATAGCATATGTCATAACAATTCCATTAAATTAACAGGAGGCAAAGATTTACCAGCAGGACACTGTGGTAAATAGCAAGAGACTGCTGTGAGCCGGGCAAGAGTCCAGGTTTCCTTTAAAGAGTGGTTGCTGAATAGAAAGGGCTCCAGCTTTCCAATATTGACTCTTACCTATTGCATCTATCTCCTGAGGCTTGGCCAACTGCAAGTTTACTGCAGTTTTCCTCTCCCAACTCCTTACTTAGAAGAAACAGATCAATATGACATGAAGACCTTATGGGAATAACTGCCGAAAGATGATTTGTTTAAGGCTGGCAGGAAGCAACCATCGTTTACAAAACTGTTTTGATTTTAAGCATTTTTCTCTATAGTTTCCAAGCTTTTCTCCTGCCCTTATAAAAATTCTGATCAAAATCAATTCCAAACTCAACATTTCTTCAAAAAAATTTTTAAGTTTTCTTTATCGTATTTTGTAGTCTTGAGCACTAACTCTTAAGCTGAAATTTAGTAGTTTTGATCACTAATCCTTTTCATGCCAGGAAGTCCAGAAATATGTTAGCAGCATTAGGTGTAACTGCTGTTTATGATGCCACAGAGGGGAATAAGAGAAGTCAATCAAGAGCAAAGGCAAAATGAATGCATTTTGAAAGGAGGACCAGGAAAAGCCTTCCTCACATGCACCACCAGTCATCTTCATGAGAGAAGTTACCATCAGTTCTTTTCCAGAGTCTTTTAGTGAATATCCATCAATATGGCAAGATAGTTTTCAACGATCAAACTATGTACACCTATCCAGCCTACTGAAGATGGCAGGGTTATGAACACTGCATTTCTCCAGGACACCAAGGCATGCCATGTCATGAAACAGCTAGAGCCCAATAACTGAACAGAGTTGTTAAACACCTAATGGTGAACAAACAGATGGGTATTTAAAGCTTTAGGATGTTTTTCGCCAGTGCATAGGAAAAAGCCCCTGACCCCTACCTCCCTGCAGATGACATTTAAATAATAGTTACTAGAAGGAACTGAATTTACAGCTGTGCTATTCAGCCTTACAGCTGAGCAAGTTTGATGGGATGATGACAAATAAGGCCCATTAAATGCATTTGTTAGCATTTTAATAAGATGTTAACAAACATTCAGTTTTACTTTTGCAATTTCCTGATACCACACTTTCCTTCCACTGCTCCACCTCCAAACCAGTCTCAGCCATATGAGAGTTTTGCTGAAGAAAAACTGCTATTGCTTGCCCTGACCTACTCCAAAGCTCAACAACAGCTGCACAAGTGTGGTGGGGTAGAAAAAAAGAAGTGGGTCTCACCAACCCTGCTCAGCAACAGCTTCCCTTCCGAATCATACTGCAGTCACTGACTGGAAGGGTTACTGAATCATCCTCCAAAACCAAAGCAACCGACAGAAAGAGAAGAGGAAATTGTTTTCAACTGCCATAACTTCAGTTGATGGTACTTTTTTTTTTTACTGTATTTTTCAGCAGCTTCACAATTGCTTCTAAAGAGGCTGCTCATCGGCTTAAGCCAACTCATTTTTTGTAAGGCTCTCTGCACTTTAGGAAATGGCTTATTGAAAGAGGCTGAAGTAGCAAGCTTACACATTCACTGATCTACAAGCACACCCAGAGTGTAGGGCAACAGTTCCCTCACTGAGAAGTTGATGTACTTGTGAACTCCTCACCACGTTACTGTCGTTCACATTCCCAAAAAAAAAAAAAAAAAAAAAAAAAAAAAAAAANGAGAGGAAGACAGAGTCAGTCCAAGCCCAAGCGTTCAAGGACTCACAGAAACTCTATAATGTATTACTCTAAAGCTCTGTGTGACTAACAACGTTTGGCATGCCCATGGTTATGTTAATGCCTAAGCAATATTATAATGTCCTCTTTTCCCTTTGCTAAGATTTTGCATTTTGTAACCCCACAATGCCCAGCCTAGAATAAAATCACAGAAGTGGTCTGTTTTATTGTCATATTTTTAAACATAAATGAAGGCAGCAGAGTAGAGGGCAGGTAAGATGGGTAAATAAATGCTCAAACATTAGGCAAGGAGGCAGAACAGACAAAAAAAGATAGCAAACATTTACGAATGTTTGGAAAAGATTATAGAAGCTTTCATGCCAAAGGAAATAGCTCTGGTTCACATATGCCTCTAGCTACATTTGACTACCTGCCTTCACTAGACTGCTAGCAGTGCAGTTTTTACATATGAAATTGTCTATCTTAGAAGATAGCTGCCCATTACGGATGCACTGCTATTAACAGCGATAAAAGCAAGACCAGATCTTCTCCTTTCTACACAGTCCTTATATGTATCCTAGAAAACAAAAAAACCACAACAACCCCGCACCCCAAAACCCCCCAACAACAACAAAAAACCAAAACCAACAAAAAACCCCAAACCAACAAACAGAAACCCAGGAGTTCATTCTTTCGGGTGCCAAAGTCAGCTCAGGTTTATTAGTTCACTTTTTATACTGACACCACATCTGCACCTCTCAAACTATATCCTCTCCGTCTGGTTTCACAGGAAAAAAGGCAACCAAAATCTGCCTTCTCAAAACTTTAAGTACGTATAATGTTTGTTTACCGCCTCCTCCAGCAGCGAATCCCTGCTTCCTCCTAAAACCCCCTCAGCTGCAAAGAACTGGTTAACAACATCTAGAACATTAGGCAACTTCAGCTATTAGCAAAGACGCACATCCTGCTTAGAAACTTCGGGCAGTTTTAGAAAACCTCAGCCCCAGTCACGGCCCCTCAGACGTTAGTGATAAACGTTTTCTGGCAGCCATCACACGGCCAGCCTAATTTTGAGCTATTTCTAGTTCTCGTTTAACATTAAGGTAATGCAGTTGAGCGCCACGTACAGTTGCTTCGATGCATACAGCCCCCATCCACCGCAACTACGTCCCCAAATCGTACAAACCCAAGTCCCGGGTCTTAACTGAGCCACAGACCAGGAGAAAAGCAGTCCAACACCCCGCTGACCCCCATACTGCTCCTCCCAGCCCCTCCGGCGGGGCCCTTCCTTCATCGTACCTTCCCGGCAACCCCCCGCCTCCGTCCCGCCGGCTCCTCGGCCCTACCCGGGCCCCGGGGGATGGCCGTGGGTCAGACAGCCCCCGCGCTCCGCCCCGGCACACTGGCGGTTAGCGGCTGTTGGCGGCCCGAAACACGGCAGGAAGAGGGAAACCGCTTCCCCAGCCCTGCTGCCCAACCCGGCCCGCTGCGGGTACCGCGGGGTCGCCACCGACGCCCTGCCCGTGCCCTGCCGCTTGCCATCCAGCCGGCACCACCGAGCTCTCGGTGCTCCCGGTCCCGTCGCGCTTACCGGCTGCGAGCAGTTGAAAGGCGGCGTGTCGTCCAACAGGAGCCGCAGGGCCGCGCCGGCAGGCGCGATGGGGAAGACGATGAGGAGAAGCAGGCGTAGGGGAATCCGCTGCGGCCCCGCAACCGCCATAGCCCTGCCGCCAGGGCCTCGGAGCTTCCGGGCTCCGACCTGAGAGCGAGGCGGTGCCGGCTCTTACCTGAGGAGGGGCCGCCGCAGTGGCGAGGCGGGGCTAAGGCTGCCGCGGGGCGGGGCGGGACGGCGGGTGGGACAGCGGCCCAGCCCGGGAGCCCCGCGCATGGAACATTTCGGGAGATTGTTTGGCATGGTAGGTTCAGGACCCGGGTGACTCTTGACGGGAGGTGTGGCCCCGCTTGCAGACAGCACTGTGGCAGATGTGGCGGCCAAGGAGCTACACCTAGTTTTACCCGTGTTTTGTCCTGGTGTTCACGAGTAAACGGAGGGGTTCCCGAGGTCTGTGTGCTCATCCTCCTACTACGCCTCTAGCTTCGGGTAAATACCGTAAGCATTAAGCTTGACATCAGCAGCGGTTTGCAACTACCTAGTAAAAAGCATTGCCTCTGTGTCGCGGGCAGGGGCTGAGGCTAACCACAGACCCACAGACAGACGCTCTCTCCTCCCCGCCTTCCCTTCCCCCCACGGCGGGAAAAGACAGGGGATGAGAGAAGCCGGAAAAAAACTTGCGTATTGGAAAATAAAACTAAAACTACTTTAATAATAATAACAAAGTCAGATGAAAATATATATAAAGATATACAGAACCCAAACTACTTCACCACCGAAGCTCCAGCAAGCTCTGCAGCAGGCTGAGAACTCCCAGCACCCGGGCGTGGGTCCTCCTTCGTCCGCCCAGCCAGTACGAACAGCGTTTCCCGCCTCCCTCGGCGCAGGGTCCTAAAGCCCGCCCGCAGGATCCTAGGTGTCCCCCTAAGTGCCTGATGCAGAGCGATCCGGTAAGGGGACTGGCCCCCAGTTATATTCAATATGATGTATATGGGGTGGAATACTTTATAAAGAAAACCATTGAACAGAAATAGTTCTGTTCTAACTCAAACCAGGACACTCTGTCTTTAACATGGAGGATGGGACCTGGAGTACTCAATGCCATGAAACAGGGATCAGTGGCAGCGAGTCTGTTAATGCTCTAGCTGACCCTGAACTAGTGCGGGACTTGCTCCTCCAACTGGA
>VWZX01019989.1:137017-429470 GCA_013399015.1 Galbula dea
CATGGGTTTATGAAGGGGAAATCATGTTTAACTAACTTGATTTCCTTTTATGATAAAATCACCCATCTAGTTGATCAAGGGAGACCAGCTGATGTCATCTTTCTGGACTTGAGCAAGGCTTTTGATACTGTCTCCCACCGCATCCTAATGGATAAATTGTCAAGGATTCAACTAGACGGGAGAATCAGGAGGTGGGTGAATAACTGGCTTAGGGGTCGGGCTCAGATGGTTTTGGTGAAAGGAACTATGTAGGGTTGGCGACAAGTGACAAGTGGGGTCCCACAGGGATCCATCTTGGGGCCAGTCCTGTTTAATATCTTTATAAATGACATGGACGTAGGACTGGAATGTATAATAAGTAAATTTGCAGACGATGCTAAATTGGGAAGTGCTGTTGACTCTAGCGAGGGCAGAGAGGCACTTCAGAGGGATCTTAATAGATTAGAGGACTAGGCTGCCTTATACCCATATGAAATTTAACAAGGACAAGTGCTGGCTTATGCACTTGGGTAGGGCCAATCCAAAAACAACTTACCAACTGGGGAACGTGAGGCTGGAGAGTAGTACTGTGGAGAGGGATCTGGGTGTTTTGGTAGACAATAGGTTTAATATGAGCCCGCAATGTGCACTGGCAGCTACAAGGGCCAATAGGATTCTGGGTTGCATCAAGCACTCCATTACTAGCCGATCAAGGGAAGTACTGATCCCAATCTACTCGGCTCTGGTGCAGCCTCACCTGGAGTACTGTGTGCAGTTTTGGGCACCACAGTACAAGAAGGACACGAGGTTGTTAGAGAATGTCCAGAGGAAGGCCNCTCTGGAGATTCTGTGATTCTGTGATTATAGGTGTATGCAGTATTTTTCCTGTTGTGAGGCTATTCTAAATGCATCCAAATAAGAGGGCTGTGCAACGCTTTCACTTGTTCTTGGCTCTTACAGTGTTTCAGTTGTCTCATAGGTTTCACACCGTTTCTCACACTGCAGTGCACCCACAACCAACTTTCACCTATTTTTTGCCATGGTTTACACCTCTTGGTTTTCACACCAAGCTGTAGCCCGGCCCTGGGGGGCTCAGCTGGGTTTCCAGCTCATCGAGCGTTTCAGCAAAGCTGAACCGTTTGCTGGGCTTCAACTGACAGCCGAGAGCACTGTGGTTTCATGTGGTTTTATGGTGGCAAACATCTAACTGAGGACTGGTCTGAGCCTGAAGATAACAAGGTTTCTGGTGATGGTTCTGCCATTCCAACACATCATGCTGATGACATCCACAGGTTTTAACCACCTCCTGGGTTTTAACCATTTTGTGGCACCACTTACTTATACTAGCAGCAAAGCCTGCAGTTCTGATATTTGCATGGAAGTCTGGGGAAAATAAATAAGTAAATAAACATATTTGAAGAAAAACATTGTTTCCTTTATATATTATTTTGTTCAACCTTATACCAATACACTGAGTACACTGTAGTGCTGCAACAGGAAATACAGTACTCAGCTGGCAAGGAAGCATAATTACTTGATAACTGTGGTAGAACAAATTAATTCAATCAAAAAGTAAACATGTGGTGTGATACTGATTATTGTCCCATTAGCATCATGGCTTATTGTCCTGGTTTGGGTTGAAATAGAACTGATTCTGTTCGATGATTTTGTTTTTCAGCTGAAGCTCCTCTAAATAACTGCATTTCTGAAGCTGGCAGTACATTTTTTACAAACAGTGCCTGCCTCCAGCAGTGATTAGGCCAAATATTTGGGTTTACTGCTGAGGATTGGTATGTAACCAGGGCCACTGCTGAATTTTGTGTCTCATGTTGAGGGCGTGCAGAGTAAAAGTCTGCAGCTACAGGGAGGAGCAGGAAGGACAGGTGACCCTAAATCTGACCAATTAAGTATTCCATCCCATATACATCATACTTGACATAAAGCTGAGGGTCAGTTCCCTCTTCTTTCTCTCGCTTCCTGCTCTTCTGCTTTTCAAGGGCCCATTTTTGTTGCCTCTCTCTCCCTCTTGCTCCTAAATCCAGTTCCAGGATCCAGTCCCCCCCAGTCTGATTCCTGTCTGCTGCTGGAGGCCTCCTGTCGCAGTATCAGTGGGGACAGTGACATAATTACCATCAAGGGTGGTTTGGGTTCGGTGCTGGTTTCGCATATATTTCTATATATATTTTACGTATTGTTACCATTTTCATTAAAGTAGTTTTAGTTGGTTTGCTTTTTTTTCAATCCACAAATCTCTCTCTCTCTTATTCCCTTTCCCTTGCCTTGACAGAGAGCAGGGAAGATGGGGGGTGTAGTGGAGAGTGTCTGTCACTGGGTGGTGGTCAATCTGGCCCAAACAGCCTGTCCAGCCCTAGACACTTATATATATACTAATTGCTCTGTATTTAGGCTGTGGGCATTCATTTTGTGTTGCATATGCTGGGTAAAAAAGAATCCTGTGGAGAAAATGTTGTGTGTGGTTATGGATGAGTCACACTTCAGACATCATGACATGGCAGAATTTCTGCATTCACAACAGTACAGAACGTGGTTGGATTTCCTAAGTTACTGCTAAACAGGGCAGGCTGTGACTATTCCACACTGTTCTGCAGCCCCTTAAATACATGAGAGACCCAATGAACAGCAGTGGGACTGACAGTGGGAAATAAGGGGCTGCAGGAAGCTGCCTGATTTTTCAGCCACTGCTGAGAGAAGGGAGCAATGCCAAAGGAGTTCTGATAACATTTACAATATTAAACAAATCTGAACGTTGTTTAGAAATTTATTAGCAATTTTAAAATAACATCATTCCTTAGATAAAAATGCAATCTTACAGGAATATACATTTGTCCCACACAGAGATGACCCTATAGCTCACTGGTGGGCCACTCGCTCTAACTTTCCTCTGTTTATTTTAAAACGTGCGAGAGGGCAAGACGGACTCTGGCACTGATGACAGGCTTACATGACGGTTACAAACTGTACAGCGTTATTTACAAAAGCATTTCTGTGGGTTCATGAAAACTAGATATAAAATTGTGGAAGGAGGTAAAGAATTGAGACGGGCAGGGGCTTGGGTGGAGGTACAAGGGAGGGCCGGGAAGGAAGGCAGGGAGCAAAGGGAAAAGTGGGAGAGGAGGTTTATATTTGGACTGATTTATACTTGGGAGAGGTCATTTTACAGCTCTGGGCAATTCAAATGAAGGCAAAACACTTACATCTATCAACATTTATAGCTGATGATCAGAGCAGGAAATGGTGCTCCAGGGCCTGAACTTAAGAGGTGCTGAGGACCCCCATTTTCCCTGAAGTCACTGGGAAACACAGGTATGCAGTACCTTGCCAGGCCAGACCCAAACCATGTAGATGCAGGCCAGATACAGTACCCCTCAGACCTTAAACAGTTTTCATCCTGCAGTACTCAGTCATTGGCGCTGATGTGAATTCAGACTGAGAGATCAGCTCTTAAATTACACTTTCACTCCTGAAACTGGACTAGATTCCAACCGCTTCTTGCCAGAATTCACCCAAAGCGACTTACCCCTTGCTCTACCAAGCATTTAATTGTTTGGAGGGAGATTTCATCATTCAGAATTGATTTTTAAGGCAGTTTTAAAAGTATCTCCCCTTTTTCTCTGTGTGTGATGCAGCAATGTGTGTCAAAGAGATATTTACAATCTCACTCCTCCTTTGAAATCTTCCCACATTCAAACTGTGAAGACTGAATAAGCCTGAACCAATCACTTCTATGAGCAATTTTAAAGTTGATAATGTTTAGGTAGTATTGGCTACCAGTCTACATGGATGCTTGAGATGGAGGCAAGCTGGCTTATGATGCTTCAGACATTAAAAGCATTGCAGCCTGTGTGGGAAACCACTTGCATTTCATGTGGCTGGGCAAAATGCAACAGAAAAACATGAGTATTTCATCATTTGAATGATGAAGGTAATGAATAGTGTCTGAGTTTGTGGTTTTGTTTTGAATAGTAAAATGCTTTGGGAAGGGGCTGTTTGAACACCAGCAGAAAAATCACCAGTTGGGTGGAGTGGTGTCTGCTCTCTTCTGGGCTCACCCCCTCTCTGCTGTGCCTGGGATGTGGCTGCTAACCCTGGCCTAAGGTAAGGGCTTGGGCAGAGTGTGCTGAACTTCAGGCTGCAGAAGTGGAGGCTGTGTGAGGTGGGCCAGAAAAGCCATAGAGTGGGAATGTGGAGATGAGCTCCTGATCGTGCTTACCTAAGCCCTTGGTAATGCTAATGAAGATTCCCTTATTACATCAGTCACTGGTGCTGCTCCTCTCAATTAGCCCTTTAGAAAAGGACTTGATTAAGTTGCCTAATTGTCTCCTGCCACCCGAGATCTCTGCCATCCGTACCAGGCTGGTAGCTCTGACACCAGCCCTGGGGAAGAATTGTGGCTTTCCGGACCAGCTGCTGCGGGCTGAGAGGAGTACTGTAGGGTATCTCAAATGGTAGTGGATGGCCATGTTTAGGCAACTGAGTCGAGTCCTGTGCCTCTAAAGAAGGCCTTTTTTTATGCGGAAGCATTAATGGTTAAGTCGCCCATAAGTGGCAAGGAAAGAATGGAGGATTTAACTAGTACAGTAAAGTATATATTAGAAAAGGATTTTTTTTTCTGTATTCCAGTGTGAACCTACTGACTTCTTTAAAAGCAATTGGAGCTCAGTCTGTCTTCAGTACACGACATCTCTCTTAGTTGTGCTTCTGCCCTCACCCGCCCCATCTCAGGGTGCTGTAGCAGCAAGGCCATAGTGGTTTCAGCTGTCCAGAGACAAAGTAGCAGAAGAGAGCAAAGATCCATGGACTGAGATCCACTGGAAACCTTCTGGATCCCTGGTCTTGCTAATCCAGAATGAAACTTAAAAAACTTTGTAACATGCAAAATAAGAAAAAAAATAAGAAAAAAAGAAACTCTATGCAGCTATTAAAATTTATATTTCTTAGACTTCTTTGAAGAAAATAAATGGAGGGAAGATATAATTTTTTTTTTGATCCAGTTCTGTTTTCCATGCTCTTTGCACCTATATGACCTCCTTGGACTCCAGTGCCCTTTAGCCTCACATTAGCAAGATGGGAACTGGGGCTTCTGACAGCCTGGAATATATTCTTTGTATGTACTACAGGTTTCACTATGGCAGATGATAAAATCTCAATGCTACCAGAAGCCCTCATCTTATTCTACTTATTTTATTAACTTTGTTGTGCTCCACATTCCCCAATAAGTGTTCCTCTCACCCACCCTGCCCCAGGGACAGTCACAAGGGTACCATGCACATATCTAAGGATACTCAGCTCTGTCTCAGTAGGGCTGCTTCACTTCAGCTCACTGGACCAATGAGTTGGGATTTCTCATCTACATGTATGAAGCAATGCCACCAACTTCATCTATGACACAGGTGAACAACTCCACGGGCTTGCGGTGTCATCACCTCGTATGATTGTGTCTGTGTGCAAACGCGCATACATTTCATACAGCAATCTGAAACTATCAGGCAGAAAAGACACAGGAGCCTGGCTGAGACCCATACAACTGTTATATTGGCATCAGTCTAAAGAAAGCAATGATACATTGCTTTGGAAATTATCAAGAAATGTAAAAAATGCATTTGCCCTTTTTTTGTTGTTGTTGTTGTCATCATTGCCGTAGTCATCAGGGGCAGGGTTCTGAGTCAGAAAACAAAGCGGAAATAGATGCGATTCTGTACATGACGCCTCTCTGGCTGTCCCTCGGTGCTGGGGTGTGGTGGGCAGGGTAATACAACAGGCAAGACCCCTGCAGTAGCAGCAGCATCTACATTATCATCATTCACGTGTCCAGCTGAAGAGGCAGATGATGCAGAAAAAGTCTGTGGGTAACGAAACTCCAGCTCTGGATCATGAGTTCCACTTTCTTCCCTGTCACATCAGCCACACAGAAGTAAGGAAGAAAAAAAGAAATGCACCTGGTGTGGCTGGGCCAGTACTGCATGGAATAATGAGCAGGAGTGATACAGGGAGGAGGTTTGTTGTTTTATAAGAAACATCTTTAGTCTGCAGTGTACTCTTGCAAGTCAGAGATGCTCAGTAGCAAACAGCATTCCGTGCTGCTCCTCAGTCATCAGTTCCCTTCAAAGCTTCCATCCACACCACAGTGATTGTACCCACCATCCACTCCCATACACAGGGAAAGAAGGACACTCCAGGAACAAAACCTGCCCCCACCTTCCCACCATCCTCCAGACTCTACCTCACCTGAAGGATGCAGTAGCTCTTTGCTCAGGCCTGTCACAACGTGCACATTGGAAGTACCTCAAACGAAAAAAACCCCAACAAATGCCACCCTCCCCAGAAAGAGAAATTTGCACAGCTGGCATCAGCAATTACTAGATTTAACACTTACTCCTCAAACCAGAAAAGTCATCTGCATTCTCTGCTAGTCACGCGTTTTCCACTCTGAAGGAACTACATGGTCTTCTAGCAGACCATGGGGTTTCCCCTGGCCAGTGTAGGCTCTGACCCCTGAGGGTGTCACAGCTTTCACCCAAGAATGTGTGGGGCATAACCCTTTACACGATTTTCCTTCCCGTCAAGGAAAATTCTAAAATGTGACACAGGCTGTCAAGCATCCAAAATGCTTACTGCCATCACTAAATTAGACCAGTAGTTTGTTTCAGAGGAGCGGAGAACAGCCCTGTCTCCCACTGGGAGGCTCAGATAGACTTTCTAGTGGAAGAAAATAAGATAGGGAGCCCTTATGCGGATTGCAGAAACAGGCAGGCATACCATTATTTCCTTTCAAGTAGCTGTGAAGCACATCAGCACCACCAGCAGGAAACTCTCAAGAGGAGACATGCTTGTGTGCCCATCTTGATACAGGCACGAGGGATAGAAAGGATGAGACTGACTGACATCAGCTTGCTACTTTCTCCAGGGAAGTCTTAAATTAGGACTTTGATGTCAGATGGTTGTATGAATGTGTTTATATTTCTCTACTTTAAAAGGATTTGATTTTTCAAGATATCTTGAGCTGCTACTGGCTGGTTCAAGATGACACGGAAAAAAGTGCACTGTCAAACATACCTTTTGCTATTTCTGCTTTATGCCCCAGAGAATGAAGAAGAAAAACAAAAGGCATTACAAAAATAATGTAATCAACATATGCAATAAATGCTGTTCTCAGACATCTGCAGGAGCTCAAAATTTGAATGGAAGTTTAGCTCTGAGTCAGATCATGCCTCCTAGCTCAGCATTGGTATACAAGTTTGTGAACCATCTTGAGAAGGGAGAATTAAAAACAGCAGTAGTCTAGACAAAAATCAGTTGCATAAAATGTAACAATACCCGCCTGTTTTTTTCAGCCTCTCGTGTCAGGGCCAAGTATGGGTGTGAGGAAAGTCAAGAGAGGTTCACACTAAATAGTAGGGAAATATGGCTGGGACATGCTGTGCCATCAGATCTTTTGTGACTTAGAATCTGACCCATCCACTAAAGTCTAGGAAAAGGGATGAGACTGCATAGGAACACAAAAAAAGTCACTTAACATCTGCATATTGACAAGACTGCAGCAATTCTCCTAAGCAATGATCCAGAGCTCTCTCCCTCATTTACCCTCTGCTTTCAGTCAAGACCAGAATTAGATAATTTTACTTTGCTAACAATTCTGCCTCTTGCATTTGCTTATCCCAGGACCCTGCTATAATTGATCAGGATTAGCTATTTAATAAAATAAATCCGAAAGCAGATTTTTTTTCCTCGCTCCTTAAATTGCTGGTGCCAGCTGGATATGTAGGATGGATCTGCCAAATGGTATTGGGCAGGTCTTGCCACCGTCGAATGAGACAAGACCTTTAGAGAAACTGAGCAAAAAGAAAGAGAACCTGAAATAAGAAAGCCTGAATAAAATGTCCCGGTCTCGGGAAGAAAGATTCTCTACCAATAAAGTCATTGTGCATGTTTAAAGGGAGTGAGGAAGGAGGAAAATGAAACACAAGATATGCAAAATCAGTAACGTTCAACATGTCAGTGGATTGCAGAATAGCTACTTACACCAGGTACACTTTGTTCATTGTACAAATTAAAAAAGGAAAAAAAATAATACCCCTTTCCCCAACCACACGTAGAAAAGCACTTAAAAGTTCAAAGGTAAAGCTTGGCACATTCCAAATACGAAATGATTCACTTGACATGCAGCAAAATATACAAGAAGTGATTATTTTTTTTTTCTTTTTTTTTTAAACAAACTTAATTCAATTCATTATCTTTGCTTGGCACAATTGCAATTCATTTTAAAAAAATATTTGAAAAGTACTGAAACTGACCTGAATTCAAGTATAACGGTTTCTTCAACAGAAACATTATCAATGCAATAAAACATCACACAGAATATATTGAAGCGTAACGCCTTCTGTTGTGTTTTTTTTTTCTTCCCCCCACCCCTGCAATTTTTTTCTATACAGTTTTAATGCCAACACAAGTTACAATTGTATTTTAAAATTAATATTATTGCATTGTTTTTGCATATCTTGTGGAACGGAAAATGCAAAGAGTTACTGATTCCCCTTTCAAAAGCAGAGACAGTGGTTTGTTTTTGCATTCAAATGGCCCCAGATACAGATCTCCTGCAGCTCAAACCAGGATGTGGAGAACTGCATGCACTTACACACACCCACTGTGCGCACCACACTCGCTCGGTATTGCTCCCACGCTCACAGATATACTTAGCACTAAAAAGAACCCAAATCAGTCACTCAAATGTGCAAGACTATATCAAGTGCATTGCCTACTACCTTTAAATTATAAAACAACAACAAAAAAGGAGGTTTCAATTACTAGGAAATAAAATTACAAATTCTTGGTGTACATAATGGTTGGTAAAACTCATCTATCTTTATACGTCTACCAAATTTCAATGGTTAAAAAACCCCAGTTTAAATAATATGACATGATCAAACCAATTTAACATTTGCAAAGGTGAAAATAAAATGAAACAAAAAGGTAGGTGATTACAAAACGTAAACACTCCCTTCTCCCTCCAAAAAAAGAAAACAGACGAAAAAAAGAGGTCAAAATAAAAACTGCAACATGCTTTCAAGAAAATATCAAACTGCAAAACAAGGAGAGATCTACACAAGCCCACCACCACCTCAGCAAGTGCGGGGCGGGTTGGCTCAACTCTGCCACAGAGCTTGCTCCCCACTTTCCTACTGGCTGGCACAGCTGGCTGTCTGAGCTCTGATTGGTTGGCAGGAGACTGCCTGAGCTCGGATTGGCTAGCAAGTGACTGCTCGAGCTCTGATTGGTTGGCAGATGTGGCTGCCTGAGCTTGGATTTGTTGGCAGAAACCGCTGCCTGGGAGTCTCGGTAGGGTTGGGCAGCACTGCCGCCTGCCCCTTGGGCTTCTTCTGCTTCCTCCTCCCCTTCACGGTATGGGAATCCACAGCAGAAGAAATCCTCCTCTCCTTCCAAATCAAAGGGCCTTGGCTTTATGGAGATGGTGAGGCTCATACAGAACATGTGCAAAATGATTTTTACAAGCAAAGTTGAAAGACACCCGTTTGATGCAGGGTCCTTTTGGCTAGGGCCATCCATAGGAAGCTGAGGTTCCCCTTCACGCTCAGGAGGCAGTCGCCGTTCCTTGTGCAGGGACTGAAAAAAAAGAGGGAGCTGGCTCTCCTTCTCTTCCTCCTCCTCCTCACTCTTCCTTCATGGACACATGCTGGGGTTATATCCGCTCCTGAAAAGCTTTCTTACACCACCCAACTCTGCGACTCGTCCCAACAGAAATGAATGAAGAACGCTGTTCCGGTTACTCCAGGTCACGAGAACAGTGAGGCACTTCTGAAACAAACCCATTAGGAACATTGAAACAAATAAAAAACCAGCATCGCTTCCAGCCCTGTCAACTACAGGCTGCTGATATAAATCCTGCTGTCCTTGAGCTCCTCCTGACTTTTTCTACAATCCGGGTTCTGCACCTCTTCCTCTTCCTCTCCTGCACTGTCCTGACCTGGGTCCCTGCAGTTAACAAAAGGCAAGAGGTTGCCATTGGGGCTCTGCTTGCTGTTACCATTGAGAATGTTGTCTGCTGCATTTTCCATCTCTTCTATCGTCATGTCACAGGCGTCTGCGAGCTCCTGGGTTGTGACCTCAATGAACTTTGGATCTTGAGCAAACTGCATCAGTCCTTCCGAAATCAAGACCTTCAAAAGCAGGTAGGGAACCAGAGACAAAGCCATACGTTAGTACTCTGCATCATCAAGCCTTTTGCACCCCAACACAGCCCCCTTTACTGCTGTATTTTCCCAGTGATCCTTCTCCCATTTATGCTGCTAACCCCTCCATGGAGATGGACTCCTTTACGCTTGGCATTGTGGGCAGCAAGATCGCTCTTCTGAGGACCACATTTCTAGTCAGCTTTGAAACTGCTTGTGTCCCTCCTGACTCTGCAGTCTTACCGCTTCAACGAGGCTGCTAGCGCTGCCATGAAACTGCCTGCTGCTCCCTCCGGTCTGGCTGGGGACGGTGAGGGAGACTGGCCTGGCTCTCCTCGGGCTGCTGCAGCCGGTGTTGTCAGCGTACCGAGAGCCGCAGTGTACTGATGGGAAGCTGCTGTTGAGCTTCTCACTGGATTCTGCCCCTTCGAGGCGCAGAGTTGGGATGGTCTGTTGCGGCCAGCCACGGTTGCAGGGTGTAGCGGGGGGTGTAGCACACAGCCGAGAAAACATGGTGGGGGAATGGCTTCGCTGGAGAAGGGGACTCAGGCCAGCTACTGCTAACGCCTGTGGACAAAGGAGGAATAAGATGAGTGAGAACTTGCTCTTAGCAGCAGGGCTGGAACAAAGAGGTTCTGGAGAAACTACCAAAGAAAGGGCCTGGAGTGTCTTTGGGTTTGTGAAAATAGCTGCCAGCTCCTAGAATGGTTTGGATGTTTTCTGTGAACTCATTTTGCAAGCTTTCCTTTAAATGGTGTATGCTGCGCTACTGCCAAACACCAGACCAAAAACTTCCACAACTGTAGTTCTTCAGCATTGGAGCCACTGCACTGACTAGAGGGATGCAACCCCATTCCCACAGCCTTGCCAGAAACACTACCTCCTCTTCAGTGAGTGAGACAGCAACTAATTTTCCCACCACTGCCACCACCCATACCATTACCTTTTCTTGCTAATTGCTGTGTTTTCTTTAAGTGTCTGCTATGGAACCTGAGCAGATACCAGATGTGAATTTTAGATTAACTATAAATCCACCACTGGATTTTAAGGCATCTGCTGTTGGTGGGAGGATCAATATCTGATGATTACACTTCAAGCCATCCAGTCCTTCCTGTAATCAAATACACAACCTCTGAGTCATTCAGCCTCTTTTCTCAAGAAAACCCTTGTTGCACAGGGCTGATCTGGTGCTTTATTCATGCTGACTGCTGCCTTGTTCCATAAACAATGCAGTCAAGAGTCATAAGCTCATCTCACAGAGATCACTGCTGGATAGAAAATACAAAAGCATGTGGATTGCATTGCAGAGAATCCTCTTATTCAGACCAAGGTTAGTCTTAACTCAGCTTCAGCTATCTGAAGGCTATTTGTTTAATCTAAATTAACCATACAGAGAGACACCAGCAAGCCCCCTGCACCTTTCTCATACCTGCCTGAAAATGCTCTCTGGGATTTACACTTGCCCTTTGGAGATGCTCTTTTCCTCTGTTGACAAAAGTGAGACTGAACTGACCAGTTTAAACTAGAGAGCTGACTTTAAGATATTTTAAGTTAAGTGAAGCTCACTCCATCTGTCACTGAAATCTTTGGGAACTGATAACCATGCTGTGCTGATGATTTCAGTGAGAGGAGCAAAAGAATTTGTAATTAGTCACAGTTTACTGAGGTTTTTTTCAGGAATTAGATGTCAGACTCCTATAAAATCTCATTGAGAGGAAGGAAGCCCTTAAAAAAATCATTTGTACAAGTCATGCCATGCAGGCTATGATGGCCTCAGGAGAGCCCTAGATCTGTCAGGGTGGACAACTGAACCACTTTTTCACCCTGTTGGCAGAAACATATGCAAGGTGTTTTATCCAAAATGTAAGGTTCTCAGGAAGTTGAAAGAAGATCTTAGAGACTGCTTTGAGCTTCATCTGCATAAATTTATGTATCACGATGCATGAGTATTTCATGGGCATACACAAGCAACAGAATCCATTGCGCTTAGCAGAGGCAACCTTTCCACTTTATGTTCTTGTTTTAAGCACTGTTGTAGGCTAACATTTTTGTAGAAACCATTGAGTGTTGCCAGCTGGAGGACAGATGCCTATTTCAGGGTGACCCGTTAGTCTGGCTGAGCAACACTGGTGTGGGCCACAGAAAACATCCAAACCTCATCCCTCCAGGTTTGGAGCTGCATGGTGGGAAAAGGAAGGGTAAAGTAGCTCCCTCCTCTTTGTACAGGTTGGAGGGAAGTGATTCTGCCAGCCAGATGGGCTGAAAGGGTGAGAGGCATGTGTCCCCTCTGCCTGGCCTGCCATGACAGGGCAGGAAGTCTCAAGGGAGTTATTGCTGCTGTAAGGAATGTGGGAAGCTGTTTACTGCCCCCTTCTTCCTGCCCCAATACATTTACTGATTGTCCCTGCCACAGCTGTAACCTTCTGCAGACCACTGCTTTCTGGAGCTCAATCCTTAAAGGATAACTGTCTGGTAGTAGAGACAGAAGCCAGGGAGCATCAAGTACTCTCATCTCTCTCTCCTCTGCTATGACTTCTCATTCTTCCTGCTTCTGCTGTGTGGCATCTTCTGCCCCTGTGGCAGCCTAAGGAGGTGGGAAGACCATTCTGCCTTGTCCCAGAGGACTGCACAGAATAAGACACTCCACTTGCAAGGCTGGCATTACCATCTGCACCTGTCTCTTTTATGGTGACAAAAAATGGCACCATCAAACTAGAAGACACAAATCCACTTTGCACTATGACAGATGGCTGATCTTCTAGGTATGTGCCTAAGCATACATTTGCTAGGCTGCTGAATGTAGTTACAAAGGGCTTAAGAAGTTGATTAATTACATGCAAGTGGTTTATGTTTTAAAGTGATTAATTACAGTTACAGGTTACCCTTAATTAAAATGAAAGTAGACCCTGCATACCACCATCAAAGTCAGTGGAACTGCACTGCAGTATACAATTTCGGTAGTTATTTTTATCTTTTAGCTAGTGGTTTTTTATTTTACTCTTTCATGCACATCAGAAAATGAAAACTCTGCTGACTTCAAAGGACATGTTCCTGTAGCATTCTTCTGGGAATGATAAAAGTCCTCAAAGCAGGAATAAACATAATGGCAAAGACCTTTCCTAAAAAACTGACCTCCAATATGGATGAGAAACGGTTCCAAATGGGTTTAAAAATGTTAGTTGGGACACAATGTGGGGGGTGGGCACTGCAGGTGGAATGGTCCCAGTTACGTTGTTGGGCCCTTTGTGGTTGTTAATGCTTACCTGATGATGTACCAGATGCAAAGGCAGAACTGTCTTCTGCGAGACATCTACGCCCTGGTTTTTCTGTCTTTTCAGACACTCTAAGTGAAAAGATGCTCTTCGACCTGAAACAGCAATCACACACGCTGTGTCCATCACTCCTAACACACTACACGTAATGTTTTCAATTTCTTTTAGCGTAGTCTCACTACAGATACAGCAAAGACACCCACATTTTAGGCTCTGTCACTTTCCCTCAACACCTTACCCTTTCCAAAGCATTTATATTTACAGAAAATAGCCATGTATCATGGACAAACCAGCATGATGATTATTTTTATTTATCCTGAATGATTATTTTTATTTATCCTCTTTTAAAACACTGTACTACCAGATATCATGCAACTGATTTCCCTCCTAAGCAGTAGGAGTGTTCTCAGACCAATCTAGTTTAGGTAAAACCCTCAGTGAGCCTTTTGATGATGGCAGCTGAGGTTCTGGTGCTGTGCCTGGCTTTATACAACATGCAGGAGGGGACATCAGGCTGCTCAGGTGACACTGGCCTCCTGCTTGCATGTGACCTGTGCCCCTTAGCTGCCAGACATACCACAGTTTATGAGGCTGCATCTATAGCAAGGTCAAATGGAAGTGAATTAATCAATGGTTAAATTCACTGGTGAACGGAAGGCTGCTTATATAAACTTGAAGCATTTTCAAAATTTGGAAAGAAGGGAAAAGAAAGAAAAAGCCTTTTTTATTTTCTCTTGGGGGAAAAAAAAAAGAAGAGATTTTAGGGGAAACTATTGAAACAGTCACATTGTTTTCTTGCTATAAAATTAAACTTGACTTCTGTAAATATGAGAAAGGTACTTCCTGTGCAGGAGTTTAGAAGTACTGCAAAGTATGTTTATGAACAAGTGCACAGGTTTTACTTCTGAAGAATGTCAAATGAATCCAGTATTAAAGATAGAGCTGCAAGTCACACTAAAGTATTTTGTGGACTTCTTGATCCTGTTGACAATTTTCTAATGAAGGGAAGAAAATGATAATTCCGAAACCAAAAGTATCTATAATCATGATTTGTTGAGAAAAGGCCCTCTCTGGGGCTGTAGGTGTGTTATAACCCAGAGAATGAATTATACAATGCAAATTAAAGGTATTTCCTCTTTCTAGAGAATAATATAGAGTAATAAAATAAGTATGACTTCACTGTATAAATGTTCACTAGAATGTAGCCAGTGAAGCATTATATTAAATATTGACTGCAAATTTGGCCTAACAGATATAGGAATTGTCATTACCTAATATTTTAAGTTTTGAAGTAAATGCTTTTAAAATACTCAATCGTACAAACATCCTGAAGGATTCGAGTGAAGACTCAGTAACCTCCCTTTAAAGATTACGCTACCTAGTATTTTTTTTTTGTAGGAATATATTTTTTATACAGGATTCTTTTTAGTTCCTACCCCAAATGTTCCTTTTCTCCACACCAATACTCAGGAAATGGCTGAAAAATATTCTACATAAAAGAGCTTATTTTCTTCCAGACTCTCACATTTGTCCTGAAAAATATTCATAAAATCTTGTGATTCATACATTTCACCTGAGTGTAGTCTGCATGCTCAAGTGCTTGAAAAGCTCCAGGTACAACTAGAGCAGAAAACAAATTTGTATTGTATTAATGTAATCTGAAATTCACTGTTTTCCTTGTAGTGAACAAAAGAGACAACCTCTCCTTTCTCCTTGCTAAATGCACGTAGAACAGAACACCAGATACTCAAGGCTGGCCCATTCACTGTCTCCCTGGTGATTGTTTGGAGAGTCTACAGTGCTAAACATCCTAATTCACTGGTGGGCTTAATCAAACAGATCACCTGGACTATCCAAACAGCCACAGGTTCATCTACTGATTGAGCACAAAGTCAGTACAGTCACATTCACTATCAGGATCACACCGTGGGATTCCTGGTTTCATGAGCTAAATGCAGTAAACAACATCCATGCTCACACACGCTGGGATTCCTCCAGCGAGATGCAAGACTCAGTCAAGCCAGGGGACAGCACAGCTCACATGTCATGCTGAGAGGTTACCTAGTGCTGAGGAGCACAGAAACCCTTTCTTTGGAGAGTGCCGGGTGTCCTCTCCTTTGCTATTTTCTGGTGGAGTAAGTTGTCTGTTTTCATCTTCCTGGTATGTAAGCCTGGAAAGTAGAACAGAGAGATTCTAGAAAAGCAGCTGATACTGGACAGAATAAGCCCTCTTCCAGCAGGGAACCCAGGAAGATCATGCTATCAAATGGATGCAAATGGATGCAATAGTGAGCTAGCGTCAAGCTACAACTGGCCAGGAGCAGCAACATGAGACCACAAGACAGAGAACACTCTAAAGATGAGATGTGGGAACATTAGATGGTAGAAGTGGATGTGGGGGGAGATTCTGCAAATCCAGATGCCTCATTCAGAAGAGAAGGAAAACCCTAGGTTACAATGTTACTTCTCAGGGCTGAACTGCATTTTTTAAAAAAAATGATTTTCTGATATTCGAGTTGTCTGACTAAAGTCTTCTGGCCTTACCCTTTGAATTGAAACTTTTGTAGAAAAGCATCACCCCTTCCCACCTCTCCCCTTAATTAAAGAACCACCCAAACACCTTGACTAAAGCTGCAAAGCTCACATTTCGGTAGAGAGCAGACTTGGTTCGCTACAGTACTCATTGTCTTCATTCAAATTTTCATCGTAAGTCTCATCCTGAGACACTTCCTCTTGGCAAACAATTGCCAGCTGGCTGTCTCTGGAACTGGAGCTAATGAGCGAAAAAGACATGTCAAAATATAGAGAAGGTAAAGACAACCTATTATAAAGATAAGAATGACAGGCTCCATCTGTCTCAGTTTATTATAACGTGGAAGAGCTATCATAGAAAAATCAACAACTGAACAGAGCTGTAAAGTTCACAAACACAAGTCAAAAAATCTTTGTGTCCTCTTTCAAAGGAAGAGTTTCTTAATCAATGCTGAACAATACTATAAACATATTATTGTAATTTGTAACTACATGTACTTCATGAATGTGCACATCACACTGACTGCATCTCCAAAGACACACCTCACTGAACTCCAAGTAAAACCTGAGATGGGCTCTTGGAAGTAAAAGCTTTTCCCCTTGTTGCAAAAGCCTTTGAAATGAATTTCAGAGAAGCCTCCTAGACACTAACCCTCTCAGCACTGTGATGTATGGTCTCTGCTTCCCAAATCCCTTACTCTGCACCATCTCTCCTCTCTGCCTCCTGTTCATGCTCTTGTTCCTTGCTGTCTTTTCTGTCTTTGGTCCCTTTTTTCTCATCACTAACTGATGAGTGCTTCTGCTGAATTCAGTAGGATCTGTTAAAATCCTTCAGTGTGACAGCCCTTAATTCTCTGCTTGCCTCCTCTTTGTCCCTCTGTTTCACCAGTTGGTCCTCATATTTCACTTAATTCTGAAATCTGTGCAGCTAAGGCTGTGAAGCTGGCTAATACTGTGGGAGACAGTAAAAAGAGCTTTTTTAAATATGTTAACAGTAAAAGGAAGTTCAGGAATGACATTGGCCCATTACTAAATGGGGATGGTCTCCTGGCAGTTGAAGACACTGATAAGGCAGAGACATTTAATGCTTTCTTTGCCTCTGTCTTTAACATGGAGGATGGGACCTGGAGTACTCAATGCCATGAGACAGGGATCAGTGGCAGCAAGTCTGTTAATGCTCTAGTTGACCCTGAACTAGTGCGGGACTGGAGCTTCTTTACCCAGAGGGTGGTGAAGCATTGGAACAGGCTCCCCAGGGAGGCTGTCATGGCCCCTACTCTCACGGAATTTAAGCAGCACTTAGATAAGGCACTTAGGCACATGGTGTGACTGGGGAGTTGTCCTGTGCCTAAACATGAGTTGGACTAGATGATCCTAATGGGTCCCTTCCAACTCTGGAGATTCTGTGATTCTGTGAATTTGTGTTTTTTGAGGAGTAAAGTAAAATCTGAAGGTAGCTGTGAATCTTTGAGATACGAACATGGAGGTAACTGGAGGCAATGTCAGTCTGTTACTAGCATTTGCAGAAGAGAGCAGTGTGGCAGGTTTTTTCCATCTTTCAGGGAATGGGTAGGAAATATTATTTTATCATTTTGTTTGAGGGAAAGCATTGGCAGAAAAGTGAATATGCATGGTATAAAACAGTCTATAGGACAGTGCTGGAATGACCTTCCTCCTGAGATGGGAGGCGAGTAAAACTGCTAAGGTGCAGAGGAGAGAAAAATTAATGCACGGCAGCTCACCCTCTTCAACACTGTGTTTAACGAAAACCATACAGGATTTTTGTATGAACATGCCAAGATATACTTGACTGTGCTGTGAACAGAGAATGCCTAGATGTGAGCCTAGCTATAAACCCTAAAAAAATCCCTCTAAAAACCCTCACAAATCTAGAGACCAGCTAGAAACAGTCCATGCATCATTAACTCCCTGTGGGCAGAAAAGCCCTATGTTTGGTGTACTTTCTGGAGATGTCATTGTGACCTCTTTTTGAGCCTTGCTGGTACCAAAAAGAAGAGCTCATATTCAGCATTAATGGAGACTTGAACTTTCCATGGGACAAAAAAATGGGTCTTACACCCAGAGAGCAGTAGAGCATGGGGGAAAACACGTACCGTCCCAGTGTTTCGTAGTAGTGTGTCCTAATTCAAGGAAGGTGCCCAAGGAAGCAAGGAGAGAAAAGAACACCATGTTAGCAGTGTCACATCAGCACAAGTCAGCAAGGGGGAGGACAGATGTGAACACATTTTATGCAACTTCTGTGGCCTCTCTCAGGAAGTCACAAAATAGGTAAAAACACTAGACTTTTTACTTGGGCCATTCTGCACTCACTGAATTTCCACTGTCCTGTCCTATTCTGTCCTTTGCTGAGGCAACATTTCTCCACCTTTTCACATTGCTGACTCTCTGGACTGAAAAAAAATTCCAGCTCCTTCCTGCTGTTACTAAAAGGGTTATAAAAATCCATCACTGATAAAAATGATACCCCTTTTGTATCAGTTATCTGTGTGTAGACAGCCTGAAAGCTGTCCAGAGAAGGGGATTTTCTTTGCTTTGCACAATATTGCATTTCTGAAAACCTTGCCTCCCTCCTCCCAGGATGCCTTTGGTGACATCTGTAGGGATGTGACCCATTGAATGAAAAACCACTAGCTTCCCCAGAGCTTCCTAGATGACCTCTGAGGTCCCTTCCAACCCTAATAATTCTATGATTCCTATTGGGTGCTTAAGAGATGAATTGGAATCTCTTTCAGTTACCAGTTGATAAAACACCTTCATGTGGTGAAGGAGGGATAAATAAGGTTCCTTTTTGTTCTTACAAATATTTCTTCATGATAAAGCCCAAAGAAATCAAGTGTGTTAGTCAGTAAGAGTGTTGTTGCTTTGCAGTCATCAGCTGATGCATAACTGTTGTATCGTGGGCTTTGGCACAAGTGGAGAACCAGAAGGCTCAATCCAGGCTTCAAGCTGGACAATGTCTGGTGGGTGACTTCAGCTAGTCAGCAGTGCTTTGGCATTTGCATGCTTGTTCCCATACCTGGTCCCTTGACTCATTCTCTGCTGAGAATCTTACCTTTTGGAAGGTAGCTTCCAAGGGGCTTCCTGCACACGTATGGTGGGCGACAAAGGAGTCCCGTGGCCTTCCACTGTGCTGACAGTGCTGGGGTAGCTAGGTGGGCTGGGGAAGCGGCATAGGGCAGTGTTGTTGGCATTGTTGATGTTGGCATTGGAGCCTGAAGATGAGTAGCTGCTGGGAGTGAAGGTCGAATCTACCAGCTTCTCATGAGATGGAGACTCGGTATCTCCCTGGTTGTTGCCAGACTTATTGATGTGCAAAGGTCTCTGGGTGGTGAATGTCTGGGGGAATGCACTCCTGCCATCGCTTTGGTAATAGCTGACATGGTTTCCAAACAAACCTCCAGCTCTCTGTCAAAGAAACAGGAATGATTTTCACTTTGTGAGTGAGAAGATGTGCAAGGGCCCTGGTGTTTCCTGCTTGGTCTGCTGTTGAGGCAAAAAAATGTGAACCAAAGCGCATATGACAGCACTGGTGCTTTCTCTTCCACGGAATAGCATGGTCTTCTCTGTCAGAGACAGTAGGTACACTCAGGCTGTGAAAATGTTTGCATCCTAAGATATTTCAGAGTACTGGCCAGGTGCATAGGTGAGGCAAAGGTGTCTCTACATGTCCCACCAGTCTTGGGAGTAGAGAACTGGGCAGGGATGCAAGAACAAAGTAACTGCTCTCTGGTTTTCATGGCGCAGTTGCAAAGCAACATTTAGACATGAGAGGGAATTTGAGAAGAGCACCAAAAACTACTAATTGCCTGGAGGAACAAATGAAGAATAATTTAATGAGCCAGTTACGTACTGTTTAGATGATGAGTATTAAAAGGACTGGCAGTATATTTCTGTAAGGGAAGGAGGAAAATACCAAAGGAGAGGAAATACTATCAGAGGAGACAATTACAAGAAATAAGAATAAAATAAAAAAGACAAGATTTATTTAACTTGCTCGGAAAATTTCCTCCTTCCATAGTGGCTCTGTTGGGTTCTTGTGTACTTTTTAGAAGGATGCTACTTGTGCCACTGAAAGGAGGACTGAGTAAAACACTGAAGTGTGCCTGGCTGCTGCTGTTCTGCAGACTGCAAGATGGCTGAACTAATCTGTTC
This sequence comes from Galbula dea, assembly GCA_013399015.1. Lineage (NCBI taxonomy): Eukaryota > Metazoa > Chordata > Aves > Piciformes > Galbulidae > Galbula > Galbula dea. The sequence continues at coordinate 157,179 of VWZX01019989.1, forward strand.
TTCAGACTCTTTGGCTCATAAAATAAAATCATTCTGATTTTATTTAGGTTTTATAAGGGTAACTTCCACTGAGAAGAAAAGGGGATAAAAACTGTGCAAATATCTTGGGACCTGGCACCTTGAGTACACCAGTCTGTTTTCTGGTAGTGTCTACAAAACAAGAAGGAGGGCCCAGCTGAAATACAGAGTGCATAAAAGAGAATGTATCACTCTAAGCTCTGCTACCGGCCTAGCTTCAGCTTGCAAGCTTGTTAAGCACCTACCCGGAAGATATCATCTTCTGAGGCAGCAGAAACAGCTTCTTTCATGGCCTTATCTAGCTCTTCTTCAGCAGTCAGGTCTCCAGAAATTGCTCGCCGGATCTCTGGCCCAATATCGTGAAGTGTGCGCAAACCAGCCTGCAAAACAGCAAACTATAGAGCTTCATATCTCCGAGTGGGTATTTGAGAAGTAAAAGCAATGCTATTTCTTACTAAGCACTGCAAAGCGCTTTTACTTAATACAGCATCCCCAGCTCCTAGAGAAACACCAACAAATTCTATTCTTTCATCTTCAGCTTAGAGAGGGAGAAACTCTTAGCAATCCAACTCAGGAACGTTCATCGCTAGTCCCCTGGCTTCATCACAACAGGACATATACATAAATTCACAGGCTTGACTAAGCAAGTCTGCATGCTTTCAACCTTGGGTTCTCAGATCTACAACCAGAAGCCCTAGAGCAGCCACAGTTCCAGCTGAACCATGCACCTCGTGGCTCTGAAAATCTCTTTTTAATCAGCAGCTTAAATATGGATTTAACAGCTAAACTTCTGGCATCGGGACCTGGACAGTCCTCAAGGCACTCACTGACTGGAATCTGTTCCAGGGAGCCCATCCAGGGAGGTAAGCTGTGGGTATGCCAAGACCTCAACCTTCTTCCATACTGTACACTCAAGGGACATAAATGGTGCTGCTTGTACAGTCAAGGGGCTTTCGCATTCTTTCACACACCCTGATAGTCCACCCAGTGAACATGTATCACAGTGGTGAACACATCACAGGTCCTAAAGCCTGGTGCCCTGACCATTGGATGGTCTTGGCATCCAGGTATGCTTTTTGGTTTTTAACTGATTTTGCCTTCTGGCAACATGCTATTCCTGACTGTTACAGTGACTTCCCTCAGGAAGGGGTAGAAAGAATGTGGTAATAAGTAAATGTCTGCTGGTTATTTCATAGGAGTTCTCTAAAATGAACCCAAATGGCAGATATTACCTACAAATTGATAAACTGTGGAAATACCTCACTTGTGCTTTCCACCTCCAGGGCTAAGGGAGATGGCCCATGGTACATTCATGTTTATCCAGAAGGACTGATGTGGTAGTTAAAGGGGTCTACAAGCTCCTTTCCAGTTAGGATAGCCCATTGCAGCCCCCAAAATGGTTGAGAGGGAAATGGGGTTAAATGCCTCTAGTGTACCACCCTTGACCATGCTGGGCCCGCTTGTCACCTGCAAGGAGAGTGCGTTGCGTTGGGAGGGCTTGCCCACCAGTCCCTGTTCTTTACGTTTCTTGAACTTTCGGAAATACTCCTGAATCAGGAAAGTAGCATAGAACTTCCCAACGGTGACCTCATCATCTGCAAGAGGGTATTAAAATGAATACATTAAAAAAAAAAAAAGCAGCACAACTGATTTTAAACAGTGTATTTGGTAATGCGAGTCTTGCAATTCACAGCAGAAACACTAGGCACCGCAGTACATCTCTTCTTTTTGTGGCATCAGGATGCAGAGCTGAAGGATGGGATTGCTCCACAGCTGGAGCTTGCAGCACATAAGTAGCCAGGAGGAGAGGTGCACCTGGCATTTGGATAGACTGGCTCTGCTGGGAGAGAACCTTTACAGCTATGTACTTCTGGATGCACGCTGTTTGTGGTGAAATGTCTCTAACCTTTGCAGTCTCTGGTATTGGTTTACCACATAGTATCTTGCTATAGCAGCAGCCTCACATTCTGGGTCAACAAAACAGCCTGCTCTTTCTTGTGATAGCTTGGGGTAATACACACCCAGAGTCTGGGATCACCAACACCATCTGACTATCCATTCCAGACCCAATCTGGCCTTTCTCTGCATTAAAATTCTGTCTGATTGTGCTTGGCATGGGTGTGAGCAAACCAAAGTGATCACCCCTCTCCAGAAATGCAGTTGCTGCTGTATTCTCACTCAATACAAACTGACAGCCAAAATGTGCACTAAGCTTTTATCCAGGTAACTCTCCTCCCTCTTCCAAGCCCACTGGAAATTTTACACAACATTGTCCACTGACTTCAGAGCAGGATATGCAAGGTTCAGGAACCAGCTGCAACTGTTAACTCTCTGTCAAGTGCTGTTTTGTGCTATAGCCTCTGGAGCCACCTGTAAGGTCAGTAAAGGCCACTGGATACCCCTGCACCTTGGGTCCCAAGAAGCCTAGTAAAGGATTTGCCCAGAAGTCTGGTAATTAAGCCTGCCAGAGCTGCTGCATAGAAACCCACAGCAGTCTGTTTCACCAGTTCAGAGCGGCTGAGGAACGTCCTCAGGTACATGAGTCTTTGACAGGTATCATAGTAGAAAACAGTAATGCAAGTAAAAAAAGTTATATGTCACATTAAGGTAGTTCTGCTAAATATAAAGGGGTTATGATATGGAACTATATCCATAAGTTGAATGTAAGGTCATATATCTTATGTAGTCAGATAAAGTCCACATCACCCTCCCTGGAGCTACTTAGATCTGCCTGCTTCCTTTACCCCCAGCAGTAACAAGGTAACTCCTTTTTATGCACCTTCTCTTTCTTTCCTGATTTCTGAGCAGTAAGAACATGGTATTCATGTTAGTACATGCAGAAACAGATCTCAGACTGATGAAATACAGATAACAGCTTGTAGAAGAAAGCTTGTCTGTCATATTCCACCTGATAATCACGAGGTGTAGTAGGACATACCATGTGGGGAAAAAGAGAGATTCAGAGACTGGGACAAGATCCTGCACTCACCACCTGCAGGGGGCACCACCTGGTCCAGCAGTTTCATACTGGTACGCTTCCAGATTTTCTTAATTATTGCTCTCAGCTCTTCGTTGGCTTGCTCCAGGTTACCTGCAGGGTGAAAATCATCAGAGACAGGAATTAAGCAGATCCTACAGAGAAGCAATTTTATGTCTGGCATGGAAATCTTAGCAGGAAAATACCAGAGCTTTTTCAGTAGTGGAAAGTTTCAGGTAAAGAGACACTCTGACCATTGCTAAAGCTCCCTCACATCATGAAGTCTTCTTCTTAAATATGTGTAGTTATCTCAGGGTAGAAAGGTGACTACATTACTGACTGATAGTCTGCAGCAGTCAGAACAAAAAGAACTATGGTGCCACTTCTTCCCAAAAAGGAATAATCTCATCTAACATTTCAAATTTTAATTGAGATCCCGTGAAGCTTGAATATGATGAGAATAGAATTTAGTTAATAGGAAACTACAACTTGGGAAACACAAATAATTGGTGGTAAAGATGCATCTAGAACTCTGAAGACCTAGGCCTGCTTACAGCTCTTCCTTAGAATTGCCTATTGTAATCCCTGCCCCTCAGCAGGTATCAAGTTCCTCACATGGTGCCAAAAGTCTGCCCTGGAGAACCTACACAGTGCTCTGATAAGGCCTATGCAAGGCTTTCACTATCTGACTCAGGACTGTCCCAGGATATTCATGTTTATTGTCTGAAGAACAGCATAGGCTATAACAAGCCTTTTATGTAACTGCCTGAACTTAGACTTTACATGTTCTTCCAGTGGGCTCTGAGCTAAATGAAACATTAATCAAGCCACACCACCCCTCTAAGAGGGTGAAGCAGATTTGGTTTATATCCTTTCCCTCTAGATGAGCATTTTCTCCCAAACAACTTACCCTCAATTTCCTTTCTTGATTTAAGTACATTCAAACCCCTAACAATTGAAGCTGTCTTCTCTCTCTAGGTATACAAGATCACTACCTTGTCCTTCTAAAGGTGCTGTTCCAGCAGCTTTTCTAATTGGTCCCCAGCATTAAGATTCCCCAATGTGCTGCACAGGGCTCTATATGGCAGTAGCTCTTTTAATAGGATGCAGTGAAGATAGGGACACTATGCAACTTGCTGAGGAGGAAACAGGTGGACAGCATCAAAGGCAGAAACCTAACTGATGAGAGCTAATTGCAAATTCCTGCCCTAACTACTTACAAGATCCAGCTACGGCAAGAAAGCAAGCAGTATGAGGCTTTAGGTGGTTTCCCAGGAGTTCATTGGCAATGACTCTGAGAATTTGAGAGTAAGAGGGACAAGAAAATTGAGTTCTTTCTGTGTCTCTGTTTCATAAGATTCAAGATGTCATACTGGGGTTGCTGTTGGCTTTTTCCTCAGGAGAACCTCTTTGGCTAGTCAGATTCTTTTTAGCAAAGCATTAAAGCCTTAATATATATATTTTTTTAATTTTACCACTTTTTTTTGGCTCAGCTGTCAGTAATCCTGGCACAGTAAGCTAGAGTTCTGCTAGACTGTCCTTTCCCATGCCTGAAATGTAATGCAGCCACTCCTAAAGCAGAGGTGTTTAGCTGTGAATCACAGACCTATGTGCTCTTTTAGAGCATCTCATTAATACATGATGATAGGTTTTGACTCATGACCAGTATCTTTCATTACAGCAGCAGACAGTGTGTTAACAAAGGGGTCAAGCTGGGCCCAAAATCTTGTCTACTTTCCCCAGCTATACCTGCTGGTCTATGCAAAACTCTTAGTAGTCTGTTTGCTTCTCACGTCTGTAGGCCTACAACACCATTATACAACATGATGTTAATTCATGCTAATGGCAGCGCAGGAGCAGTTTTAAAGAGGTGAGACCCTCAAGTCCAAAACCTTTTGCCTCCCTTAAATCAGTAGCAACAGGAATCAAAAACAGGCCTGGCTCTGCAGCCAGTTTGCACAAGGGGAGGCTTCTTTGCCCTTTTTTCTTCCCCTGATTGCTATTTGAGCAGACATCTATCTACAACTTTTAACTTTAAGGCTGTTAAGAAGAATGTGATCAATAATATGAGATGATACCATGGGAAGCACCAGCCTTCTAGGTGTCTGGAAACACTGTTCTCTCCTTAGAAAACATTATTCCTCCAAACATCTTTATATTGCTTCTTGTACCATGTACTATAAATGAGCAACTGGGATGATGTCCTTATTCTTGTATCCCAGCTTCAGGACACTTTAGACGAGCACCACTCAGCTACCTTTGTACCCCTTCAGTCAGCAAGCTTCTTACCTTCTGTCTTGATCCTCAGTGCTGTTCTGACCAATGCAAAGAGAGTGGCATTGAACATGACAGTCCCATCACTGTTCAGTGGCATATTCATGGAGACAAGGCGCTATGGAGTAAGGAGAGGAAAGAGAACAATCATAGTGGCAACACATGGACTAAAGCATACTCTTCCTTATGTCCTCATGATGCCACCCCTCTTATGTGAGCATCTATGGCCTGTGGATTTAGTTGCACAAGTATAAAAGTATTTATCATATCCACTGATGGTCCCAACCATGGTGTGTTTGCCCTGAGCTCTTTCTCACATTGCTAGATACTCTCTTTTCTTCAACATGATTATCACTTTCTAACCTTTTTTCTCCCAGTGGGCATTTACCCACAGTGTATTACATGGACAGAGATGTGTTCCAGTCCCCAAATCATTTGGCTTTTACATGACACCTTTTTTTCTTATCAGGAACAAACTGATTTCTTCAAACCTCATGAGGCACTTGCAAACTTGCCTGCACCAAAGCTGTGCCTGGTGCAAATATACATAAACAGAGCTAGAATCTTTCTTTTAGGTGACAGGCTTGAACAAAAAGGATTAGCTGAACTGAAAAGCTGGTCTGCTTTATTCAACAGTTCCCTCTCTCCCTTTGAAACAAGGTTGTCTGCCCTGCAGTAATTCTGTAAAGCCACGTGGGACAGAGTGGGAGTGCTGAGTACTGTTGCAGCCACAGGGTGCACTTAGTGAGACCAGCGACACGTATCTGAGACAGATGTATCAGAGTCACTGGATCTTACATCTTTACTTCTGTCTCAGGAGGCAAGAGACACTGGAGACTCGGCTTGAACTTTTATGCTTTCAGCAGTTGATTTTGTTCAAGCTCTATCTTCTGCCACTTTCATGCAACAAACCTGGTTCAGTACCAAATTGGAGGAAAGGGTGTCACCCCCATTACTACCACTGCAATCATCAACTTGGGGCTTTGAACCTAATCTAGATAACAAACAGTTGCAAGGCAGCAGACTGAAGGGGATCACCAGTAGGCCACATAAGTCTTATATTTCTGTGTACTTTGTACTCTTTGTACTTTGCTCCAGACTGACTAAAAAAAACCAAACAACAAATGTCAAACACAAACTCTGGGTCTTCCCAGCAGATAAACTGAAAACTTCAAGTGAAGGAGGCATATATAAACATGTTGTTATTCATTAGCGAAAGTCCTTTTTCATAGCCAGAATCTCACAACCCAAGAAATGAATGTGACATTTGCACAGAAAATCTGTCCTTGCCCTTTTGTCTGTTTAAATACCACACTCACTTTGCTGTTTAAAATCTGTCATTTAAGCAAGAATGAGAGAGAACACTGGGATTTCGATGCACTGGTTTTCCAAAGACAATCTCAGAAGTATTTTCACTTGCCCTGTTATTTCTGCCTGTCCTCATCTGCCCTGCGACGTGTGTTTGGTACCACACAGATACGTGTGGCTGATCCAGTCGATGTTAGAGAGCTGTAGCTAGCATGGGTACCTTCTCCCATCAGAGAGGTCTGGGCAGTGCGCTGATGTCTCTGCCTAGCGGACAACCCCCAGCCCCCAGCGAGGTTGGTGTCGCCCGGAAGAGCCGGTGAACGACGCAGGGAGCCAGGAGGGGCCGGTTCTAACTCACGCTGCTGCCGGTTCCGCCGCTGCAGGGCACTACACGCAGGCGCCGGGACCGGTTCCAGCCCCCGCCCGGGGGGCAGAGAACCGGGAGGCGTCTAGAGTTAACGGGAAAATGCTACCACCGTCTGTTTAGCTGCTATGCCCCGCTGCCTTCCCCGAGCCGCAGCCGTGCCTTACTTTGCAGGCCACCCGGTGAGGACATAGCTTCCCGAAACCCAGCGGGGGCTGGATCCGCCGGAGCAAGGTCACCACGTCCAAGTGTTTGATCCGTCCCCTGAAGAAAAAAGCACAGTGAGGGTCGCATCCGTACTGCGGGGGCGACCTGCTGCTCTGCTTGCAGAGTGCGGATGCAGCTAGAGGTACCACTGAGATCACTGCAGCCCCACGCCCCCACTTCCTGTAGCCTGGCCATAGTTTAAGGTTATTATTTCAGACCTCCTGCATTCATTGCATTTCTCAGGATTTCCCTGGTGCTCATATACCTCCTACCAGTACAGGAAACCCAGCTGTCAGTCATACACGAGTCAATACTTGCAAGAATTGACTTCGGTGTTTTGAAAGCCCGAGTTTCTTAGTGTACTAAGGGACAATTTGGGGTTGTCCCTCCCAACCACTTACATGCTCAAAATCTACAGCTACTTATTTACTTACTAGTCTTAGGGCTACAGCAGGCACAGAGGTGCAAGGGGTTTCTCTTTTTCCTGGCACTTTACCTTCCACATGAATAGCCCCAAGCCACTGTTATTTGGTACTCGTTTACGCTTTGGGCTGTCACTGGAGCCAGTGCAAAACAAAGTGCTGAACTTCCTCCACAGAAGCAGCTGGGTTTCTTTGAAGTTCTGTAAATGGCTTTGCTTAGAAGTATTCTCTCATGGAGGGAGGAGAGCTACCAGAGCCAGAAGCGGAGCTTCAAGCATGGGACATGGGTGAGGAAAAGGAAAGAAAGCTTCCCATTTATGGATGGGAAAGCACAGGATATCACCTGGACTGAGCAGCTATCTGTTATATGGCTTTAACCACTGCAGTCTAACCTTCAAACAAGCACAAATAGTAGCATCTGTTTAGTTAATAAACAGTACATTTATTAGAATTCTGTGCTTATCTCCTCCCCATATTAAAAGTCTCTCTGGGAAGTCACCATGAAAGGGAAGAAAGGTTTCAATTTACATATCATTCTGATAATGTGACATGGCCTCACATATTGCAGAGCCTGAGCCCAAATTAATCTTGACACTGTCTCCTAAAGAGATCTGCTTTTATTTTATACCAAGATCTTTTTCCACAGTTTTTGCATTATGAAGGGGGCTTTGCAATTACAGTTGTCAACTGTACTGCAATGGCACAGGGATCTAAATGCACTTTAAGCCTAAGCATGTGTCAAACAGAGCACATAATACTGGATGTCAGTTAAGCCCTCATGTAAGTTTTTCTTGTATAACTTTAAAGTCCTGCAAGTATGCCAATGTGAATAAACCTGTAGACAACCTAACACAGCCATGTGAAGGTACAGGTCATAATGGGCCTACGTGACATAAAACAAAATGGAGATTTGAGCACAGCAGCTCTGCTGTGAGTAGAAAGTCAACAGAAGAGTCACAGCTTAATATCCCAAATACACAGCACAATAAACCAGCCTTCTAACCTCCTTCTGCTGCCCCTCCCTGAACAGTTTGTGTCTCCTCTTGACTGAAAGTGAAGCAATGTCCTTCCAAGTAACAGCACAGCCTAAATTCTGAGACTTTCTGTGTATCTTTGCACTACTGGTTTACAAAATTCACCAGCAATACCTTGCAGACACATCTGGTTTAAGATTTTTGAAAAAAAAAAAAAGTTTCAGTAGGAGGAACATGGCACTTACTGCACAGGGTCTAGAGAAGGGAAAATAATGGGCCTGTTCTCCTGAGGAGCTCTGATATCCAAGCTGTGTTACTTACTTGGCTTCAGGGTCATACTCTGCCCAGATCCTTTTAAACTCATCCAGGTGGTGTGGTCCTAAAATGGACCAGTCCCGTGTCAGGTAATCAAAGTTATCCATTATAACAGCTACAAAAAGATTGATGATCTGCAAACAAGGACAGAGATGACTTGATGGATGAGGCAGGTAACGAGTGACTTTACTGGCTTCTTCATTTAATGTCTGGATTTGGACTTATAAAACTAGGAAGCCACTGGAGGTGGGTTCTCTGTGCACCCATGCCAGGCCCCCAGTTTAAGCGGGAAGATCCCAGAGGCAGGATATTCTCAGCTGCTCACATTTTTCTCTTCCCTACTAAATGGATGAGGCCCAAGTTTGCTGGATGCTTAGGCACACTGCAATGGCTTTTTAATTTACCTGTGTCTTTGCCCGGCAGAATAGGATGGTGCTGGGAGAACCTGGGTTTTATCGTCTCTAGGCAGTGCGGCTGAGAAAAAAGTCCCCTCCTTTGGCCCAAACCCAAAACTTTTTAAATGTTGCTGCTGTTCACTGGGAGAGTTTTTCACACTGATGCCAGCTGCAGAGCACGTGCTGTCGCTCTGAGCAATGCCGCATTGCCAAGACAGAGCAGATGCAAGTGGGATATGTGTATTCTCACAGTCATTGCTGCTGGCAGGGGAGGAAAAACCTGCTCAGCAGCCAGAAGGAAGGTAGGAGGGAAGGTGGGAAGTGTGGCTGAGGCGTTGCTAGCCTCAGCACAGCCCACAACAGCTAATTTGGTTTTCTCATTGAGGGGAATGGGGGAAGAACACTCCTTTGCTGTGCACAAAGGATTGAAATTGGAAGCAGAGCATTCCCCGGAGCTGAAGGCAGATAGGAGTGGCAGTCACCAAAGGAGTGTTGTCACTGAAAGAGTGCTGCTAGGAAAGACCCCATGGGGAGATTTCACCTCTTTGTGATAATTCTTCTGCTGTGTAATGCTGATGTCTGGGAAGGCAGGGGCTCACACTGACAGAGGGAATGTTTTAGTTGCTAGGCTGGACTCACCAAGAAGGCACAGAGCATGTAGAAGCTGATGAAATAGAAGACGGCGAAGCTGCTGCCACAGGAATGTTCAACTTCAGTGGAGTTGGCTGGCTCCGAGTCTGGGTCACACTTCTTGTCTGGGAGACATGCGAGCATGATTTCTTGCCAGGCCTCACCGGTGGCACACCTGGGCACGTCAAAAGGCAAGTGAGGACAGCAGTGACCTTCAATGTGAGATGAACTGGCACATTAGCAACCTGTTCCTGCTCCCATGAACACTAATGGGAATTTTGCCACTGTGGTCAACTAAGTGTGAGTTAGGTGGGTGGACAGACTTTGACATACACTGGCATAGCCTGCTTCTCTTTTTGGCTTTGTTGCCATCATCAGCATGTTGTTCCTAACTGGCTTTGGCTAGTCTGAGTACAGGACGGTCATGCTCAAACCAGCCAGAGTCATCAAGACACGTGTGACATGGCTATGGATTGCATGAAAAGCTTGTTGAAAACGAAGAGACAGTGTTGAATTCATGCCAACTCCCCACCCCTTCAGTGCCCCTCCCTGGCCCTGGCACATCTGACCACAGCTGCAGCAGGATGATGTGTGAGGTTAAGTTGGGCATCGCCACGCTCAAACATGAGTGGGAGTTCATGTCCATTTCCCTGCTAAAATAAGCTGGAAATCAAACTAGGTAGACTAGAACAAAAGGAGGAATTAGTGATACACATCAACATTTCAGAGCACTGAAAACTGGCTACCTTTCTTCTGAGTATAGGGAATTATCTCCCTCTCCAGCACTGAATGTTGGCCAGTGTCAGCTAGCAGGGTATAAGGCTTAATGGACTCGTCATTTCATCTGACTCCTAGGCTTTCCTGCTAAGGGATAGCATGTTTCTACTCACCTTGTGAGCATGGCACATGGTAGAAGGAGATAAGCTGTGCCCAAGAGCAGAGGAATCATGCTCCCAGACTGACACAATCCAGAGCTGTCAGACACCCACCTGAAAAGCAGCAGCACTGCCTGGGGGAAGGTCTGGAAGTTGTTGTTTCGGTTGATTTCTGTGGTATCATTCAGCGCAATTTTACCAAACACCTGGCAGAAAGCAGAGGTCTTTTCAGGTTATCCTGCAAAATCCCTGAACCTTTTGTCACCTGTGGCTCTTGGCCTCACCCTGACACTGATATTTAAAAAAGTGTTTCCACAGGTCTTTCATATTTACTGTTGCTTCCCTTGCTTGTGCTTTATCACTAGAAAAGCACTCATTTTGTTACAACAGGCATCTTTTGTTAAAACAAGACGTCCTTCCTTATTGCATACACTGTGCATACATAGTATGGGGCCTTATTTTAACAGGCACTCATATGGGGAGGGGTTCCAGCTGAAAGAAACCAATTAACACAGGAGAAAAGGCTCCTTCCTTCATTGCTTATCTGTCTTCACCAGGAGGAAATGATAGCAAAAGACAAGCAGCAGCAAAGACCCACTCTGTGGGGTGCCTTGGATCTTCCCAAAATAGTGAAAAGTACATTGCCTTGGATATGGAGATTGTCCAAATGCCTGCCTTTCTTGTAGACACGCTTGTCACAAGCAGGTACTTAAGCTCTCCCCATGCCCCTAGAATGCAGCAGTGTGAAGATGATGACTAGAATTGTCCAGATGAGGACAGCTTACATCTTCTTTCCAGGCCCAACCAACTTGTCACTGCACCAACCAGCTCATCTAACCCCAGGATGATGCCTGCAACCGTCAGTAAACCTTTTTAGGGGCCTGCCCTTGGATATAAAGTCCCCAGTGCAGGAGAGTTTCAGGCTTTTTGAAAAAATCTTGTATAGCTTTAGTATTTTTGGGCATCAGGACTGCGAGCTTAACAAACCTTGCCTGGCAGAAAGGTCTCTGTACAGTATAGTCAGACATGACTATTTATTCCCCATTGATAGCAACGTGACAGAGGTCTCAAAGACTAAGAGCTGTAATCTCATACCCAAAACGAGCAGCAGGAACAGAGCAGCTCTGAGAGAACACAGAGCTTCTTTTCAAGCAAATGTCACCAATAATTAACACTCCAGGAGAAACAATGACATGGAGAGAAGTGCAGGGACAGCAACAGGGAGGCCATGCCAGATGGCATGGAGGGCTGTACATGGCAGGCTTTCTGCAGGGGTTCCTCATGGCTGTTTGGGCCTTCCCCAGCTACAGGCAGCAGTGACAGCCCCAGCTGCACTGAGGAGGAGCAGGAGGACAATTTAAATGCTGACAGGCAATTTGAGTTGAGGTAGCCTATATTCTTCCTTTCAGGCAAGTGTAGGCTAGGGAACTTCCCATGCTGGAAGTCTGATTTTCCTTTCGACTCTGCAGCTTCCCTCACACATGAGGCACAGGCAGCAGCTGGTGTGAGTGCTTGCATTAGGCACCTACGAGGAGCTGTAGGTAAAGGTTTCTCTCTCATGGCTTCTCCAATCTGTGCCTCCTGGGCCATGGGTGGCTTCATCCATCAGTATCAATTTGGAGTTTTCCACTTGAGCACGTTAGGTAGTGAGGCTTGAATGTTGTTACACTCCAAGTCAGGGCAGTAGCTGAGATAAAGCGCTAGGTCTCCTTTACAGGGGAAATGCTTATATTTTCATCAGACCTGGCACACCTAGTGTTTCAAGATGGCTGCTTAATGGAGTGAGAAAGGATTTTCTTTCCTACATGTCCCTATGTGTGAGGGAACTCTGTGTGTCAGCAAGTTCAAGAGAGCAGCACACAAAATGTCTGAGATGCCATTTGGACAAAAAGTAATGATAACAGGTCTGTGGGCTTTAGACAACGAAGGAAGATGAGAAAAATTGGTTTTCTCATTGGAAGACAGGAGGGCAGGAAGCAATCAAGTAATCCAGATAAATGTGGAAGACAGATGTACGATCTTCAAGATGCTGAGATGATTTAAACAGAGGCTTGAATGTAAGCCAAGGTTTAAATAACCAACTAAGAACTAGCTAAAAGAAAAGGGAATAGAATTACAGAATAAAATATCTAGCTCTGGCAATGCCCCAGTCATTGTAGACCCCATCTGCATGGGTGCTCACAAACCATTTTTAATGCTTTGTGTAGCTACAGAACAGTAGCGTAATACTCTCAAGTGATCTTCTGTATAGCACAGGTAATTTGGGAAGATCCTGGCCATTTGAGCTAGTTAAGTATCAAAGGCAAAACTGTCAAGTTTATAGCAAGAGCCTAGTAGACTAAATGACAGGTATAATTACTGGGGGCAATTAAGATAACCTGTCATAATTCAAGAAAATATTAGTTTTACTTTTCAAACTAGGGCAGGATAGATGGAGTCTGTGAAAAAATGTGATTATAATAACAGAAAATGAATTAAAATAAGATCACAGAGGTCAGGTGAGTTTTGCTACAAATTCTGTGGGCATTGGTGAAACCAAGAAGCCTGTCATGTTTGAAGACCTCTGGAAGCAATTATGCCATGCCTTTCAATACCTTGGTCTCTGGTTGCAGATGGCTGACTTGTCTGAGATCTTTGGTTAACAATGAACTGGAAAGTGAAGCTTAGTTTGAAAAGCAGCACAGCAAATGAGGCTGGGACTGTCACAGACTATGCCTGTGTCACTGGTTTCTTCAATGGTCTGCATGCAACATCAGTTCCTTGCACAGATGAATGCTCAGGCTGGCTCCAAGTTAATTTTGCAAACTGAGTATGGTATTGTATTGATGCAGCTTCCTGAAGAACTGGCACAAACACATTGTTGGTATGTTGGGTCCAATCCCATATTTACCTTCATGGGTGTAAATCAAAAGCTGCTCTTTACAACTCAGTGAAAGTTATGCCAGTGTCAGAGTGATCCAAGAGTAAAATTTGTTTTCTGGATTGCTGCATGGCCACAAGCCCACTGAGACAACTACAGCTGAACCAACGAGCGAGGCAGTAAATTTCTTTTGCCACTGCTTCAGGGTATTCCTTTTAGAGTGTGGAGGGCAGGCATGGTCCTTTTACTGTTTATATATTGCATTCTGCCACGAAATGTGGGGTGGCGGTGCTCCCCCCACCCCGGAGCGTGTTGTGGTCCTGTTGGAAGTACATAGGCAGACAGTATTTTCCAACCAAGGTTAGCTGTTGTCTTACTTTACTGGGTGAAAACGATCTTGTAAGCCCCTACAACCACGCATTGAGCTAGTTACTTTATAAGTCAGTTCCCAAATCTCTTTTTTTAGCAAGAGAAGATAGACACAGCTGAGCTCTTTAGCATCACTTACCTGCATCCCGATCACGGCGTAGATGAAGAACAACATCACTATTAAAAGAGCCACATAGGGGAGAGCCTAGAAATGGAAGGAAAAAAAAAAAGAGAGAGAGAGCACTGTCTCCACCAATCCCGGCACAATGGAGCCTGGTTCGTGCTCCCGGGTTTGGGAAACTAGGCAGAGGCTGGCCCCAAACGTAGAGTCTGTAATTTGGCCAGGTGGCCACTAGATGCCTCTACAAACCCACATTTGCTTGCCCTCCCCCACTACCACTGTGCTGCCACCCAGCTCGGGCATTTGCTCCCGCTCCTCCTGGTGTAGCTCTGCTGCCTTCAAATCAGTTCTGCCCTTGTCGGAGCGAGGAAAAAGAGAGAGCAAAGACAGTGTTCACAGTTGCTTACCGAGAGGAGGAAACTCTCATAACCCGAATTATTCTGGCGCTAATGGCAATGTGATATTTTTCTGGATCGTGTCTGGTGAAATAAAAGAACGCAACAGCTGCTGAGATCCAAATTCAAGGCTTCTGCTACAATGGCTGGTACCATCCTAAGTATCTACAGCAACGTCAGCTTAGTTCCCTTTCCAGTGTTAGGTGTCTCTGATGGTGTCTGCAATGCTCTAAGTGTCTGTGATCGGCTGCTGAAGAGGAAATGCAGGTCCCTGATACGCAGAGCTGCCTCCTAAGGAAGAGGCCAATGTAATCAGGGAGGTGTTGAGTGCTATCAGTTTCCTCTGCCACTAGCAGGAATCAAGGGCACAGCTAGAGACCTCGCAGGCTCAGGCTTTGGAAGATGAATTTTCTACTCGGTTGCTTTTGAAATATATAGTGCTCAGACGAGAGATTTCCAGACCTTACTTCACATTCATCCTGAAAATGTGAGTACAGTTCCTGATCTGGATATGGAACACCCCATTTCACAAAGTATAAAAAGCCTACGTTGCTATTATATGTTTTTAAATAGAAGATTATTTACACATTTTAAATTTACACGTCTAAATTCAACAGGGCTAAATGCTATAGGAAGAATTGAATAAAAAATTTCACTAACTGCTATTGAGACTTCACTAAGACCTGCAGAAATCATTTCAAAGAGATCTGTTTATTAAATGGCAAGAATCCAAACCTTTAAACAATGTCTGTAATATCATATTGAGGCTCAGGGGCAAATTCCTCTGTGTTTTGCTGAGTCCAACAAATCTGTATTGTTACCCTACAACATCAGTGGAGATAGACCAGCTCAAAATTGGGCTTCAGACATTTTGTGATGATCTAACTGGGACTTGATACACACAATACCTCCTAAGAAGAGCTCCTGTGATAGTGTCCAGAAAGGACCTTGGGTTCATAACTTTACCAGTTCTTCTGTCTTTCAAATGGGGCTGGGAAAAATGTCTTCTCTCCTGGCTGTCTGTCCCTCCACTTTCTTTCCATGTTCTTCCACTCAGCCCACTCCTGTCCACTGATTCTTACTCACCTCTGCAACTCGGTCCCCGTGGCTCCTTCATTTCCCCATCACCCATATTCCCCCCTTCTGGCTCTGTCCTCTGCTGTCCTGTTCATCCTTGACTTTACTGCTTTGTCTTTGTGATTCCCAGGGCCTTGCCTTGCCCTCAGCGCCCTTCTCATTTCCTCCCACTCACCAGCCTGGGGTCTGTTGCTATCTCTGCAGGCGGAAACCCTGCTGAGCATTTTCCCACCACACACTCCTCTGACCAGTGCCCCAACTTGTATGTAAGCACTGCGCACCATGCACAGGTCATATGGTTGCTACGACGGGATCTGAACTCCAGCACAAGGTCAGTGCTTATTAGGTTGCCCTGTGTAAGCAAGAGATGCTTCCTGGAAGGATGTGGGGACAGAGACAAGAGACTGTGCCAGACAAAGTCTGCAGGGATCCCAGATTTTGACAGTGGGAGTGGCTGAGTTATGAGCTCTGCACAGTAGCTATTCATAGCTACCAGACGAGCCTCCCAGTACTTTCAAGAGGAGGAGCTCTAAGCAAAGAATACCATGTTATAAAAGGCTAAAAGCTTTCAAGGGAAAAGGCACTTGCTTGCAGTGTTTCCTAATTATTTTTTTTTCCCCTGCTGTGGAAGATACCTCCCTTGATACTTTCTCCCATCACCCTACAACCCTGCCTAAAAGCGACTCTCCAGTCAAAGAGGTCTGAAGGTCACTAGAGGGAAGTACCAGTCACTCCCTTTCCCATCCATCTCATCCTCTCCAGCCAAGAGCCATGGCAAGATGAGCTCAGGATAAGAGCGAGCTATTGCTAAAGAGGCTGGAGGGGCACAGGGCAAGGGGAGGAGAAGCAGGAACTGGAAAGTGTGACTCTGTCCCCTGGATCAGGAGTGGCTGAGCTGCGCCAAGGGAATCGCATTCCTATGCACATAGACAAAATGGTTCCCACTGGAGCCACTCAAATAACAACCTGGAAGTTACCAACCATGTAAGCAATGGAAAAAGCTGCTTGTGGTACAGATGTGTCAGAAAACTGCTGTGCAGTATTAGATCCTCTGGCAGTCAAGGAGTGTGCAAAATGAGAGTCCTCTGCATGAGCCTGGTGGTCTGGCTAACGAGGCCACTTGAGAGCTGCACTGGAAAAGGTTCAGATTGATCCCTAGTGTACACATGTGCTATTCCTGCTGGCAGAGACAGAAGTCACAGTGGTACACAGCAGTGCAGGCTTTAGCCCCAGCTTGTGCTGTAGTTGGTAAGGCTTAGGTCCTAAAGCATGAATCAGCTCCTTTCCCATTTGAATCAATACAAATGCTATTGACCAGTTATAGCTTTAATCTAAAGGGATATGTGTTGCTCATTGAAGACCTGTGTGTTGTACAAGTTACTCTCTGGTGCTTTTGTCCAGTGCTGTGTCCTGCATATTTTCTTGTGTTTAGACCCCATTGTATCCTTGTGTTGTCTTTCTCTGATGCTTCCTCTGGACCTGCCTCAGCTAACATCCAGGTTGTGCTGGTCCAGTAAATCCAGCTCAAGTACTTGTAAAATGCAGGAATATATCATGTTTCATCTCTACCTAACATTTTTCTATATGTGGCTAGGTTGGACTGGAAGCAGTTTTTCTAGCAGATAGCTCTCTCTTAGTGTTTTTTTTTCCCTCAGAGGTGAGGATTCTTATCCAGTCTGGTCTCCTTTGCCTTCCCCTATCTGCTCTGGCACTTTACTTACCACTGAAATGCAACCTGCCTCCAGGGCTAAAGCAGAGCAATTTAACAATTTGGTATTGCCACTAGGGCCAAAGGTGTGGGGCCAAAAAGGTGAAATTCTTCCTAGATGAAAGCATGGATAGCCACACACCTCTAATACTCACTGGAAATTCCCAGAACAAGGCTTAAGGGAAACTTAATCAAGACCCAGGCTTTCCCCATAGTTATGTGCTTCACTTAAAGCAACAGACATAAAATACAGCTAAAACAGATAAAAAAAGGAAAAAGAGATTGAAAGGTTACAGACAAGCAGTAATTGAGTTGAATTGAACCATCAAGGCTGTTCAGGAAGGTCTCAAGCAATTACTCATGCTTTAAAGATGAAACTCATATCCAGGCAGTCATCCCCTGTGGGCTTCATTTACTTGACTCATTTGTGCCACGTGTCATTGATGCACACAGCTCTGACCAGCAGCCTTTGAGCTCAGGCTCTTGGGTGAAACCCCTCCCCAAGAGATCTCCAAGGGGAAATAAAAAGGAGTTAGGTCTTACTTAGAGATAAGTGAAGGAATACCTGGAAGGACTTGATGAAGGTCCAAAGCAGTGTCCGGATGCCCTCCCCTCGGCTCAGGAGCTTCACAAGACGCATCACCCGGAAGAGTCGGAAGAAGGTGATTGAGATGCGAGAGTTTTCCTCTGCGTTCTGGAAGCCATTGGCACAGAGGCAGGAGTTACAACAGCACAGGAAGAACAGGGGCCCTGGGCCACAGAGGACACTACGCCGAGAGCTCTCTGCACTGTTCCTTGTCCTGCTACCGCTCCCTAGGCTTGCACTACCCTGGCATCCCAAGAATGGGCCAAGGCCAGTCAAGCCTGCACTCTCTCCCATGGTGATGAGACTACTCTACAAAGGATTTCAAGGCCATCAGCCTCTCCCTTCAGGTTGCATGGAATTTTGGGGATTAGGGATATATTATGCTATAAACCCCTCTATTACATCTCTTCCTCATGTTGGAAAAATGCAGTTCTCCTTTGACACTGTACTGGAAGAGAAAGATGCTTTCTTTTTTGACCTGTCCTGGCTGTTTTATCCCAACAAGGATCTCAGCCAGCAGTGCTGGTGAACCTTCATGTCAGGCATCAGCCATGTATTGCTTGCTTTGCTGGGAAACAGTAGCAGATCCCAAGTCTGCTCTGGGGTGCGAAACCCCACAGGGGCATCGTGTGCACTGCCCCTGCCCAGCTGCTGCCGTCACTGTCACTGCTGGCAGCTTCACTGTCCCTGCACTGCTGTGGCCATGCTTCTGGGGGCAGAGCCTTGCTCGCTTGTTCCTGCTGCTCTGTGTTCAGGCTTTTTGCGTTTCTCATGACCCCTTTGTACTTCCCACAGTCTGTGCACTGACTTTTGTTTTTTTAAAAACATTTTATTTTGGCTTCCCTGCTACTGTTCAAGCATGCACTATTTTAAAATAGTCTTTCTTCTGACCTGTTTTTTTCTCACAGCATCTGCTTGGTCCCTAAGCATTTTCTCCCGGGGGTCTGTAACCAGCTTTGACGTTACTCAGCCTTCACAGGTGTGAAAGCGACATTCATCTGAGAGCTGCCATGGCAGCAGGCTCACCTGGGCCTTGGCAGAGGACCCATTGCCTGCTGTGGGGAGGCAAGGCACAGAAAATGCCCTGTTTCCCAGTTTGTTAACCCCCTAAAATACTGTGTGAAGCCTGTGGAGCTGGTGGTTTCCACAAGCAGCACTGTGGGAATGGGACTTCCTGTCGCTGGGGGAGACAACACTGTCACCCTGCCACTTGACCTGCTGAGGAGCCAAAGAAGTTTCCAGAAACCTCATTTCTGTCCCCACCCAGGCTGCAAAGACTGCAGTTTGAGTCTAAATGCCACCGAAAGAGCAACATTTAGGAGGAAGAAACAGTGCAGATCACCCCTGCTGTTAACTACTCACCACTGTGTAAACCAAGAGAGAACAGACCCTTTGGATTTCCTGTCACTGGGCAGCAAAAACAAGAGCTGCTTCCCTGTCTGCTCCTGATAAAACCTAAGGCACAGGAACTACCTGGACAAATATTTCTGGGATTCAATGTCCAGTTAAGGATGTGTACTGTGTGCTGTGTGTGCTTCTGTTTCCAACCCAGGCTGAGCAGATTGGTGTTCAGCTCTGTCGGTGGGCAGACAGGTGCCATAGCTGTTTGTCAGTGTGTGTGAACACCACTTGCACAGAAAGCACAGTGCTTTTCACCCCAACTACCATTTATCTGTCTGTCTGTGGTGAGTAACTGATGGGTATTTTGGGTATCTTCCTCCAGACTGTAACAAAGGCTGATACTCACTGCTGGTGCACTACAGGCTGGGGACTTCATTGAATTGGAAGGAATTTCCCTGAGGTGAAGGAGGGATGTGGCCTCCAAGAAATCAAAAATCATAGTATTCAGTACTCTGAGCCCTACAGTCCCAGAAGGCTAACTATAAGGTCACACACCTCTTCCTATTCTACAGAAGTCCTATGGACTCCTTTCCAATTTCTCTAACAAGCTAAACTCCAATACCCAATACCGCCTAAAAGAGAGTTGAGGTCACTTTTTAAAAGTAGTGTGGACAGCAGTACTGCTGTGCTTTTGACCAAAAAAAACAACAAAAAAGGTTTCTTAGTCTGCCTGCTGCTGCTCACTGCCTTGGCCCTTTGGATGGCAACAAGCTGGGACATGGGTCCAGACAGAAGTTTTAGCATTCTTTCATATTTCCTAGCTGAGGAGGCAGTTGCTGTAAGCAGAAAATTATTTCTGTCCTCGTAAGGTCCTGGAGTAGCAAAGTCTAAGCAGCAGAGAAAATAGAATAAATTCCTCCCTGACACGAATCTGCAACTTACTGGCATCAAACCACTTAGCCAAAACCACTCAGCGATGCCTCAGGAGGTTACAGTCATTTTAAGACTAGGTGGCTACAGATTAGCTGGTGTTTGAATAGCCTTACTTGCTTTCTGCTGGCTTTCATTTAGCTTTTTGAAGTCATATGCTTGCCAGAGGAGGGAGGTTCTACAAAGGGGCAACCAAGAGATTGGAGTTACTGCAACTCCGTTGGAGTAGTGCGGGAGCTGCCTTATACACTGAGGCAGCAGTTTGTGTGCACCATTGCGCAGCTTACCCTTTTTTGTGTGAAGTATGTGCTCAAAGGTGACAGTGAATCACCTCATTAAAGAGGAACTTCACAGTCCCAAGTCTGTTTTAGTCTGAAGGTTTGGTCTTGAAGTCACATTGCAAACCCACTAAATGTTACATCGATAGTGACATAGTTTGTTGCTAACAAGAAATCCTACCGGGTCTAGTTCTCTCTTGGTAATTCATTAGAAGGCAGAACGACAGTTAACTTGACCAAAGAAAAGCTCAGGATGCACAAGAAATACACATGTGCAGCATATTCACAGCTCATGTGAACACCAGACTCACACCAATACACGACATGGCAGCTTCATGCACAAATAACTAGGCTGGGCTTGGAGAGAGAACTTGTGATCACGGGGAAGAGAATAAAGGAGTGTGTTAGAAAGAGTGTCACAGAAGCTGGGAGGGTGGTCTGTATTTTTGGTCTTACCATAGAGGAAGAGCATTGGGTATGTTCAGCTGGCTTTAAAGAAAGGCAGACAGAAATAAGCTGTAATAAGTCTCCAATCAAGAGCCCTAGTAAACTAGGTCGTGGCTTACACAGGAGCAACAAAATGGCAGAAGAGGGCAAAACGGAGTTTGAAAGAAATGCACAAGAGGCTGGGCTTATTCCCTAGGATGCCCAGGATCAAAGCTGGCCATGGCAGAAGTAGGTACAAATCCCATTGAGTTTGATGTAAGTTATATCCACTACCACCACATGTGAATTGAACCCAGTATCTCCTGAGTGCTAGACATCCTGGAAGCCAGGCAGTGGAGGTACTGATATAACTAGAATGTTTCTTGTATCACTACTAACAAGTTCAATACAAGGGCTGATTCAGCTCCCCAACTTGGATTCAGGGACATCTGCACAGGGACCAGCCAGCTTCTAGTGCATCAGTTTGATTCATAAACCCACAATATCCCAGTGCTAAGGCAACACTTTTGTTTATATATCCCCATTCCCTTACACATATTTCTGGGTGATAATGTTGTTACCAAGGCAATGGGTTGGGGCATTCTAATCACCTCTTGGCAACCTGACAACACCCACTGCCAGCTGTGGAAAGTGGGTTGGCAGAGCTGGTTAGCTTTCTGTACCTTCATCCACCTCACAGAAAAGCTCCAACTGATGCGTCCTTGAAGGCCAAGCTGAGCTGAGCTAAGCCCTGATTGTGCCTGGAAGAGTCTAGTTGCTGCAAACACTCTTGCTTGGCATTCCTTGATTAACTTCTGGGGCCATTTTCAATACTGACAACAATTCTGAAAAACACCCAAGGCTGCAAATACTCTTAGGTGTAAGAAGCAGAATGGAGAATTGAATAAAACCAGATTTATCAGGAGTCCTTCCCCACCCAGCAAGCATTTCTGTCATTACTTCCTGAGACTACATTAGCAAAGCTGAAACTGATTTGTTTTTGCTGCCAATGTCAGGATTCACCTCTAGTGAAAGGGAGGACTCCTGCAGTGTGCTTCTGTTCTCCAAGGACACTGCAGTAATCAAACTAGCATTGTATATTACCTAAAGAAAAACTGTAGTTTGGATGCACATCCTATTTGGTCATATAGGCAAATAAGAACAATTAAAGGTGCACTCTCAAGGTGCATCTAATCATATAATAGTCTCTTGGATTAACGCATTGTTTGGTGTCAGCTTTCACTGCTTTTTATCCTCCTCTTTCACGTTTGCTCTTGTGTTTTCTTTTCAGATCACATACAGGCAAAAGTTAGCTTGAATACCAAATAAAAGAGTGGTGGTCACAGAGACATTTCTTACAGATCAAGCACAGATTTTGATTTTGTGTTGCTGGGCAAAGATCTCCTTTCCAGCAAGAGGTTTCTCTGTCCTATCCTCATTTCTCTTTCTAGTTTTGCAAATAATTTTTTCTAACAATAGAAGGACCCTTATTCTGCTAGTTGCTGCATTTCTGGTAGAAGGTACAAAGCCCCTTCAAACTAACTGAAAGAAGTCCAAAAATTTTAGCACCTTTTAGGATCCTCTACCCCTCCTATCTGACTGTGTTGGTCCATCTGTGACTGTCTGGCTGATGAAGCCTTGTAAATTACTGTGGAATATTATACCTTAATTATCATTTTGATACTGTTAGTATTTCATCATAAAATGCAGATGGTAGCAATTTAACAGACTAAAAAAAATCTGTGTTAATGGGTATGACTATGTAAGGCACTGTTGATATGGGATACTCAACTTGGATAAGTTGACATCATATTGAACAACTCGAAACCAAATGTTCTGAGTATCTTTGGCACTGTTAAGAAAGTGAAGTAGAGGTTGACTTACCCCCTCTTATTCCCTGAGCTAACTGTCCTGTCTTTTAAGATGGGGTCAAATATGTAGCAAATTATATCACCATCCAGAGTAAAGGCTAAAAAGTAGCATGGGAAGGTTTCCATTAATGCTGGCAGGTGGTATTTGAACAAACTGTAGTATTGTGGGTTGAAGTTCTTGTTATGCTTATGCATACAGTATTTTGTGTGTGAGTCTATGAGGGGGAAATCAACCCCCAGCTGTGGGTTGTTGAATACATTTTCTGATATGCACAAAGGTTTCAAAGAGAAGCCAAATCCTACCATTTTCCACCTGTGCCAAAAAGTCACCATGTGAACCAGCGCACAGACATCTGAGAACCTGTTACTGGGGTTTTCAACTGTGGCCATTCCAAGCTACAAAGCCAAGAAAGCTATAGTTAGATTTTGTGAGAATCTTCAACCTTGCAATTGCTGTAGGTATGCCAACTTTAGGACAAGAACAGGCACCCGGCACCTGAGAATGTAGTAGTCACATCAGTTCACAGGGATGCAAGCATGGTGACAGGTACTTGGAATTAAGGCCAGCGTCTAGTGCTTACCTGAAGTGGACAGGATTTCATTTCTACAAATCTCAGAACCATGTACAAAAGCAAGTCCTCATCTGTCTTTGAAAGAGCTTTTGGAGAAGCTACAACACTTAACAGAAGATGGTCTTGGCTGTACTGCGTTACTTGCAGCCGTCTCTTCTCTTGCGTGTAGCCTAAGATGAAAAGGAACTTCAAGTATTCTACCCTGCTCTTGTCGTTTGGGGCACAAGCAGCATGCACACAACTGAGTGAGAAAAGGCAACAACAGTAAGATCAATCAAGAGATGTTCCTCTGCACAATCTCCATTACAGAGAAAGGGCACCTGAAGTATAAATCACAAACAAGTCCAAGGACATATTAAAAGTGATGTAGAAGGGAACCTGCAGGCTAAGAGTAGGAAGAGAAATATCTGAGGTAGGATGCACTCAATGGGACTGAATGCAATGAAACTGCTTAGGTCACCTCTTTACTTTTTTTTTTCTCTTTGTGTAACCATACTAAAAGAGGTAATAGAGATATTAAGGAACAGAAATGGTCAAGGAACAGAAAAGCAGGTTCTAGAAGCCAAAGTAAAGATTCAGTAGAATAAAGACTGAGAGATCCTTGAAGCATGCCCCAAAAGCTCCTCAGAATAGTGTTGCCTACATGTATCCTGCTAACCCACAGGCACAAAAGTGAAAGGCACAGCTTATGGCCTTCATAAATTTAGGATCTCAGGTAAGGAAGTCTCTGGTAAAGACGACAGGTTTATCTCATGGGAAAATACTGAAAATCTCAGAGATGAGAGCACCGAATAAAGTTACTGCTAGTACTATCAGTACTGTTAGTACTCTTAGTGATAGTTCCTGCTAAATGTGCTCTACCTTGGGTAGCTTGGAGTAAGGCTTACTGGTAGCTATTTACAAAGAACATACCATCTCCAGATGGGCACACAGAGCATTGGAGTCTCCTGAAACTTTGTACTGACTCACATATCAAACCTGGGGTATGATCTTGCCACTGAGTCAAGGGAAGAGTTTTTAACAGATTGTGTTTATAAGTTTCCAAATCCTGATTATAGCATGAATGCTTTGGAAGCTGGGAAAGGACAAAATTTGCACTCTAGGAGAACTAGTTTCAATGTTTCAGGAGCAATACATAACAGTCGATATCAGATGATGTTTATGCCATAACGTAATCCATTCTGAAGTTCTGAGAAAGGATGGCTTGGGTCTTCAGAGCTGTGAAGACAGGAGCGAAAACATAAGCAGAAAGACTAAAGACTCTGTACCATCATGGTAGTATTAAAGCCCCTTGAAATACCCACAGCTTCGAATATCTTCTGGACAGATAAAGAGTTGGAATAAAACAATAAGGTGTGTTAATAAATAGATTCAAATGAAAGTTTCAGCAGAAAAGTCTTGAGGAGAGATCATCCATGTGGAACACTGGAGATAGAGTATCACGTTGAGAGGTTTGAGTTCCCTGGGGTTTTTGGGTGGTTTTCTGACAACTATAGTAGCTATCCAGAGAAGCAGCACCTAGAAATGCTTGAAGAGGAGCTCCATTAGGTTTGTACAGATTATATTTAATCAATATATCCAGGGAGGCTCCTTGACTGCTGGGTAAGTATATTTCAGTAGTTGTAGAAGCCTGACTGCCATTGAGGTGATAGTACAGGCAGGCAGCGTTGCCATTACCTGCACTGTTAATGGTAGTATTTTTTTTTTTACACCGCAGGATACACTGAAGATGATGAGTTCTCCTTCAGAGGATCCAGTCTTTGCTAGGAAGTACAAACTGATTTTTCCCAGTGTTTGAAGAATAAAACTTTATTCTTTGCAAATTTTTTAAAAAACTTTCTAACAAGACTTCTTCTACTTGCAGGGAGGAATCTCTTTTTGCAAGACAGAATCCAACCTTTTTGTTGTAGAGAACTTTGACCTGGCTTGATCCGGGGAGGACTTAAGCAGCTGAACTGACAGTGTTGTCGTTGCACTCTGAGTTGTCTCAGTCAGTGCAGAGGTACAATAGCCTTATAATTTTGCCTGGTAGCTCTAGGTGTGAAGAGATGAGAGGAAATCTGTATTTGAGACTTTGGCACCATGTTTCTCAAAAACATGTATTTCTCAAGAAAACAAATGGTCAGATGCTTTTGTTGCCTTTCGGGACAATCTATAATGACATCTCTCCAATGAAGAAAATATGGCCTGTGGATGAAGCTTGTATAAGACCACTTGCAGTAGTTGCTTGTTAGAGATGGATGTCTGCTAAGATGCTTCCTTGATTGCTGTTGATGTTTGGAGAATAAAAAATTACTCATGAAGATACCATATCTGTTGGAAACTTGTCCACTGGTCTGTTAGTCTTCTCAAATGATTGACAGATGTTCACTTCTTGCTTTTTTCTACTCATTGTAGGAAGGCTGCCTCTCAGAATCCACACTGTAGAGTTTGCCTGAGCAGGCTGCAGCACTGTATAGCTCCTTTGCAGTTCTAGGATTATTGGTCTTCTCTGGCTCAAGTTCTTTGTATCTAGAGGTCCTCCACGAGTGCTGCCAACTTTAGCCATGCTGCATCTGTGACCTTCTTTGACATAAAATGAAGGGCAGGAAAAGACATTCTGGGGAAATTAATTCACCATACAAACATAGATAAAATTTTGAGGTGAGTTAAAAGCGGTTTCATTAAGGGATACCTGGACAAGCAAAAGTGATTTGATTTTGTTGCTATAGGGAGCAAGAAAAAACTGAAGGGCTGTATCAGCACTTGGCTTGACTGGATGCAGAGGGCACAAATAAAGCAATAGCACCACTGTTCTGGAGATTTTTCTTTCACACATGTGGGCCACACTGAGATGTGATCTGTGAGGCTGTGTGCTTCGAGAAGAACAAGAATTTACCAGAATTTGGAAGAAAAACAGATTTAGAATTTATCAGTGCCATGGAGACATGATAAAAGAGAAGACACTAGACTTTCTCATAAATTTGTACTGTCAAAAGTCTGAAGTGACCTCAGGAGGCTGGCTGAGTAACACAAGTCTTTGTGGAGAGCTGGAAAAAGTCATGGTTTCAAATCAACCTGGCTGCTGGCAGGTAATAGCCTGCCATTACGCTGTGGAGTTACCACAACCCCTTCCAGAGTCATCTGTCTGCCACTGCTGTGTGTAGTTTTAATCATCGGAACTCTAGAGATAATCCACCTGCCACTAAAGTCTGTGAAGTTATAATAAGACTGGGCAGAAATGTATCTGGTGTTTCTCTGACAGGGAATACTGCTGGATTGCAGGTGGCATAATTCTCAATTCCCACAACCTTACAGTGAAATAAAATTATTAGCAGGAAAAAAAGAATTAAAAAAGCCAGACAAGCTGCTCAAACTCTGCATTCTGCCATTACGTGTGCAGAGAATTTCTGGGGAGATTTTCAGTAAAACTAGGCAGAATTTTTTTTTTTTTTCCTACAAAAATATTTTCTGTTAGAAGAATGCTGATGCTGAAAGTGAAATGTTCTGTAGAAACATGTCAATTCTGAAAAAAGCATTTCAGAAATATAAGACTGAAATCTCACATTGTGTCCTGGCACATTTCAATCTGAGTTTTCATTTCTATTATAGACGCTATGTAACCATATAAAAAAGTTCAATCCTAGACTGAACTGTTTTTACTTAAGTAAATGTTTTGATTCTGCTCAATTATTTCTGTTGGAATGATCTTTTCCTGAAAACTTTGCAATTTAATTTTTTTATTCTATTTTATAACAGAAAAAATATTACAAGGGGCTTTGCTGAAACAAAAAATCAAGTCTTCCTATAGCTCTAATCTGGGTGAAGCACCAGAGGCTTTTTTGGATCATTTTCATAAACTGAAGTTTGGTTTTAATGCCTACTAAAAAGGGATGCCATCTTACAGGAAAACAGGGTATCAAGGTGTACGATACTGCCTTTACTAGGGCAACTAGTGAAAGCCTTGCTGGTTTACCTGGAAGGAGTCCCGAGTTGTTCAGTACAGTACTGTTGTTCCAGTGCAACGTAACATGCTTATCCTCAGACAGCTCTGCAGAAGAGTCTGAAGTCTCTTACACTAGGGAATTAAAATTTTCTTTGGTGCAATAAGGGGAATTAGGAAAAGTGTGACACCTGCAATGAAGTTTGCCATTACATTTCTGTCTGCACTAACTCACGTGGGTCAACAGCCACCAAGTACCAGCTCATCCAAATGTAATATATATTCATTTACACTTCACATAGATTTCATGTGATCTCAGATCTCGAGGGGAATATTAGCATATCTGTATGCAGCAAAAACCTATTTTGAATACAGTTAACAAGGTCAAGGTAACTTTTAAAGCAAATGAGTCCTGCAGCTATCAGTTTTTTTCCCTTAATTTCCTATGTATTCTACAATTTTGAAATTCTAGAGCTTGCTTGTCTAATTAGCTTCAAATATGCAAGTCATACTAATTTGAATAAGCTATTAATTTCATATATATCCATGAAAGTGTCAGACAGTAATCTTATGGTTCCAATTGCTTAAGGTAAATATAAGGAAAGCCAATTGCTTTAATTTGGTTATGCAGATTACCCTAGATTGACAATTACTGGACAGCTAATGAAAAAAGTCACTTTTTACAAAGCTGAAAGCTCTATTTTCTTCTATGACTATCAGAGAAGCAGAACAATTGGTAAAGTAGATCTATGCAAATTATTCTTAATTTTCAGGATGTTTTATTAATCCTTCTCATTAGCTCTGGGTAAATGATGAGTTCCAGTCTTCTGGTAATCAAGCCTGGGGGGCTCCCAAGAAAGAAGTAGATATCAGAGATGTAGTGCTCATCTTCAGGTACAGTTACTGGTCTGACTCAGAGAGGCAGGTGCAGCTTGCCTGCGATTTATTATTTGTGCTTTGTGGGACAGGTAGCCAAAAAAAAGCCCCAGAACAACTGGATAGGAAGGCTCTGAAGATAAACTGAGCCATTAAAACAAATGTTGAAAGGCTACTTGGGTGCAGGACCTTTTGTTTTACAGGTGGAGTGACTTTAAGGATTTTCTGGTTTGGGTATCAGATGAGAGGAGGTTTTGCTGATTTAAACACCTCTGCCAGAAGCCATGTGTGACAGAGTGGACTTTTTTCATTCAATCTGTCTTTTTACTTGACCTGTTCTTGATCCATGGGGCAAGGGCTCCTAAAGAAGGTAATTAGGTCTTCCCAAACCAGAGCAGACTGAGGGGTATTACCCTGGGAACAGACCAGACTCCTGAGCAAGATGGAGAGAGAGCAAGTGTGAAAATTTAGACTTCCCAGGTCTTCAGCTCTATTAGCATCCATGTCAATGGTTTCCTCACTGCTGTTCCTAAGTAGTCCAATGTGCCTCACTGCCTTTAGTAAGTTAGTATGGCTTTCAAACATCAAACCCAGCAGTGTATTTATCACTGTGGTGGAGAGGGCAGTATTCTTTTCCTCCACCTCTTTAAGAAGATTTATCTTCTCTATTACATCAGTCACTATTCTCTTTTTCTTTCATTGTAAGGGACAGAGGAAGGGAAATTTGTGGGGCTGGTTTTCCAAAGGAGCACAGCCTGTATCTGGTTATGACTCATTACGAATGACAGTTCTTCTTATATCCAGGTTCTCCCATCATAAACACCCAAATAATTCCATCATCTTAACTTCTTAATCTGTAGCAGTGATGTGAAAGCACAACTGTGCTGGAAGGCTGCAAGTAGAGAGATGGTCTCTAACATGGCTTGGAAACTAAGGTTCTTGTGTACTAAGAGCATGCCACTGCTTTTTGATTTTGAAACTGAAAAGTAGAAAAAGACTGTTCAAAACATTCTTACCAGTCTTTACTTGGTTACTTTAAAGACATGCTGCAGTGTGCTGTTTAAGGTACTGACTTTTCCATTTCTTGTAACATCCTATAGACTGTCTTGGAAAGATATGGCAGCAGAGTTCACCTCTAAGATGAATTTCCTGAGCCACAGATAGGCAGGAACTTTTCTTGTCTTCAACACCTTGCAATGCTCCATTAGTACTGAGAGGATGAGTAACATTTACTGGCTTCATTCTGGTGGCTTCATTCTGGCTTCATTGCTTCGGTGCTGATGATTTGAGGAATAAAGCAAACTCCCAGAAGCATGTCCTCCTTCTCTTATAGCTGTGCTTGTCTTCAGTGCACTGAGAGTTTGAACTCTCCTACAGCTATTTGTTAATTACAGCCATTTGTTAATTACTTATTAATTAGCTAGCGGGATTTCATGGTGGGGGAAAAGGGTAAGGAAAATGAAAACAGACTGAAGCTTGGTGCCCTCTGTACATTGGTGTTACTGGGGTTTCTCTGGGCAGGCTTATCTGCCTCATGCAGAAAGGAGGCTGGAGACCTTTGGACTTTGTAGTGCTCCATGTGTGAAAAGGCTTGCTGGGAGCCCAATATGAAGAGTTTACTGTGATGTGGTTGGGAGAAGCACATGAATCCAGAAGGAAGCTTCAGTAGCATCTTAACAACTCCTGTAAAACTGATGGGGAATAACACTGGTGGTGTTAAGGTCAGAATCAGGCCTGTGATATGCAGCAAGATACCTACTCCTCAGTATGATAACTCTTATGGGGACTAATGGAGCCAGATGGATCTTGAGCACGTTTTTCCAGGGAGGAAGGGATGCGGTCTACCAGCAAAAAGACTGCATGCAGTTGTGCCAGGAGCCTTCCTTTGGCAAGCTCAAAGGCTCTGGGACAGGGTGAAGATGAGTGAGTCATCTTGTGTTTTTATGAAGGTGCTGAAAGAAACTGCATGTCATTGAAAACAGAAGAAAATCCAGCCCACCTTTGTTCAAATGCAACATGATTGTGGATTGCAAAAGACAGTAGATACAGCGAACTAGCAATCCCTGTTATTTCTGGGTAATGCTCAAGAGAGGGTAGCCAGAGATACCAGCAGCCCAAAGAGAAAGTTTGTTATGGGCCATTTTCATTTGAGATTTGTAGCAGTTAGTATTTAATTCTCAGGCTGTGTCTTTTCATTGCCTTTTAAATTAGAAGGCTATTCAATGCTGATCCAGACCATTTCCTAGAAGAGAACAGCCTACAAAGTCATACTGGATTTCTGCATGCTAATATGGAATACAATAAAGCCTATGAGCCACTCTCGAATTGGAAATGCCAATTACAGGCATTACCAAAGTACATTAGAGGTGGTCATTGGGAGACTGCAGCTAGCTGTTACAAAGCTACTGAGCAATGTTTTTTTTTCTCTTCTACTCTTTCCAAGAATAAATTATTATTGATTTGCTGAATTCTTTGGTTAAAAAAAAAGTAGGTATAGTCTAGATGATGTAATGCTCACTGTGTGTGATTTACTATGTTCAAGTCTGGGCAAAAAGGTGAGCCTCAAAATCCTCAGCTCTATGTATGAATTTGCTTTATTGCCTTTTTATTAACAAGTGTTTCTTTACTACTGAGGCATCTTTGCCTTCATGTCTGCTCAGCTTAGGAAAAGATGTTACTTGATCTGGCTTTGGCTGAAGCAGATTTTCTCACAGTCACTCAGACAAGGCTCAGAACTGCTGACTGGGATCTCTGAGTTTAAAAGTAGGTCTTCAGAGAATGACTGGGATGTGACTAGCTAGGATGTCTGCAATGGTTTTACTAGCAATTAAAGCCAGGGCCATGGTTTTGGCGATCAATCAGCTAACCGTAAGCAGCAGTCCAGTCTCTATGGATACCTGGATGCAGCAGGGAATGGGTCCCATTTAGTAGATGTCTAGGAAGATATATGAAGCAGAAGTAATTTTGTTGACATGTTGCGCCAGACAGTCTCCACAAAGAACAGACCAATGAGGGAAGGTAAGAGTACAGCCATTTAAAAAACAGTTGTCTAGTAAGAAATAGAAAAATCACTTCAGTTTGCCTGGCTGGTACAGATGAGGGTAGAGGGAGCAGGACAGAAGTTAAATGAGGGTTCTATATTGACTGCATTAGAATAGGGTGAAATCAGTTTATATATGTTTACTTTTGATTACAAATCTAGCTGGGAGACCACATTCCATTGCCTACCAGCAGAAAACCCACAATGAGATCTTTATTTAATGGGACCCTCAAAAATTTCTTTTAGTCTGTGTATTTGGGTTTGCAAATTGGTACCCATCAGCATGCTGAACTGCTGCTGAGTGCCTGACACAAAAGCCTTCACAAAGGGGAACAGCCTTTCCCCTGGACTGATGATATCTCGTCTAAAGACAAACAGCAAAAATCACTGATACAATAGGTAGAAGGAAACTAATTACTGCCTTGCTGAAAACTACTCCTAGTGCTCCTAGGAAGGGGAAACATGATCTCTGCTACCCAAAACTTCAGCAAAATTTGGAGAAAATCACTGAGGATAAGAAGATAGGGGAGAGGAGAAAGTTAAAGAGGAAAACAAGTAAAATACTTGTGTGTGGTTTTCCTTCTTCCATCACCTTCATTGCTTTCATTGAAACTGGCAGTGCAATCTGGAACCAGTTAGTAGTTCTCCCAATATGCATAATAGTATGAGACTGTACATGCAGTGAGGTCTTCAAGGACCAATGTTAAAAGCTCTTGTAACAGAAACTTTTACAGCAAAACTGAATGAGTGAAAGACAGGGGACTGTGCACCCTTAATTACTGCAATCTGCATGTGGAAAACAGCAGCGCTGAAAAATTCCTTGGGCAATCTCAGCAAAGTGGGTCTTAGAAAAAGGAGAATTAAATGCCAGAAAACATCTTTCGCTGCTTCAAGGAATTGCCTTAGATGACAGAAGTAGGCGGGTCTGAACTCGGTTGAGCACCTTTTTGACCATCTAACTTATGGTGCTTAGGGAGCTATCATTAATTAACATCAATATATTCAAAGACAATCTAAGGAATCAGTCAGATTTTTCTGTGGATTCATATGAAGATACAATCTCTGTTAAGAGTTCAGGGAAAGTTAAAAGAAACTTTTGGTTAGCAAAAGGAATGAATTATCCTGGCTAAAAATCAATGGAAAAATATAACCAGCTTTGAGTAGTTCTAATGCTTTTAAAATATTTTTTCTTTTGAGTGTTCTAACCAGCTTTGTGGAAAAACATACTGGAATTACAAGGAAAGTGAAATAACTGTATTATATCTCAAATGTTGATGCCAGAAAACATATTTGTTTTAAGTGATGTGACCAAAAAATGACAAGAAAAAATAAATACTGGTCAGAAAATTTGAATGTGGGCTTTTTAAAGAGATCTTTATACTGAAATGTGCATGTCACTTATTTTACCATTGAACCAACCCAGGACAAGGGCTGTGGTACTTTGTGTTCCTACTATTAGCTATTATTGCTATTGTAACAATGATTTACAGCCAAATAAGAAAACAGGACTCCTTTTCTAAAAGCCTTAAAATCCACCAAAGTTTTGGGCATGTGAAAGCCTGCAGTAATTAAAAGCATGATCTGCTCCTCAGTGCAACTGAGGACCATTTTGAAGACAGCTCTAAACATTCCACTCAGAAGGACTCCAGACAGGTTTGTTCATCAAGTCTTACAGCTTTAGGGTTTTCTATCTTTCTTTTTGGTGCTTTTACAATTAGGTTTTAAAAATTGGTTCTCCTGGATTCTTTATCTTCTGTTTCTCATATTTTAATTAGCTAGCATGTGTATGGTTAAACTTATCCAGTAAAGCAAATTAATATTTATGCTACTCTTAAATCTCCTCTGCATTAAAATATATTCTGATTATTCCATGCACCTGGAATAATGTCAGAATCCAAGTATAATAAGCATTTTGTGGAAATAACAATACTGAAGTATCTCCTCAAAACTGGGTAGTACAGAGAGTCTTTCACAGTGGGACTTACACACTTTCTTCTTATGGTGCTAATATTGCTAGTGATCAGTACCAGCTCAAATACTCAGATAAACTGAGGAAGGATTCATTTCCATTTACTATACCCTTTTCTGAAAAAAATACATCCATTTTTGTTCTGTTTACCCATATTTCATATAGATTTCTTTACAGAAAAATTTGTGCAGTTACCAAAATTGCCTCTTGGAACAGGCAAATCACTTTGTGAACTCTGGAAATGCACTCAGAACACCAACATTTTTAAGCGAAAAGAGAAAAAAAAAACAAACCCCATCTTCATGACAAAAATACACATAGATTAAAACAAAACCCTGTTCAAACATGGTTGTGGTCAGATAGTCTTAACAACAGTCTTTCTCACCAATACAGGGCAAAAACCTTGCACTAGGATTGTTGATTAAGCATGGGAGGTGATCAAATTCAAATTGAACTAAGCCTAATTTGAGGAAGAGTTCAGGGCAGCTGTCCTGATGTTCACTAAAGGCAAAATAAAGCACTAGCATTTGCCACTGCTATACCTCACAACCATGCTTCAACGTGGTTTCCCACATATGGAAGCTGGGGCCACCATAGTACGTTACTTGGATTATTCTAGCTATTAATCCACCATCAGATATTAAAAAAAGCAAACTAAATCATCCCCCTCCCTCCCATTTTACCAGTAGTTTTTCCAGAAAGAAAACAAGTCATATATACATACATATACACACACAGGGATAGCTCAGGACTACGTACAACTTCTAGGATGGCAGCAGTAAGGGTATGACAACACGAGATGTCAAAAGAAGCCACTGTGCTTCTCCAGCCCTTTGCTACATAATTTGGAGGCCTCTGCTACCCAGAAGGCATTTGAGAAAGAGAGAAAAGAAGAGAGGGAGGGAGATGTTTTCTGCCTCTTCCAAAAGGTTTAGGTAAATGAAGAAGGCAAGTTCTAGGAACTGTAAAGATTTGTGTCCAGTGGCAGCTGATGGCCAAAATCGGAGCAGCAAAGGGCATGGAAGTGGAGAGAACCAGACAGGCAGAGACAGAAAGACAGACAGACAGACGCAGCGACAGAGATGAATGCCAGTCCCAACTGAGTGCAGGCTATATGTATGTCGTCCTTCCACTGATCCTTGCTCCCATTGTTGGGGGGGGGGGTGTGTGTGTATAGGACTGTGCTGCAGGGGCTGACTGCTCCAGGCCTTGTGAAGGCAAAATATCCTGGGGCAGTTCTGCCTGAATAAAGACTGCAGGATTTAAGCCACTGGTTCTCTGCCTTCAGACACATTGATTGAGGGTGAAAATGGACTTGTGAGGTTTAGTGTGGCTGGAGACGAGGGAGAGGAAAGCAAGGGAGAAAAGGAAGAAAGGCAGGGGGTGGGTTAAAAGGGAGAAGGTGCAGGAGAAGGTGAGAGGGAAGCTTGAGTATAGGTTGTCAGATATTCCAAAGAATGGGAGCAAGAGCCCATGACAAACCGTATGAAGCCTCTTAATATCAAAAGCAAGATGACTATAGGGAAAGGCCCCATGCACCTGGTTTAAGCTTGAGCTGCTTACCTCAGAAATAAAAAAGACTAAAGGAGAAATTACTGCACAAGTCTCCAAGTATTCTTGGAAGCTGAATGGTTTGGTATCTCTCTGCATCAGTACTCAGGAACCAACCAAGTTGAAACTGTCTGCTGACTTCCTACCAGAATTTGGAAACCTTTTCAGAAGTGTAAGATATAAAGTTCTTGGCTCTCCTGAATAACTGATAGACAAACACCAAATCACTACCCAGCAGGCCTGGGCACAAGAGACCTGACCAACATTTTCTAGAGGAAGTAAGCAAGATGGATTTTGGGTTTCTCTAACATTCTTTATAGGGGTTCTACTTCCTTAAGCACCCAGGTCCTGCATTTCCCAGATGCCACTGTGGATCAAGTCACACACAACATTGTATCTCCCTTTCTTTTTCCTCCTGTCACCTCTCCCCACCATTTCCATCAACCCTCAAACCGGTCACAATGCTCACTCTTAAGCAAATGTGTCCTGTTACAGAAAAAGGGCAACTTACACAGAGAAATACTGTTATTTCACAAAAGCCTGCAAGTCACCAATTCCCTATCCCTAATACTTGCTTATCTCATGCACACCCTCCTGTCTCATTGCATCTGTTGTATTGCATTGTGCACCTGTCATGGACACCTCCTCCTCCTCCTCTGTACCTCCTGCAGTGTTCACAGACACACTCAGACACGCAGGTGTGGTCCCTGAGTGGAACAGATGGGATAGACACCAGTCCACATGCTTTCTCTCAGCCATCCTCATGTACTCCCAGGCACAGCTGACGAATACAGAGGTTCTTACACATGCAGACACACTCAAGAGGCACCATCAGAAGCCCTTGGTGACAGGCTAATAGGTGGATGCGAACCTTCCTCCCCAACATTCTTTCAAAGACAGACAGAATCAAACACACAACACATCCCCACTGTCACTGGTACCTATGTCAGTGCTCTAAAGACACACATGCTCCCACTTGAACATGCCTCTGTATCTCTCACATCTGCACACCATGAACTGTCCACTGCAACTGGATGAACCAACCTCTCAGCTGGCCACAGAGACTCATGCAGCTCAGTGGACACTGCTAGGAGCACTGCTTTGGTGGCAAACAAAGCCTCAACCACAGCAGGTGGACACTGGCAGCAGAAAGGGTGAAGAAAAAAGACCCTGTGTACTAGGGAGGTGTTGGCTGTTCCCTCCTAAGAGGAGGTGGTTACATTAGCAGCTTTCCCAGGGACTCAGGATCTGATTGTTTTTCTTCCATCATTTTGGGCAGTGTAGCACAGAGCACAAATTGAACTTGATTTCCCCCTTTGATAGAGCACAACAAATAGTAATCAGTAACTTTCTTTGCCTGGAGGAGTAGACAGCAAGCTCACCTTCACAGCACTCAATTCCAGGCTGTGTCTGCTGATGTGGAAAGGAAGGAAATGCAAACCTGTGCCTGAGGCTATTGCTGGGATGAGATATTCCATTTTTTCTGGCTTTTATTTAACTCCTGTAATATTTTATTTCTTATTATCGTAAAAGATAACAACAATTCTTACCACCTTCATGTTTTCTTCTAAGGAACTTGGTGTTTTGTAAACACTAATGGCAATGCTTTCTTAATGTAGGGAATAATAACAATCTCCAATTTACTGAGGGGGAGACTTAGGTATAGGGATCTAGTCAAAGTTCAAGTAATACAACCCATGGGTCCTATCTCCCAGGCCCCATATATTACATCATCTTTCATCTAGTTCCTAAAAAGTTTTTCTTGACCTCAGGACTTAAGAAAGTTGACACATGGTAGATGTGGTCTCTGCCTTGGAAATTTTTTTTTTTAATAGCAGATTAAAAAGTCCTCCTCTCTCTCTTTAGATACTTAAGAAGAGGCTTAAGAATGGTCCGAAACACAACCTTTGAATATTTCTAGAAAAAGAAATCATTTCATTTTGTGACTAGGAAGTTAGTTGTGGAACACTGAGAAGCAGAGCTCTGAAAAGGCAGCTTGAAAGTAAGGCAATTTAAAAGTGAATTTGGCAGAAACTGCACCACCTTCTGAAGTTTCCAAATCCACCAGATTTTAACCTGCCCTTTGCACTTAACTCAGTCGTGTGAGATACATCTCTGTGTGTCTATGGAGCTGGCTGGGGGGACTTGGGAGATGTTCCCAAGTTGCATTAAGCAAGTGGGCCCAATGTGATGCAGTTAGACTTATCACTTGACATATATCCACACATTGGAGGTGTTTTAATTGGGAGGTTCCTAAAGGAGTCAGAAATTATGAAGGCAACATGGGGGCTTACCTCATGAGTACATGACTTCTCAATATTTTTGAATGCACAGCCATGCTAACAAAAGTATGCTGAGATTGACATGCAAGTGCACACCCACCCACAGGCATGCAGATGAACATGCCTGCACACAGGAAAATCTCTGATATAAACACCCACCCAGAAGCAGATCAAACCTGCACAGTAAGATAGCCACATTGGCTCAGAAAACATGTTCATAAACTCAGTTACATACACAACAACCCATATGTCTCCATCAACAACCATTCATGAAACAAATATGTCTGTGATACGTATGCTTGCACACACACTGTCTTTTCCATTGCCATAGGTTTATGTCTGTACACTCTCCCATGGATTTGTAGCCCATCCACAGGCATCCAAACAATTCAGGAACATATACTACAACCAATGGAGTGCACACACACAGAACCACCCATGCACACTCACATATATCTTAACGAAGGTTTTGGTCTGGGAAATTCCTTTTCAAGAAACAAAAATAATTGTCAAAAGGAAAAATCAGAGCATGGGAACCTGCACATACAGATGGAAGCACATACCTACACACTCACACTGTGGAGCCTGTCAGTCAGGGTTCCAGCACAACTACAGCTACTGTGGCTCAGCACCTGCTGGTTATACTTCCCCTGAATGCAAACATCTGGTGAACCTCACAGAGAGTTCAAGCTTATATGTCCATGGGCTATGTGTCTAACCTGTGCCAGGTGTCTCCATCTCCCATAACTGAACACAATGAAAACTACTCCTTAGCTCTAAGAGCAGCACCGAGACCTTACCACAAACATTCTTCAACTCTAAGGAATTGGGCAAAAACATCTTACCTCCACCTGACAAGGCTAAGTATCTTAAATTAGTGGATTTTATTGGAATGTTAGGGGTTTTTTTCTTTCTTTTTTTTTTGGGTCATACCCCAGGTCTCTGAACAAGACAAGACAGTGTACAGAAACACAAGGCAGGGTTTGCTCAAACCCACGAACAGCAAGAATGCCACAAGATCCTGAGGAGAAGGGGAGAAACGTATCCAATAAATTGCCTCACACTGCTTGGGAAGATGACAACTGTCAATCCAAGATGGGCTGCTACTTCCAAAGCCCATTTTCTACAAATGTACCATATCAAGTGCTGCTAGCAGGAAGGGAATCCGACAGGACAAACCAACATACAAAACATTCTCTTATTCAATAAGGGTTATAAGTGCAAAGGGATTTCAGAACATTTCAGAACAAACTCCATCCATAGCTGCTGCTCATTTATCAGTGCATCAAAAGTTTGTGCAAGTTTTTAGTAACAAACAGTAGAAACTAGTAGCAAAGGATTTGCCTAGATAAAAAGAGAAGATTTAAACATGCCAGGTAACAAAAAGACGTGTGCAAAAATCTGCAAAACTGTATAGAAGGAAAGGATTCTTTAGAGGAAACAGAGGGACCATCATGCCATGCTCTTCATAACCCTTACTAAAAGAGTTAGGCCTGCTCCTGTTGCCTCCTCAACTAAGGTGATGGTGACAAAGGCACATTCTTATTTTTCATAGACTTGTATAACCAAGAACTGGATTCTGGGCCTTGGCTGACGTGAAATTGAATTTAGAAGGGGAATGGAAATGATAGAGAGCTTTGTCAGTGATCAGTAAGCACACCAGTATGGATGACTCTGGAGACTGAAGATCAGAACATAGCACAATTAGCAGCCACGTGACTTTCTCGAGAACATGTTGAGATGAATGTGATTTATCTGCTTAGATGTAGTGTCTGAGAGCTGGGTGTCTAGACAAACCTAACAAACCTAGACACTCACCAGGCACTGGACAGGCACCTCCAAAGAGCAATTCATTTCTCCTGTCATAGACACATCCAGGGAGGCACCAACTGGTCTGGCTCCACTAACTGTAGAAGGAGGCCTGGGTGACTATCAGTCTTTCCTCAGATGACTAAAGTTTAATGAGATGTATATAAAAGTGTAATTTATACATAATTATAATTTAATTTATAAGATATTACTATGAATTTCTTCAAAAGGATCCATTAGATTTTCCCTCCAGCTCACAGTTTCTGGCTATGATAGACCTCCACCTATTTATCGAACCACAAGGATTTCCCTCCTTTGTGCTTGGAAGACTTTTGAACAGATTCAGGTACATCAGTCAGGAAAGTCTTGTTGATTTTTAGCATAATTCATTTCTTGTTAACTGTACTTATTTCCTCAATTACCATGTACAGTTCTGCCTCTATGGATTAGAGTTAAACTTTTCTACAATCTGAATGCCATTGCTAGATTCCCCATTTAATTTTCTTGTGACAAGAGTGGCATACAAAAGACTTTAATTTTATTCTTTAAGATTAAAAACTTCAGCCTGCTGACCATTGTAACTTCTCTCTACAAAGTCAGTCCAATCCTATTATCTCCCTAGCAAAAATGCAACTGAAATTGTTTACAATATGCTCAGGGAAACATTGTAAACAATTTTTTGGCATCCAAAAAGTAAGATATTCAAGAACTGTAAAATAAACGTTCATTTTCAGTTTGAAACTACATTCTATTCTCCCAAAAGACAAGGAAAATAGATTAGCATCAAATAAAATATTTCATTTATTTGAAATCAAAATATCACAACTTGGATAAATGTCCTTGTTTCAGAATTAAGAAAAAGAAAAGAAGTTGAACAGAATTAAACTAGAACCAAGATATGAAAACATTTTGTTTGGAAAGTTCCAAGTACTTTTCCAAAATGTTGCCTAGATTTTTCCCTAAACAGCACTGAGTGAAAACTATGCTGTCACTTTTCTACTTGCAATGGATTGTCTCTACAGTACATAACAATTCAAAGCTGGAATGTTTATTCAACAGCCACATAATTCTGCAAATTCAAGATTGATTTGCTCTTCATTAGCATTTTTACAACAATTTTCTTTCAATCTTTCTATTTTCCTGGCCTTGCTAAGCTGGATATTGCAATGCAATTTTTGTCTCTGTTCATAAAACCTATGGGTCCTTTACAGTCTTTCTTCAGGGAATCTGTGTGATTTCTGCCTGTCCTTTAACTATTTATCCTGTAATTCTATATCCACTGACCTCCGAAAAAAGAAAAACAAACAAAACCCCAAGAGGAAAATGTTTGCCTGACGTGATTTATTCCTTGAACACCAGCTGCTCATTTCAGTCTCCATGGCTCATTCAATCCTTCACCTGTCTGCTGAGGAGGATACCAGTGAGGCCAATCAGTGTCACATGTGCTGGTGGAATTTGAGAGATGAAGCAAACTGGGTTGCAAACCCAAAAAACTGTGTTGAAATTCTGGTGCTTTGTGGGTTTTTTGGCTTTCTGATTTTTTTTATATTTTATTTACCTTTTTGAAATTAGAAACTGAAAGTTAGGAGCAGGTTGCTCTAAACAGAGATGATTTGGTCTTTTATTCCTTTTGGAGGACGCCTGGATGAGGAGGCACAGGGAGGATTCCTGGTTTGGTTCCCACAGTTCCACCTCGAAAGAACTGACCTTTAGATTTCTGTGGGGTGGAGAGTACTGAACTGCCATGGGAAGCAAAGCATAACACTGGGTAGACCAAAGTGCTGGCCTGGGACTATTCTAGCAGCTTCCCATGGCACAAAGAGCTGTTTCACTTACACTCCACGTTTCCCATCACTTTTCCTGCTATACAGTTTAATTCATGCCAGGCGGGTTATGAAGGGAAGAAAATAATGCAATAGTCAAAAAGTCTTTTAAGTCGTTCCAAAAATTAAAAAAGAATAAAAAGAAAGAAAGAAAGAAAGAAACAAACTAAAATAAAAAAAGAAAGGGCTTCAAAATGAAACAAAAAGCTCTGAAAACAAACTCAAAAGAAAGGGGAAGGGAGAGGGAGAAAAACCAAACCAAACCAAAAGAACCCGGGAAAGACAAATGAATGTTAGAGCAGGCACGATCATGGACAGACGCCAGCTACTTACGTTCACCTCGGTGATTGCTATATCAACAATGCTACCCACAACAATCAAGGCGTCAAATGTATTCCATGCATCACAGAAATAGTGCTGCATGTGGCAGAGAAGCCAAGGAAAAAGAGAGAGAGAAAGGAAGAGAAAGAAAGAATGAGAGAGAGAGAGGAGGGAGAGAAAGAGGGAAAGGGAGAAAAGAGGGGAAAAAAGTAAAAAGTAAAATAAAATAAAATAAAAAAGAAAACAAAACAAAAGCATGAAAGAGGGAGAGAAGAGGAAAAAATAAGAAAAGAAAGAGGTTATGTGGGCATATTAAATAGTCTCTTACCACTCTACAGTATTGGTTGCTCAAACCTCTGTAACGTTTCACATGGTGGAGGGTATCAACAAAAGCCTGGTTAGTCAGAAAGTTAACACTCAAGCATGTCTACCTTTTGGAGGGAAAAAAAGCACACACACCCCAAACTCTGTGCGCTTTCACCAGTCACAGCCTTGGGGCAAGCTATGACAAGTGAAAAAGAAGGAGGTATTTCCCCCCCCTCCTTTTTTTTTCCCTGGGAGAAGGAGAAGGACGACGGCAAGTTCAATAAAAGCATGACTAGAGGAAAAAAAAAAACAGAAAAAAAAAGAGAGAGAGAAAGAAAGAGAGAAAGAGAGAAGGAACAGCAGAGGAGGAGGAGGAGGTGGTGGTGGTATCCTGGGGAGGGTAGAGTAATACTCACATTAGTTTCACTGAGAATGACGTCTATAATGCTGCCAATTACGATGAGGAAGTCAAAAACATTCCAAGGATCACTAAAGTAACCCTACATAAGGAAGGGGCAGGCAGGATGGGGATTAAAAAGGAATGTTAGACAGACAAAAACAGT
Source organism: Galbula dea (assembly GCA_013399015.1). Classification (NCBI taxonomy): domain Eukaryota; kingdom Metazoa; phylum Chordata; class Aves; order Piciformes; family Galbulidae; genus Galbula; species Galbula dea. The sequence continues at coordinate 198,934 of VWZX01019989.1, forward strand.
TCAAAATTACCATTAGAATTACTGCCCTGATACCTCAAGGGGTTTTCCTCTTAAGTCTGCTTGTGTCTCAAGCTGCAGCCCAGTCCTGGGATCCCTGCCTCGTGTGAGCAGTCCCTGTCCAGCTGAAGTGATCGCTGGGCAGCCACCCTTCCCCTCCAACTCTGAAGCAGGGAGGAGAAGGGAAGCCACATAGATCACTTTGAGCATGGCTGCTCACAGGAGTAGGGCTTGCAGGATCAGCTCCTCCAGACATCTCCAGTTCTGAGCAACACAGCACCCTTCCCCATTTGGCTTAGATTTGGCTGGGGGAAGAGTACAAGAACAGTGTCATAAGATTCTCTCAAAAACTGGCTCCTGTTCTACCTGTGTGAATGTCAATCCACCAGTCCATGTTCCAGATGTAACGGTCTGTGCTGGTGCTGGGAACAGCAAGCTGCTGTGTCACGATGAAGCAGAGGGCACAGCCGAGCTGGGGATGTGCTATTTAAACCTCCCTGATTGTCACCTTTGTCTTTACCCAGCCACATGAATATTACTACAGTCATTAGCCTAACAGTTACTACTACTAATGCTTTAACTCCTCTCTTTAAACTACAGAACAGGACTAATATTTCTGTTACTCTGAAAGCAGGTCTGTACCACAAAATGAAGGTGAGAATGTAGCATTTGCTGACACATGGCACCAAGAAGGGTTAAGAAAGAGAGCAAAGCCAGCTTTAGCATGTGCTCAGAGTGAGACCTGTTGCTCACTCATGCTAAAGGTTGTGTCACAGCATCACTGTCACATTAGCTATGGCAGATCCGCTAGCATATGCTAAACTCATACCTTTACTTCGCTGTGCAGAATCACTTCAAGAGCTATCTCAAACACCTCATTGAACTAAGCAGAGTTCAGGGATGCCAGTCAGCACTGTTGACAGTCCCCATGCTTCTTGATTTTTGGCTAGACAGCCCATAAGAATACAGGTCCCTTTTGGAAAAAGTTCTGTTCAGCTCAGAAAAAGAGCTATATCTAAACTTCCTCTAGAAGTCAATGCCATGAACAAAGAAAGTTTATCTTGGCTCACTGAACACCTGTGCCAACCTCTTTCCCTTGTTCTGCAGTCTTAAAAGGAGGTGAACATACAAAATCCTCCATACTTCTCTTATGTGTTTGGTTTTGTGAGCATGGGCTAATTTGACCTCCCTCTTTCCCAGCTGCAGCATGTCTCCAGTGAGACTGAACCCAAGTTGCACTGAGACTGCTATTCTTAGCCAGAGAGTCAGGTCATGGGTAAAGTGTGAGTCTGTGTTCCCAGGCAGTGTTGTAGAAAGCAAAAAGAAGAAAAAAGGCCAAAAAAAATTAAAAAAAATCCCAGCACTGGCACTGGGATTTCAGGCTCACAAGCCAGGCTTGGGAACCTGAAAATACTGTGGGTTCAACCATCACATGGAGCAGGCACTGGCAAGAAGCATCTTTCTAAATGCTGAACCACTGACTCCCGGATGCTTTGAGACTCACAGTCATAAACTGCATTATGCTTGGGGCANGCAGAGAAAGCCACTGCCCAGCTTGTTCCACACCAGTGAAGGGAGCTAATAGAGATGACTTTGAAATCTTCTCCTCAAAACCAGAAAAAACCCTCTATTCTGCAGCCTGAAATAGGCAACTCTTAGCAGATCTACACTGGGAGGGGTAATAATCCCATGGCTACACATTACTACGCAATTAGCTACAACAGGGAGGAAGGAAACAGGAGCAAAAGCAAATTCAGAGAATATTATTATTCAGCATCCAGCCTAGAAAATACACAACAAATATTAGAATGAATTCAGTGGTGATGTCCAGCATTGTTAGCAACCAGATGGACCTGGAATAAAACTGTAATTAAACTTCACCAAAAGAAAGGAGAGAGAGAGAACAGCAGATTAAATTGTAGAGGCAAATGCGTTCTGAATAAAGGACAGATACAGATCATAGAGTTGCAAAAAGTGCCTTTGCAGCCTGATGCGACCTTGTCAGACAACACATTTGCAGGATCAAAGAGAATGGAATAGAAGACAACAGACCCAATCCTCCTGCCCCTCTTCACGTGCACAGTCCTGCTGAAGGCAATGGCACTGCTCACACGCCAAATGAATACATGCATTTAATAGCACAGCTATCTTCTATTTCCTTCTCAAATTGCATAGTTTAGAAAATATTAAGGATTTCAGCAGGAACCCAAACAACTCCATAAAAACAGAGTTTGCTTTTGGACAGCTGCAAGTGGGAAGACCCAAAACATGTTGTTCAGGTTTTGCTAATGAAAATGATGACTATTTTTAAATCTGTGGTGGTTATTTTTACTATGATTGGCATCATACTGCAAAGAAAATTTGTGGTGTAACCAAACTCACAATTTCTATTTACTCGACAACTCCTTACGTAGAGCCCAATAGCCATTGCTGCTGCTAAACCAGCAGCTGCTTTTGGTACAAGACCCAGGTGACAAGTAGCATAAAATCCTGTCCTCAGAAGACCACTGAAGCCAGTGGATTAAAATTTTGCTCCCAGTTGCAGTAATGGAACCTCACTGGAAGCAATGACGCTACACCGACACAGTTGGCACATCTCAGGAGAGATTCAGGCCTGGAAAGATAAGGTCCCTTTTTCATTGCCATCACATATAGTTGCTTTGGACCTTTGTGACACCACAGCGTATCTGAAGTCACTGTGCTAACGTAGGTGGTGCTGTTCCAGATTTATACTGTGAGCTCTTTCTTCCAGGATGCTCTGCTAAGTCTCACCAGCCAGTTCCTTGCTTGAAAGTCATAGGCTGTTTTGTACTGGAATCACAGAAAGAGCATTACCATGGTCTGTTATTGTGCAGCTGTAAGGTGGACTCAGAGAGCTCTTCCTCCTATACCTCTCAGATGAGTGATAGAAAGGAATCGTGGATATGAATGCAGTTTTACTCAACCCCACATCCAATATGCCAGTGTTGAATTAAGGAAACACATGAATTTTAAAACCTTCCTTTCCTCCTCACCTGTTCCCTCTGTGTTTCAAACAGAAGGGTGAAAAACAGGAAGATATTATTCACAGTAAGAGAGCTCAAAGAAAACAGAGAACATAGACGCTTCATTTGTGTGCAAGGTAATGGAATTCTTCCTTATAAAGCCACCCTCCTTAGAAACATTTACCTACGAATGGCCATGTGGTTACTTAGCTTCAGATCAGGTCTCATAATCTTGTCAGGAGTACATATCAAGAGTGAACTGCATCCCTTTGGGACTTGCCACTTGTGACCTCAAAGTACCTCTTCAAGCCACGTATCTCACTGGAGTGTACCAGGGTGGCTAATGAAAGACAAGCTGAATGAAGGAAAAGTTTTCACTCTAGTAAAGAGGTTGTCTTTCCAAACTATTTTTCCCACCAGAAAGTTCTGTGTACTTTTCCCAAGGGGGTGGAGGTCTGACTGGAAATGAATTGATGGCACTGTTTGTTTTTGCAGTACAGGAATTTAGAGTGTAAGACCATATTTTACCCTTAAAGGGAGACGCTTGACCCTGATTTAGCTGTATAATTGCATGCCACATAGTGGCAGCGTCAGGGGCTTATTGGGGAATAGTAGTTGCCCTCTCTTGTGGCATGTCTTTGGAGATTCATGAAGCTTTTGTGGAGAAAGGAGGACAGAAAGAGACCAGGAGGATTGGACTGAATATTCAAGAAGAATGAAATAGCCCCACCATTAGAGCACATTTTTTTCCCCATTTTTTATTTCCCCAAAGGTAGCAAAGGATAGTGTTATCATCATATGATCAATAAGTTAGTGAAAGGCTGAGCATAAATATGCAGTAGCTGACTGGAATGGAATCTCATTTTTGTGAGGGAGCAGACATCATAGCATTTCAGAATGAGTATGCCAATCATTTTTAGGTTTCCTAGTTGCTGAGATTAGCTATCAAGGAAGCTAGGGTTTGTTTTGGTACTCATGGAGCCACTGAAACCTCTGGAGACTGCTTCTTTTACTTTCTGTGAATATGAGATCCTACATGCAGTATCTCATTAACAGCAGGGAAATTGCCCACTGGAATCCATCTGAAAGTCTGAGCCTAGAGTCACCTAGGGCCTATAAGAAAGTGTGGTGGCCAGAGAGCTATGCCTTTAGGCTGAAGCACAGAAATCCTCAGGGGAAGGGTGCTGTTGAGTCATGGCACCAGCTGTGTTTTGATCATCCAGCCCTGTGGCAGCCATAGGGCCACTTGTGTGTTAATTGATGTGCAGTTATTTATCGGCTTAGTCCCAGGTTTTCTTACGAGGTGGTTGGCAAAAATTCAACAAAACCTTCTGAGAGAGAAGTCTCTAAAGATGAAGAGCACAGCAAGGGTCAAGGCTATTCACTGAGTGGGATCTGACTGTGGGTCAGGTGGTCCCAAATAGAAGAAGATGCTGCAATATTCTAGGAAAAATATTCCATATGATATCATATGTATGTAAGAATACAGAAATGAAGCATCAGGGAGGAGAAAATACAGAGAACTTCACAGCCTAAAAGGAAAGCAAACTACAGGAGAACCTTGCTACCACTTGTCTGAAATAAATCTGCAAGTTAAAATAACAAAAATAAGCATCAATCTTAATCAGCTGGAAACAGTATATAGAAAGGATAGAAAGGGGCTGATACCCTGATATTCAGTGTGATTTCTTAGCAAAAATTTCCTGCTGACTTGAAAGGGCAACAAAGCAGTTTTTCTAGAGATTTGCAAAATGAGATGAAATGCTAGTTTGGTGGATGGTTGTTTAGTATGTGAATGTGTTTCTCAAAATGCTGCAGGGTATTTGGAGATGTGAGAGTTAGTTCTCAGATACCATTAAAAGAGGCTTCCCCTGAAAGTAGTTCTGCAGAAGGGGCAGTTTCACTGGAAAACAGTATCAAATCTAAAGAAAATTACCAGTACTTTGAGTCTTGGCATACATTCTCACAGTAGATTTGAACTAACAAATCCTGAACAATCTTACAAAGCTACAATAGCTCCTGAGACCAAAAAGAGATTTGTGTCAGATGCAAATTCTGTTATACTAAGATACCATTTAGCCATAACTGCAATCAAGGAAATTAACAGAACCTAATAGAGAAGGAACAAAGTGAAGGATGCAGCTGCTTAGAGCTTCTGACAGGCTGCAGTAAAACAGCATCTATTTGCATACTATCTATCAGCTCTCATCCATTGATGGATTAGTTCTGAGACACAAGCTCCCTGCAGTTCACCTACTAGTTGCTGCAATGAGTCAGTGCTGCAGGGAATTGCACAAGACCTGCCTGTACTCCATCAAATCTTTCCACACACAGGAAGTGAGAAGAGGAACTTTTCAGCTCCCCAGACTGTTCCAAAGGTCTGTTGAGTTCTGAAGAAGCCTCCTCTCTCTCTCTGCCTATTCTGTAAGAAAACAAAACCAACTTATAGACCAAGACAGGTGCTCAATAACTTTGATGTTTGCCTTCATTCTCTCTCTCTGTTTCATGCTCTCTCTCACAATGACATTGGTGAAAGCAGGCAGGTGTTCCTTGGGATCTAAGGGCCTATCTGGACATTCTGGACACTGCTTGACAGAAACAAAGGAGATGGAGGACTTGAATGGCCCTGCAATCTGGAAAAAGATCCCAAATGCTTATTTTGAGGTCACTGGTATAAAACTGGGATACTTCATTACTGGTTAAAAGTGGCCACCCTCTGAACATAGTCTGAGGGCCTGCAGATCCTAGAGTAAACTATGGTTCTCATCTGTGCTTCTAGTGGACAAGTATCCCTATTACAGAAAAACCCCCCACAAAACTCACTGCCACCATCACTCCCCAAGCCACCATTTGACAAACTTAAACATTTATAAAGGCTGGAACTATATAATCTCTTGCGTCACAACAAACCCTTTTTTATGCTCTCCACAAGTACTGATAATTAACAACATGTGGGAGACATGCCTAGAAAAGTCTTTATCATACCTGTTCTGTGAACTGAGAATTCACATTTCCCAATCCTGCAACCCAGTTCATTCCACCAGAATTGTATTTTCTGGATGGTCCCATGAGCCCCTCCATGCCCACCTACATGGTGGTACATCTCTTTGTTTCATTTAGTGTAAAGTGGCTCAAAGTACACAAGCACTTAGCCACGTGGAAGACTTGAAGTGCAATGCTATGGTCTCAGGTCCTCCAAAGACTAGTAAAGAAGCATGGCAAAGGCAATATGGAAGCATTTATTATGGAAGCATACCTTAGAGTTGGCAGAGATTGTATTTCAAGGCAACATGCTGATATGGCCTGAGGAAATGGTAACAGTAAAACATGCTAAAACTGGATGATTCAACTAGCTGACCCTGATGTCATTTTTGGCCCGAATTGCTCTTAGCTGACTTTGAAGGGAGGGTGAATAATGATTCAAAACAGTAATGCCTAAGGCCTCCTTAATATAAATGCATGAAAACGGAAGCAGAGTAACAGAAAGCTCTCTCATAAATTCTGCTGTCTGCCTAGAAGAATATCCTTAACTTTCCTACAGGTATGTTGTGGCACAGTGATAACCTGTGAGGAGTTGGGCCCTTTTCCTCCTGAACAGTAATTACATTGCAATCATCTAACAATTTCTGCCCTGCAGACAGAAGCTAGAGACTTGTTCTCAGCAAAGAGAAACAAAATCAACACCAATCTTACCAGAAGAACTGAGAAGTGAATGCGATGGGTTGTTATGTCTAAACAGATCACTTATCACAAAATGTATTCCATTAGAATTTTGCTGTCAAATTCCATTAGGAAAAAGCCATAAATGACAGAAGACTTTGCAAGGTCTAGAAAAAGCAGGTCTTGGTAAGAGCCAACAAATAACTCAGGAATGCAATAAATGAACGTGAAAGAGTACTATGAAAATAGCAAAAGGATGGGCTTTGCTGTTTAAGACAGTCTGTCTTCTAAAGTTGGATTGACATCCCGGCCCAGGGAAGAATGATTCCAAAGAAGGAAAACACAACCTGTAAGAACGTAAGTGACACATCTTTCATAATGAAGAGCCATTTACTGTTGTGGAAAGATGAGACAGTGGCAAGTAATGGGTGAACACGTGGTTGGACTTGGAATACGTTCCCTGTTTTTGTATGCAACACAGGGAAAGTCTATGATCTGCTTTGACATGGTTGCTGCATGGATATTGGATACTCACTGGAAGAAAGGCACAATCTTCTAGAAGCAGGCTGGTAGATATCAGCAATACGCTTTTCAATAGTTTCTTTTTTTGTAAGTTATCTCCATTCCTAGAAAAGGCTTGATTTTATTTGTATTAGAATAGCTAATAAAAAAATGCTTGCTTTCATGTAATCCATCAATCATAACTTTCTAAAAGAGAATGGTTACTTTCAGTTTCCAAGGTCCTACAAAAGCCAGATGCATGATAAAGAGAAATTAACTCTCTTAGACCTCAGCCAGGTCGCCACTTGGCAGTGTAAATGTCATTTCCTCAAATGATGAACAGTTCTTAGCAGGGGCTGTATCACAGTCTGTTATCTGCTATCATTCTTACATGAAGAGAAGATTCACATCTGTGAGATGTGAGAACTTTTGACCCTTTAAAACAACCTCACATGAAGTGACAGAGGTTTGGTGTTTTCCTTCAGAGAGTAAGTCACTTTTCCCTGGAACTGTTCCCTTTACATGCTACTGCTGAAGCTTTCGATGCTGTTGTGAATGAGACCCTGGTTCACCATCCCACTGGGCTTTTAACGCTGTGTTAATAATTTTCTATATTAAATAATTAAGTGTAATAGCTAATACAGTACTTCCCACACTGTTGCATTGTGCAGTCATATAATTATTTCTGATCATTTATAATGACATTAAAAACCCCAAGTGCCAGACTGAAAATAAATCTGTCATAATGTTGCAGCAGTATGGAAATTCTCTGGGTACGTTTGCTGTGAAGGAAAAGGTCCTCTCTCATTGAAGCTCTTCCACAGCTTCTGTAACAGTTCTTTCCTGCCTACTGAATTTTCCATTAAGCTTTCAGAAATCTGGAGGATTGCATACTCATCTGGTTGATCAGCATTAGAAATTTCACATATTCTCTGTATTAATTAGAGGACCTATTTGTATGCAGAAAATTGTTGCCCTTGTCCTCCAGAAAGGAGAACACCCTGCGTTTAAACAACAAATGTAACAGGGGAAGCAGCTTGTCAAACAGCCTTTTTGTCCCTCAGCAATTGCTTCCACCACTACATGAAAGGACAAGTTTTTTGCATGAAGAGTAAAGTTTATTCTGTATACTTATTTCATTCTTGGCCTTTTTTTTTGGGGGGGGAGGACACGACACCAACAAAGAAACCAACTGAGATCCACTCTGCTCGTGCCTTTCTGAAATGGGTATTTTTCATGAAAAAATGGGAGAAAGACCAGTATGCTTCATACAGGATGTCAACCAGCCTTCAGAAGGAAGACCGATGTCCCTTGACCCAGATTCAACTAGAGGTGTGAGCTAGGATTCATTAAAAAACTTCATTTCTTATCATCTGTCTAGTTTCTTCTGTTAACATTCACCTACCATAGGTTTTTCACACTGCATGACTTGTTTAGCTGCAGTCGCGCCTATACCATCTCAGAATATAAGCATATGCACAATAGCAAAACTTTAGTCTGGCATCACTTTCTTCTCCATAGTGTTGGGAAAGGCCAGACTTCCCCTCCCACACATGCTCAGGAACTGGTAAGGAATTTGGTGAAATTATCAAAGAGGATTGCCTGTAGTTTCACATGACAGAGAAGGCAGTTATTTGCTTGCTAACTCATTTGCGGAAACTGTTGCTAAATCAATATCATCCCTGAGTGTTTTGATGCAAATTTGCTTTTTTCTGTTCTTAACAGAACATTTGTTGTTCTAGTTATTTCTGGTTCTTTCATGTGTAGTATTTAACAGCTATTTCAGGTGTAGTATTTAACCTGATGGGCCAGCACTCGAAATCACCAGTATGTGTTTCCTCTTTGAATGTCCCTACCTTGTAACATGTTGGCAGCACAGACTGCTGAGTAGTTTCAATTTAAGGCCTGGAATAACAAAAGCAGCTGCTTTGGTCTGTGGCTTGTGAGGTACCTTTCCGAGTTCTGTAAGACAGCCTCAATGCTGAGCTGCTGTGAGGGTGCTGTGGCACAGATAGTGCTACAAGAGGCTCAAGGTACTTTCTTGGCCTCTCCTTTCTCTTCTTTCTGCTGGATGCATGTGCAGATAGAAATTCTGTCAGGCAAGCAGCAACCAGGAGCAAGCCTACCTGGTAACTCTCTGTCCCAAACCACTAATGGGGATAAAGCACTGGGATAACCTGATCCATTCATATCCAGAATAATTACTCAAAGTACGTTTTCACATAAAAGTCACCTAAACATGTTTCTCTGATGTACAATACTTTAAGTATTTATTTTTTGCAGAAAGGGCTTAGAAAAGAGGCTCATTCTTCCTCGCAGATCTGTGAACATCAAAGACCATACAGTGAAATCTCTGCATTATGTCTATGCTATGTAAAATGAACGAAACCCCTGGCAGACAGGTAATCACAGTAAAGAGAAAGGAGAGAAGTGATTAATGAGGAGTTTTTTCTCTTTTCTAGTGTATTTCCAAAACCCTTGAGCTTGATTCAGCAATTCCTTGAGAGCCTCAGACTGACTGCACACATACACTACAGTGTCTGGTTGTGCACTACAGAGGTGTCAGAAATTTCTTGTCACACGGCTGGTGGACTTGTTGGAAGCAGCTGAGATTAATTCTACCTGGGCTACTGGCTGTACAGGAGATCTAGAGATATATAGAATACATTCAGACTTAACCCATAAAAAAATCTGGGGTGCAAAAAGTAAGCGTTTCAGAGGTAACATGCTGATGCATCTTGCAACAGGGCTGAGATTAATCCACAGAAGTAGAGAAATATATTCTACCCAACTTTTATTGCAAATTATTCTGAGGAGACAGTACACAGGGAGGCTCTGTGGCAGAGATACTGATGGTGTTTGAACATGGAGACCTGGGATGACTGCCAGGGAACTTCAATAAAACATAGAAGCACAAAAAGATGTTCATTAGCTTAAAAGCTATGGATTTTAATTCAGTTTTCAATTTTCTAAAAATCCCTTTCCATGTTTACTTTTCCTTTCAGTCCTGTTTGTGCTTTTCTTTTCCTTGCATCATTTCTTGTCAAATCATTTCTTTCTCAATTTTTTTAAATACTTTCCTCTTTAGGGTCTTTAGTTTATTCTTTTTTTTTTTTTCTTTCTGCCTTTAAGGGTATTCTGTCCATTCCCACTCTCCACCATCTGTGTATGGCTTTTCCTCCCCTACAGGTCTGGTTTCTCTCTCTTTTCCCCCAGACATGGTCCTTCCTGTTTGTTTAATTCTCTCACTTTCTTCAGTTCATACACTGTTTTATCTGACTGTGCCTAGATCTCTCTATGATCACTATTTCTCACCTGACATCAAGCAGAACTCACTCTTGCTTTTTGTTGAATGATGGGGGTGGTTGGAGACTGTGCTTCCTATTGCACTGAGTAGATGACTCAGTCAGCAAATAGTCCATATCTAAATGCTACCGCTCCAAAACAGAAACAAATAGATGACTACTTAGGTTAAGAACCTGCCAAGACCTGCAGAGAAAATCTGCAAAGAGTCATCTGACAACCAGACTTGTGTGGCCAAACTCCATGAGAGGGAGGCAGCGCCTGCATGATAGGCTCACATACACATTTACACAACCTAAACTACTAATCTATACCACCATACTTCATCCCAGGCTATGTGATTTTTAATCAGATATGCTTCTTACTTTTGTTAGATGGACCTGAGGTGCTTTTCTGTGCTAAGCAAAAGACCAGGCAGCTGTAGCCAGTTTTCCTGACATTTTGTATCAGTATAGAATCTCTCGGCTTTCTCTGTATAAACTGGAGAAATAAAACATTGTAATTGTATTTTAATGGTACCAGGGCAGCATCCTATTTCTAAAGGTACTAGAATGGGGAAGTACAAAAAGCATTAGATTTCCAAAATTAATCCACTATGTTTCTGTGGTGCAAGGGGGTAGATCTGATATAAATTTCAGTTGTTTGTGAAAATGGTGAAGACTCCATCCTGACCAAGGAATGACAGATGATGTGATTCTAGTGAGAAAGAAGAACGCAAATAGTATGAAGCAGGCAGTGTGACTTTAGGACATATTGCTCAAAGATCTGTTTATAGGCATAAGTGTACAAGAAATGGAGTAGTAAAAAGGGAACAAAAACAGATGAGTCATTTTGCCAGTTTGTGAAGAGGTATCTGTGCATCAAATGCATGATAAATGCTGGCTGAGAGGAGCTTACAGAGGAATAAAGAAGGGAAAATACATCAGAGGAGAAAGAAACACTGAGGACACGTAGATCCATCAGTAAATTAAGATTAAGAAATAACTATGGGTAACACTCATGACTTCCCCTACTCAGAGTCATAGCCCTTCCTGGGATCACAGGGGATTATATGCCTTGTGCTGAATGTGAAACTTGTTTGAAACAGTGCACAGAAGTCTAAACTCTGCAACATGAAAATGACATTAAAGAATGGCAAGAATTCAGAGTAAAGTAGCAGTGATAAATGAGGGACTGAGCCACCTCTCAGAGGCAGGACAGATGGCATTGTTACAGGCTGCTTCACAAGTAACATCTACAAACATCCAGGGAAGAAAGGTGATGACAGTGTCTGGTAAATGGAATAGACTTGTGATCTGTGGTTTTTCTGATAGTTGTAATTCCACAGAGGAAATCCCCAAGATTTCCTTTCCACACACAGACCTGGATTTGACAAAATATATGAACACGTGTTTTACTTTATGCATGGGAGTAGTTCCACTGATATGTCTTCTAGTTTGAGGTGGCAGGGACAGTGATAGAAAATTCGTACCTCTTAGATTACTACTCATGTCCTAGCTAGTAAAAAGATAGATTAAATGTTTCCTGAAAGAAAAAGTAGACGTGGTTCATCAATAAAACAGCCCAATCCATGGAGCTGGAAAGGTCTGAAATTCCTGGAGGAATATCCACTCCTATATTAGCATGTACATTGACAGATGGTGCAGCTTCATATGAATAAGAATTTTCAGTTGCTGTCTTTGAGTTGAAAAAATAAACCCCAGGCAGCTTTTGTAGAGCAGCCGGTCTTTCATGGACTGGTGCTTGTGAGGATTTCTTTAAGAATTTTAGGACAGTGGTAGCTATGAGCACCCCAGACAGCATAGCACCTCTCATTCCCTTCAGTCATTTTCTCTGGAAAAAGCATGAAGAAGCAGCAGCAGCAGCTTGGTCCATGCAGGAACTGGAAAATAGCTTATCAGACTGGCTGGAGAATTTATAAAATTAGAAAAACAATGCAGCAAAAGGCCTTGGTTCTATGGTGTTACTTTTAGATAGTCTGTCTCTTTGAAGTAACTAATCTTGAATCAGTTTATGAATGTCAGCCAAGACAAACACTCACGTCCATTTGGGAGTTTTGCTTCAGAGCAGAACACTAATACTCTGTAAGGAGATGCAGGGCATATAGTGGATGTTTTCTTTATGAGCAGCCCTTCCTTATTATCCTAAATCTCTCTTGCTCCCTGTTGGCACACCCTCCTGTCAAGATTGCATCAGACACAGGTGAGCTGTCTTACACACTGCCTAGATTTATCCTGCAAAAAAGCTGGGATAACTGATCCTCTCCTCCAGAAAATGTGCCACACAGAAACATGAGGACTCTCAGAGGCTGGCCTTGTCCCTGCCTGACATGCAGTACCGCTACCAGCAGCAGCTGCTCCAGCTAATGTACCCCTCCCTCCCAATAGCCTCCCTGGAGACTAAACAAACTAAACCACTGTTCATAGAAGATGACCAATAAAAAGGGCAGGTATCAAAGGGTCTTGCTGATGAGAACAGCCAATCTCAATAGTAACAGTACGTTTTGTAAGGAAAGCCCTTGTCTTTCTGCCCCCTTTACATACTTTCTCTAAGTGTTAGGAGATGAGCCCTGACTCAGACTTGGCCCCTTATTTCTACTACTGGCTTTTCAGTGAGTATATCCACAAGAACTAGTTTCAGGGCTGGATTATCCATGCTGATTCTTTGCAGTCAGGCACATATGTGATCCTATTTAATGTCTGTAACTGACTGTTTGCTTTTTTTTTTTCCAACTTTACTAGAGTAGCAAATAAGAAGGACATCTCCTCACAGAATGGTACTGAAGAAAAAATTAGATACTGAAAAAAATCTTTTCAGTCAGAGACTGACACCTTTTCTGTTGTTATGCATGTAACACACAGGTAGCACTGTAATGCCTTATATCACCTCATACAGTAGTGATTGCCACAGCACTGCCTGCAGTAGGTTCTCTGCATGTTAGGCTTTCCCCAAAGCTCCTCTGCATGGGCACATGCTAGGATGACTTCTACAAGAAGCTAGGGAGGTAGCAGCGCTGAGTACCTCAGAAGCATGTCCTAGTTCCCTTGGCAATTATCTCTGGTAAAGGTATAAGAAAACAGCAGCTTGATCTTCCTTGCAGAGATGGAGAAAAACATAACCTTTTGTTGCTCCTGCAGACCATTCATTCAAAGGTGCCTTTAGGAAGCAGCTGTGGAAAGGAAAGATCTGTGGTGGATGCTTCAGAATTACAAGTCAGTTACTGCACTGCTTGCTGTTGCTGAAGGTTAGTTGGTTGCAGCGCCCACTGTTGAGTTAAGCACCATAAAGTTGGAGAAAATGGAATGAATTTTGCCAGCTTCAGTTCTGTGCTCACTTCTTTTCTGCCACATTCTCCTGAGGCACGTCGCTAGGGAGAGGACACAACACCTTCAGCTAACTACGTTTCCTGCTTTCTTGTAGTCGGTCATAAATCGTACTCTTCAGATAGAAGAGAGTGATGTTTGGGTACAAATTCAAAACGAGACAAAGCAGATTGTGTTTTACTGCTCAGGAAATGGCAGACAAATCTGTCTTCAGAAGAGATCTCATGAGCATTTCATCTTGCCATTTCACATCTGGGAAACACTAATATCATTTAGCATCTCATTTCTTCTTCTGGGGGACTTGATTGGATAGAGGGGAGAGGATGATGGCTGTACTGTAATGATGTTTACCCAGGTGATAATGAAATCCTTTTGGACTTTTCCAGATGGTGTTCCTGGGAACAACCTCCACACGCAAATGTAGTTTGTTTTTATACCCTGAGTGACAGGAGAACACAAGGTCTGGCTGAGCAGAGGACCGAGGTACCAACTTTCTTCATGCTGGAAGACTCCCACATCAGAACATATTCTAGGCAAGTTCAGTCTTAATCCCAATGTGCAATCTAAAGAGATGTAAATTATGCCTTCCAGTGTTGGTTCACATCAGCCCAAGTGGTCATCTGGGAGAGGAGGTTTCCTTCTTTGGAGAGCAGGTTCAGTCAATATACAGCAGGGAATGAAAGCTGCAGGCCAAATCCTTGCACTGAACAGACAATAGCAAGTTACACAAGGATTTTGATGTTTTTAAAACTCGAGTTGTTGAACTGGTACTCAACATAATCCAGTGTGAATACACTGCTGGAGGCAAGTCATCTTGCTCTATTAGTGGTTTTCACAAGTTCATTCCTGTTTTTCTTCCCTGTAAATCCTGGGGTTGCATTTTTCAAAATTGTTTGTTTTCCTGAAGGTATTTAATTAAAATAGCAGTTTAAGAGTTAGTACTATTTTAGGCCTACAGACCCGACTAGGATTTGAAACAGATTTATTCTTTTTGCTGGCTATTTTTTCAGGATGAGAAGTACCCAGCCTGAGGTTGTTGTCTGATCCTTAGCTGAGAAGACATTTTAACAGGATCTTAATGATTCTACTTTTCTGGTCACAAGCAAAAATTCTTTTTCTCACTTTTCCATTGTTTTCAAGGAAAACCTCCTCTCCTCACTTTTCCTGTACTGTATTAACTGGGGATTTAGTTTGGGAAGCACAGAATCATGGAAAACTGGGCTGAGTGGGACCTTGTGAGATAGTCTAGTCCATTCCTCTGTCTCAAGGCAGATCACACATTCCTAAACTGCTTCTGTTGAAAGGTTCTTTTAGCTCAATCTTAAAACCTCAATTTATGGAGATTCCACAATCTCTTTAGGCAGTCTGTTCCAATGTTTTGCTATCTAGAGAATACATGTTTATCCTCAGTTGACTTTGTTTAATACTTTGTTGTGCAGCAAAATTTGAAAAGGGGGTTGAACACAGGAAGGTAAGAAAGAGGAATTAGAAAGGACTTCCAACATCACAAATGCCAATTCCTTACTGTTAGAGGTAACTACGACAGGTGAAGCCTTCCTTGAATATGTACTGTTATGGTTTGGGTAAAAATGTTCCGATTTGGGTTAGAACAGAATGAATTCTGTTCAGTGACTGTATTTTCTAAAAGGTGTTCCATACTATACACGTGAACTGCCACTTTAAGAAACCTGAAACTCCTGAATCCTGCCTCCCCGCCCCCAAAGGGGAAGCCAGGGGAATTCTGGGAGTGTGCTGTGACCATGAGGAGTTTGTGCTGGGAGCTGTGCTGTGCTGTCTGTGCTAGCTGGGCTGCACACATGAAGCTGATACCGGTACGGAGAAGCTGGGAGCTGGCACCGGGATGCTTACAGCATGGAACATTTGCAATTTCGGTCCTGATGTAATTATCATTAGAGAGGGGGAGTGGGGTTCGGTATTTGGGTCCTGTATATGTTTATATATCTTTTATTTAACATTGTTACTATTATTAAAGCAGTTTTTAGTTTTTATCTTCCAATCTAGAAACCTCTCCTTTAACTGCTGTGAGTTGAGGTTGGGAAAAAGCCTCTAACCACGACATCTACAGAGCTCAATATTTGAACTTTTTACCTCAGTATTCAAAACAAATTCTTCTGAGACCTTATATTTCTTAAAGTAAAGAATCTCCTGTAGATTGGAACCATGAAATCAGAAGAACACTACAAAGCCTGTGGGATACATTTCTGGGTATATATTGTGCGTGCCACAAGATTTGCTTGCTCATAGATGTGGCAAAATCTTGAGAGTGAAAGACAGATCCCTCCTGAAAATTACAATCCTTTCTGAAACAGATGATGAAAGTTTTAAATTTCCCAAGATGGTGTTTGAGAAAACAAAACAACAACAAAATAAAAGCCCAAACCAGTCCTTCACCAGGACTGCACAAGATACCCCTAGCTCTCAAGAGAACTACATCTGAGATAGGATAGTGATATATGGCTCAGAGTCTTCTAAGGAGAAGTATTAGGAAGAGTGGAAGAAGGAGAGAGAGAGGCTGAGTGGGAGTAAGGTCAGCTCAGAATTAACAAAAAAGTAAGACTGAATTCTGTAGAATTGGAGAGTAACATTTCTGAGCTGAGGATAAGGAAGATCTTAGGTTAGAGCAGGGAAGAACTGTTAACTTCAGTGATCCCCTAAATGTTTAACATGAAGGACATGAAGCATGACTGTTCTCGTCTTTACCAATGTAACAACTGATGCTTCAGACAGTATTTGCAAACCCCAATGTATCAAGGTATCTTTCAAAATAAAACCCCATGTATCAAGGTATCATTGAAGACAGGAGATGAGATGAGGAACCTGTTTTAAGTATCTAGGTTCCACCACTGAATTTAAACCCCAAAGAAGAAAGCCTTGTGTAATCTTAAATTATACAAGGTCAGATGTTTTGTTCTTGTCCTACAGCAGCTGTGACAACTTAGTTGGAAAAGCTTCTATGTTATAATTATAGCCCATAGCTCAGCTATACCCCATAACAGCAGAATGCCCAATGGACAGAAGAATACTTTCAGACAGGACCTGCTGAGGTACTGAATATTATCAAGTAAATCTTAAATTCAAAACTAAAGTAATCCAAACTATAATTGAGATGTAACCCTCCAAGAAGAAACATTTTTTTTTTTCCAAAGCTTATAACTCAGAGAATGAGTCATGCTTGATTAACTTCACTTGGGCCAGAAGACTAACCACAAGATACTAATTATAATTTATTTAGGAAAGGTCAGAGTGAGAATTAGAATAATATTCAGAATGGAAAACGTTTTATAGCCTTAATGTATATAACTTAATAACTTGAAGTATTATGAATTAATGAAACCAGAGAACTAGGAACCTTCTCTATTAGCAGATGTTGCTTTTTTTTTTTTTTTAATGTGTGTCTACTCTCCAGCGAAAAAATTTTTAAATATATGTGAGACTCCAATCCAGACAGCAACTGTCCAGCTCAGTTATTGGTGGGGTAATAGATCAGAAAGTTTCACCTCCTCCTTCTCCTCACAGCTGCCCCACACACATGCACACACACACAGAGGCCAGGAAACTCTGTCTGTAACACCTACCTTGGGTTTGAAGGCAATTAATTTCAGGACCATCTCAACAGTGAAGAGGCCAGTGAAGAGCATGTTGAGGATATTCATGGCTTCCTTGAACATGCAGCTCTGACCATAGTGCTGAAAAATAGCATCCAGGCAGCAGAGTGAGGAATGGACACATCAGCTAATTAGGAAACCACAGGGCCCCTCCTGGTCTTCCTTTACATTGAGGGTCTCTAAAGAAAACCCCAGCACACTCTATTTTTTATAATTTAGCATTCCCATCTCCCTTCACACATAAGTGTTTCCATACCTTTACCCATTTTTTGCCATTTGGTTCTGGATCTCCTATATTTTTTTAAAGAAAATCTTTTTGAGTGGGGGCTACAAAAATCACATTTATCATCCCAGTTGAGAGCTCGTTATAAATTTGAACAACGGTACAAGACAGTCTCTAACTGTGTTTTTATTTCACCCTTCCCTAACACTTGGATTATTTTTTTTGTTTGATTACTACTGCACAGTGAACAGAGGTTTCACTGATCTGTTCATAATGATACCAAGCCATTCCTCAAGTAATTACACTTAATTCGGGATTCTGCAAAGTAGAGGAGCAGCTCAAATCATATATTTTCCAAGATACATTATCTTGCATTTGTCAACTCTGAATTAAATTTGCAATCGTGCTGCCCATTCACTTAACTTTATTAAGATCTTATGAAGTTACTGTCAGTCTTGTATTGATTAATTCAAGTGGTGTTCTCTGCAAACATTGTCACCTCACTCTTCATATCCTTATTTTCAGATCATTATACTTGAGGCTGATTGCACTGCCTTATTCTAAGGTCATCTTCCAGTTCACTTTATAAGACTCCTTTTTTAAGTGTTTAACTTTGATGAACTTTAACCAGATGGGATGATTTTCCATGTTGTGCATTGGCTCAGGGTGATTTATTTAAAGGAGTTTCAGTGATAACAATTTAGATGCAGCTGAATGCCAGGCCAGGGAAAATATATTGTTGACACATTTTCAAAATTACTTGTAACGTGTTCCTTGAAAGACTCTAGTACCTGCAGGATTCTGCTTAAAAACTTCGAATTTTACTGGAATGTGGCTTGTGTTTGCTGTCTGCTATGACATTTGGCCCAAATCTGACCACAGTATAAGCCTTTGAAAGACTATGCTTCTCTCAAGATGAATATAGACTTTCTAGAATCTCCAGAGATGCTGTCCTTCCTGTGGGCTCACAAACATCTCACAGCTTCTAGCTCTACCTGCCCTGGACATGCACCATTGTCACAGCAACTGAGAATGCTTCAAAGCTTCAGAGTCCCTCTCTACTGCTTCATGACAGCAGGGCAATAAATATTTCAACTGAGAGTAGAGCACTTCCTTGTGGTCATGCAACCTCATTCCTTTGTTGGTATCTTAGGCAAGACAGCAGAGGAAGCCTTTTCAATGGAGATGGGAAAGAGCTATACCAGATGAAGAAAAATACAGTTTCTGTGTTCCTTAACACAGAATAAAGGACATACTAGGGCCTTCCTACCCTCTGTCCCTGGTTTCCTTCACTGCCTTGTTTACCTAAATATTTGATCTCTATGTTTTAACCCAGAAAAGCTCCAAATTAGAAATACAGATCTCAGGTGACTGGTAGTTCTGGGCTTATTGATGCATTTCATAGGAGACAAATCAGAACTGAGAAGTCATTTATGATAGAGGCCACTTGGTGGGTCTGTAAGGTAACTTTTTTAAAAAAAAAATATGCTTGCATTTAAGGAGCTAAACAAAACTGTTGAAACTGTCAAGTATTAGCAGGAAGAGGAAGAGAGGCAGGTTCCTCATTTTAGCTAAATGTCATCAGGACTAAACATGGTA
Source organism: Galbula dea (assembly GCA_013399015.1). Classification (NCBI taxonomy): domain Eukaryota; kingdom Metazoa; phylum Chordata; class Aves; order Piciformes; family Galbulidae; genus Galbula; species Galbula dea. The sequence goes on from VWZX01019989.1 coordinate 218,150, forward strand.
CAATGGTTTTTATGGTGTTTCTGTCCCTCTCTCTCAATACATGGTGTGAAGGTGAAAGTAAGTCTCAACCTCAGTCATTTCTGCATTATTCCCAACAAAGTCCAATAATGCAGCATCTGTAAGTTTTCCTGCTTGCTTACTTACTTGCATGGCCAGGCAGATGGTGTTCAGCAGGATCAGAACGAACATCAGGTATTCAAAATACGTGGAGTTGACCACATACCAAACTTTATACTGGTACTGGTTTTTAGGGATGTATCTCCGCAGGGGCCGGGCTTTCAGGGCATATTCTACACACTGGCGCTGTGAAAGAGGCAGGGTAGTTTTAAAAATCAAACCCAAAACACAGGGTTGGCTAGCTACCTCCAAATATAACAAAAATAATGTTTCAAGTTTCTTACTGAAATGAAAATGCTTTTGGTAGAGTAATATGTGTATCTTACATGTTGAAGAGCTTCCCATGTGTTTACATTGACCAGACACTGCTGTCATGCTTAGTGAAGCAAATGGTAAAGCATGTACTTTGAAGTAAATGTTATCCCTTCAGCAAATCTTACAGCAAGATTTTTTTTACCTGATTCTTGAAAGATGGCAGTGAAGCCAGCTTATTGTTTTATCATGTTGGCAATATTCACATGGTTCTTTTTGTAAGTATTTCTCTCTTAAATGCTTATTCTCAGTGTATTTTCTACCTTTGATGACAAGGTGTTATAAATTACCTGGTTTTTGTCCAGCTCACAGTTCTTGTACTCTTGTTCTCCTTGTTCCTGAAATGTGACGATGACGAAACCAACGAAGATGTTCATCATGAAGAAAGCAATGATGATGATGTAGATAATAAAGAAGATGGAGATCTCAACCCTGTGATTATAGATGGGTCCTACATCCTCCATGTGGGAATCAATGGACCTATACAGCAACCTGAAAGCAAACAGGAGCCCAATGCAGACAAAATCTGCAACTGCCTTAAAGTCTTATAGGTGATGTCATAAAGTTTAACTTTATGATTTTCTTGTATCAAAATTAATTCACTCATAGATGTGCAGACTTGCACTGATCTGAGTGTAAACTCTTGCCAAAGAGAAGACACGGCTCTTACTAATTTTACACATTTGAACCTGTTGAGGGGTGCAATGTTTTCATAGTTGGACAACTAAAACCAAAAGCATGCCCTTCATTTAACAGAATACATAAGAGTCTGTGTTATTGGGAACTGAGTTTTGTGAGAAAAGGAAATCTCAGCACTTTTAACATTTGTTAACACTGTCATTGGCATCACCCAGTGACACAGGTCAGGGTCAGCCCCCTGATACCCTGCATATGCATGTCACTGACAGAGTGGATTTGTGGAAGTCCTCAGGCCCTGTAGCACAGACAGCACAGCCTGGTAAGACATCCCATGTCTGTCCATACTGCAGAGATAGCACTGCTGTGATTCATATTATCCTCCTGGCTCCACCACGAAACTTGCAACACCTAGCAATACTGGTAAGTGATAGGCGTTTTATATCCATTTATATACATAATATTTGTAATAAATATTGCTATCTTTGCTACTACTGGCAATCTTTTTCTAAGAGCTAGAGACAGTGCTGTGCATTGTTTGCAAATACAGAACAGTAATACCTGCAGGTCCTGAGGAATTTACAAGGTATGTAAAGCTACAGTGAGTGCTGCTACTACTGTTATGTTCAAGGATTTAGACTTATTTAAATACTTAGGAAGGGGAAAGACTATGCTCTGTATTTGAATTTTCTCTTTTGAAATGAATGAGGATATTGCTAGTGTTGCATTGGTCCAAGAAGCACTCACTCTGGCCAACCCTCAAAGGTTGAGACAGTGAAGAGGGCCATCATGGCGGTCAAGACATTGTCGAAGTCAAACTTGCTGTTCTCCCAGCTCCGGGGCTGTATCATCGGCTGGTTAACCTCACCATCCTTGTACGTAATGTAGTACCCTCTGTGGATGGAGAGCAGAGAGAGAACATGGCAGAACTGGACTTTCGGTACAAGGCCCTGAAGGTGTATGGCCAGTGAAAGGGTCTAACTGTGAAAGGTCAGACTCACCTGCATTCTGCTTCTGTCTGCTTGGAGCTATCGGTGCAGCTGTACAGCTTTCCCTTGAAAGAGAAGAAAGAGGAATGAAGCTTCCTTTCCTGACAGGACAAGGGTTAGGGTAGATCATGTATCAAGGAGTCTGCTTTTACTATTTCTTTAACCAACTACGAGTATGTTTACATGTTTTTTTGCAAGTAGATGCGAGCAAACTGGATTAAGAATTGCGTGCATCTGAGCAGTTTAAAGCACATCTGCTTGCACAGTACTTTTATGTGTATGTCCTGAGGTGCATGACCACTGAGTGCTGCAGAACAGTAGCTGTCTGGAGGGTGGTGAAGGTCAAAGAAATAAAAGCAGATATAATGAAGTGAAAGAGTAACCTCCCATGATTATGTGGCATGCCTCTTCCTGTACAAGATGAGGGGTAGACCACGTGTAAATATCAATTCTTTAGAACAGCCCCCTTCACCTCCCTGGCACTAAGACATACCACAAGATTTTTAGGGAAGAAGAAGGTTACTGATGATTTCTTATGATTACAGATGAAGGGTAGGAGTTCTGAATATGCCTGATCCAGTGTTGGGGAACTGTTGGTAGCAGGAGCCTAGGTAATGCTGGTTGTCCCAAATGTTTTGCCTTTCACACAGAAGACTCCATCTCCCCTTCCTCAGACTCTTTCATTTTATGTTTCTTCCTGCCCCATAATACAGCTCAGTGTAATGGATGAATGAATGGGCCCAATGGTTTTACCTTGAACAACTGAACTCCGATGCAGGCAAACATGAACTGCAGCAAAGTAGTGACAATCACAATGTTTCCGATGGTTCGGATGGCGACAAACACACACTGGACCACATGCTGCAAATGAAAGATAGGAAGAAAAGTAACTTTAAGGATTTTTCTGTGCTGCTCTGGCTAAAGAAGAAGTTCAAGACTAAAAATACAAATAAAAAGATTTCATTTAAGTAATTCAGTAAGTCCTGAGACATTAAGTAATTAAGTAATGTCTCAGGAAATAGGAGAAAAGACAAACTTGCTATATTCCTCACTGTACCCTTAGAAGCAGGCAGAAATGGACATGAAAATAGCAGAGCTTAGCTCTCTGAAATTTCTAGCAGCACCAACTTACATAGTTGGGCACCCACCAGTCCACAGGAAGGAGTTTATCTAATACAGCAAGGCTATGTCAAAATAGGCTTGTGAGCCACCTATAACTCGAGTAAACTATATCATTTAACCTTGGTGCTGATGCTGGGCCACACAGCTAGAAAGCAGCTTGGCAGAAAAGGACCTGGGGGTCCTGGTGGGCACCAAGTTGAACATGAATCCTCACTACAAAAAAAGATGAATGATATCCTGGGCTGCATTAAGCAAAGTACTTTCAGCAGGTTGAATAAAGTGATCTCTTCCTTCTACTCATTACTGGTGAGGCCGTAGTTGTTGTGCTGTGTCCAGTTCTGGGCTCCACAGTACAAGAGAGCCACGGACATACTGGAGAAAGTCCAGTGAAGGGCCACAAAGACAATTAGACTGGAGTAATTCTCCCATGAGGTAAGGCTGAGAAAGCTTCAGCCTAGGGTTAGAGAAGGCTCACAGGAATCTTGTCAATGTATATAAATACCTGAAGGAAAGGTACAGAGAAGGCAGAGCTAGGTTCACTGACAGGACAAGAGGCACTGTGCACAAACTGAAACACAGGAGGTTCATCTGAACATTGGGAAACATTTTTTTTATAGTGAAGGTGACCGAGTATTGGCCTAGGTTACCCAGAAAGGTTGTGGTTTCTCTCTCCTTGGAGATATTCAAAAGCCATCTGGGCACAGTCCTAGGAAACCTATTAATCACAGAATCACAGAATATTAGGAGTTGGAAGGGACCTCAAAAGATCATCTAGTCCAACCACCCTGCCACAGCAGGATTCCCTAGACCAGCTATTCTCGGTGGTCCTGCTTGAGCAGGTGCAAGACAAACTCCAGAGGTCCCTTTCAACCTCAGCCATTCTGTGATTCTGCTGAAATACTCCTTGAAGCATTGCAGAAGTTCTTGTAGCCTGAAATAACTTAAGTTAATAAAACTGGGACTCTTCTAACCTTTAGTCCTTTGGCTCTGTTGATGGCCCTCAGTGGCCTAAGGACACGCAGAACACGCAGGATCTTCACCACATTGATGGCACTGGACCTGGAAGAAAGTATTGGAAGGTCTGAGAGAGACAGCAATGTACAGGGTGTACCGCGAGGGCAGACAGATTTCACCTGCTCTTTCTTGTTTGAAATCCTACACAGCCTTAGACTGCTTATGATAAAGAGCCAGGTAGAAGAAAACCACCCTCTGATGTTACTTTCCTGTCTTGCTTCCTGATCTGGGTAGGCTCAGTATACGTTCTCCTGGCTTTCACCGTTTCTGCTGTATTAATGAAGAGAATGGAAGATGTGCAGGGTATTTTTTTGAGCAGGGCAAGCTGCCAAATGCTCTGTAGATATCTATGACATGGAAATTGTGCCAAGATGTAGTCATCACAAGACATTTTCAGATAAGGCTCAAGGAAGCACTCCACTAAAATATTAATAGAAGAGTGGAAACTCCAGGTGACTTCAGCACTAAAGGTGTACTGCCCACCTGGAGTTTGACCCTGCAATGTGTCTGGCCTCTGATCTTACAAATAATTTAAGTGTGCACATAAGTTTAAGGATGTGAAAATTGCCACTGAATTGATTAGGATGACTTATGTACCTGATTTTAAGTACTGAATACAGCCATCTACTGCAACAGAGCTCTCTTAATTTTCTAAGACTAAAACTCTTCTCCATGCTGTTCATATCAGGCCCTCCTACTAATTTTGGAAACAGTTTTTCTTGCTAACATACAGAGTTTAATTAGGTCAGTAAGAAAGAAACAGCAGGTAGAAACGACTCAAAGCCCAATGGACATGGCAAATCCTTCTGCTTGACTTAGCTCTGGAACTTAGGTTTGGGAGCTTATTCCTTATCACAAATTTCCCATCTGACACAGAATTCCACATAGTCCAGTAAATCAATAAATTGATTAAACAAATTAAGAAAGCAACCAACACATAGTGGTGAGACAGAAGCAGAATCAACTGTCACAGCTGCCAGTACTCTGCAGATTCTAACTCAGCTCTTCAAGTGTCTGATGGTCTTCCATTGACCAAGACCCTCAAGATCTTAAGAAGTAGCAAAACATTATCACCACATTTTCCAAACAGGTCATAAGAGCTCTAGTAGGGAACACTAAGTCATTTAACTGTCCTGAACAGCTATGGTAAATAAATAAGCTTGGAAGTGTCATGATTCCCAATGGACCAAGTTTCTTGCTCTCATTTGCTCTTTTTGGAAAATCCCCACTTCCAGGTAACTACTGTAGCATTTTCTAATTATTACCTCTCCTCTTGAGCATGAGTTTTAATGGTCTTCAATCACCTGAGAAAAATACCTCCAGGCTCATGAGAAAAATCTCACTAAGACAATGAGCCTGAGGTATCACTTCCCAACCTGGTCTTACAATCCCCCCAAACCAGCCAGTTGAAAATAGCTCACTCACTGGATTCCAAAGGAGATGAGAGAAACGCTGACCACCAGCAGGTCTAAGATGTTGAAATAGTTTCTGCAGAAGGAGCCTTTATGGAGGAAAGCCCCATATGCGGTCATCTGCAGGAAGGCACATGAAGACACAAACACACTTTTCCATTATCATCTGTTCGGAAACTACACCCATCTGGTTGTGCTTAGAGCATATAATTGGGGAGGGGCAGTATTTCTAACATAGCAGACAGTTTACCCCCAGACCCTAAAGGAGAAAATGAGTCCCCATTGAAAGAAAAAAGAGTGAAGAAGACAGATAACTATGAAAGACCTAACTAGGGAACATTAGGTTCAGTGAGTAAAATACACACTTTGAGTGCAGAGAATATGTAACATTTAGAATTAGCAAAGCAGCAGCAGTTTCTGTTTGCAAAAACTACATTTTTAAATAATTCCCTTTTTCTTCAGTGGCAGAGGATACTTGTGAGTATAATGATTATATTATGCAAAGGCCTCTTTAGATAAATTGAATAAAAACTATAAAATAAAAAGGGCTCTTTTGTATTTTTTTCAGGGCTTAGACCAGCTGCAGTGGACAGTTGAGCTCTCCTCTCCGTGAAGAAAAGACAGAATCCCTCAAGGGTTTGATGCTTTAGAGCTGAACAGGAGGAATTCCTGCTCTCTTCAGTCTGCTCCTTCTGTTCAGCTCAATCTTGTATCCTTTATCCTATCCCTACCTAGCTTCCTCCATTTTTATTCTAGAAGCTGTTGCGTTTTCCCCTTGGTTTTCCTAACAAAGCCCTAGGTAAGATACCTTAAAATGGACTGGTTTCTTTGTGGAGGTACTCATTATGAACATCACCCAGCAGAAGGAGGAAAAAAAAATTACATATTTCACAAAGGACTCTCTTTCCCATCTGGTTATGAAGGGGTATTGAATACTTGCTGGCTTTGAGGAGGCTCTCACAGCTCTAGAAGTGTATTAAGTGACAGCATAAGCAGAAGGAGGTCTCAGCCACAATGTCAGACCTAAATGTCAGCTTCTGAGCTCAGAAGGTGAAGTTTAGACTGAGCTCAGTTACACAATGTGACTAAATGAGTCTGGCACAGTTAAGGAGGGTGCATACCACAACAGTGATATGGGTATTTGTACCACCTACCTTAGACTCGGTGAATAATGTAGCTGCTTTGAAAAAACCCCAACCCCACAATTGCTAATGTCCCTCCATTACCTGAGTTAGGAACACAGGTTTCTAAGTTTGATCCTCTGAATCTCATCTAAGTTTGATGTCTAAAGTAACTTGAAGCAGACACCATGAGACTGTTTCTCAATGATGAGCTTTAGCCAGACTTCCAGCTGAGAAGAGTGAACTAGAAATTTAAACTGGAGTTTTCTGGCTCTTGTTAATAGCTCAGGATAGCATACCTGCTAGTGGTTTCCAGCCATGCCTACCTGTGACAACTTTTTTCAGAGAAGCGTGGAAGGGCACATGGTATATCAGATTTTTTTTTTCACAAAACATCCATGACACCAGAGAACTGACTATCAATAGTCAGACAGAACTTAGAAGGGGAGGAAGTATAAACTCTGGTCTTGGCTTAGAATTTATACTTATAGACACATTCAACTGGGGAAGAGGGGAGGGGTTCTTGCCATAACAAAGGTGGTAAAGATGCCCTTTACGGCTTAGATTTTGTATGGCAATCTTGAAAGAAAGGAGACACCATTGAAATCAGGAGGGGAAGCTCTGCTGAGTTTAAGTTCTATACAAACTGTGGTTCTCTCCAGCCTATTGAGAGATTTTGTTATCTCAGAAGATACTCTCAAAGAGTGCATAATCTATGTCTGCCTTCCCTTTGGGGTGCTGAATGAGCTTTTTGGATGTCAATTAAAAAAAACCTTTGTGGCCACCTTGCTAACATTCAGCAGATTCCACCATGGCAGTGTGAGGCTAGCTGTTATCATCAGCAACATGAGGGCAGATGAAACTTGTTTCTCTACAGCCTTGAACATCCTATGGCTATTTATTCTTTTGTTTCTTACCATTTACACAAACTTTGCTGTTGTGCAAAACATTGTGCTTGGTGCAAGGCAGCATAGAAACATGCACTAAGAAACCAAGTAACTTGTGATGCAGGAGCTGACAGAATAAGAACAGAAGAGTTTCTTAAACATTTGTAGTCCTTGCACTCCTCTCCCACTTGAACCTAGAGAATGTCCAGGGGTGTTGACGTAAATCCACTGAAGTTACCAGGAGGATCTTGGGAAGGCTCAGGCACTATACCTTCAGTGAAAATGGAGCAATATACCAACAGGTTGGGTTAGGCTCTGCTTCCACTGAAGTCATTAGGAGTGTTATCTTTTGCTTCAGCGAGTGCAGAATCAGTAACTGTAAGTTCAAATAGGTGTCTTGAGCTATGGCTTCATTTTTAAATGCTGCTGTTGACTTGTTTTTCCTTTTTGGACAGGCCTTTTTTGATCAGCTATTTAGTATGTGCATGTTCAGATTTATTGTGTAGATCTCTTTGGAGAACATTATGGCTCTGGTGGTTTTAAGTCATAAAGCAAAAAGTCAAAAAGCACATTTCTCTACAAAAAAATGCAGAGACCACCGTGCTTGCCAGTCTTCAGTATGGATACTGTTATTAGGGTCTTGAGCTGCAAGATTTGAGCAGCTCTAAGGTGTTTCCTGCCAGCACTTAGAACTAGCTTGCTGAGAAAAAAAAACAAGCTGCCAAGTGAACCTAGCATTTAGAAAGCTAGAACTTTGCTCAACTACTGTTATTTAAATTATTTGCCTACCAATTTGGGAAAATTAGAGTTAAGAACAAGGAAGCCTATTTTTATTTTCTTCTGAGCTAAACCATTCTCCTGCACATTTCCCTTGGTGTAGAGCATATTCCCAGAAAACGGGAAGCCAGATTTCAAGTAGACAATGCAGCAATTTTCATTCTCAGATACAGTCCTTGGTGTTTCAGTGATTTGTACTCTCAGTTACCTCTCCACATCTAAAAAGGGAGCTTCTGCACTTCACTCCCTGTCTCGTACTTGACTGTGCACACTGTGGCCTTACAGAAGTCATCACCTGCCCCTCTGACCCAGCCCCATGATTTGAGCAGAAGGCAGACCTTCTTTTTGGGATGTAGCATGTGTAAGAGGAAGTCTGTGTTCTCAGGGCTCCTTGCATAGCAAATGAGTCACATTTTAGAAAGACTGGCCAGGGTAGAGAAAAAAATCTTTGGGGTAATGGTCTTTTTGTTGGTCCCCTCTTACTTTTTCCAACAGGATCATTCTTTCATTGCTAGTCCCTTAAGAAGCATTGTTTTAATATAGGCCCTGAAATTCAAGTTTGAATATGAAAATTTCACAGACTTTTTAAACAACTACCAAAATGTTAAGATCAAAAGCTAAACAATCCTTTGTGTAGAGATAATAAGGTTAAAAAGAAAAAAAAAAGAAAAAGAGGAAAGGAAAGAAAGAAAGAGAAAAGAGAAAGAAAGAAAAAGAAAGAAAGATGAGTGTATTGCTCAGATTGGTTACCTTAAGAATAATTTCTAATGTAAAGATACTAGTGAAGACATAGTCTGCATTGCCTAGGATCTGAAAAATAAGCACAATCGGGTTAGTGGTACTGAGCGTGACCCAGGAACAAACAGGAGTGTGTGTTAGCAACAGATAGTGGAAGAAAACTAGTAAGCTTGTGAACATGTAATGGCAGAGAAGATGGGCACTTTACCTTCAGAGCAATTTCAATGGTGAAAATGACAGTAAAAAATATATCAAAATAAAAGAGAATCTGTAAAAACAAAAGGGAATAGGAGTGGGGAGGGTAGATCAGTGACTGATCACTTAAATGGGAAATCACAGTTCAAAATCAAATACATATGCCTTTTAACAAGGGAACAAGGAGGATTATATAGGAAACGGTTTTGTAACGACGTCCTGTTGAATGCAGTGAAGGTCCTGGCACAGAGGACAAGAAGTACATTACATGAAATCTTTTCTGAGTTACAATCCCATGAGGGCTCTGGAGGCAAAGTAAATTTTTGGTTGTTGTTGTAGGATTTTTCTTTCTTTCTTTTTCTTCACCCCCTGCCTTGGGTTTTCCCAAATAGACTTCAAACTGAGAACAAAAGGATCCCTGGTCTCTCAGTGGAAAACATGAGATTCCTTCTTATTAACTTCCATTCAGGCTTGTTCTCTGCCTCTCACAAAGGAAGAAAAGCGAACTCATGCTCTAGCTATTTTTTTCTCCTCTGTCCTGATTTGCCCTGGACTGGGATGAACAACAAAGATTCTGCCAATTGAACAGAATCCCAGCTCTTGTATTACAACCATAATTTGGTCATGTACTTAGATCTTGCATCTTTCTACTGGCATCCTGGATGACAGGCAAGCTGAAACACTCACCATTCCCACGAACTTAGACCTGGTGATGGGGATATCAGTGGCATGCATAGCAGACGACAAAACGTGGCCCTAGACTGTCACAGAAGGCAACAGCAAGCCTGGAAGTGTAAAGTGATTTCCAAAGTAACAGCATCAAGGACAGAAACGTCTTTTTGTGCCAGTTCATTGACATCCCTCCAAAGCGAATGGGGATTTTCTTATTGACTAATGGGACCAGAACTGAACTCTGTTTCCACTGTATTCCAACATTAGCTACACTACAAATGGTGAAAATCAAAAGCATCATGCCTTTGGATTACTATTGTTTTACATACCCAAGTTCTAAACCAGAAAGCCAATATATGGAAGCTGTAGAAAATGGATCATGTGTGAATTTTAAACCCTTACTGCTAAACCACTAACAAACAGAGAGCAGTGAACTGCCCTCTACCATATCACAGGTGTTAATTTTATTTCAATGCCTGCCCATACCCTCAGATTTATAGTCACTAGATTCTTACAACCTGGTATGCCACAGGCAGTGGGGCAGATACTGCAGAGTAGAGGGTTATTCTAGATTGCACTATTTCAGCAGAATCCAAATCTGGACTAATCTGCAGACTCTGAATATCAAATGGGGGATGTATTAACTTACTGCTACTATGTAACTTAGCATTTTTCAAGTCACTGCTCAAGTTTTGAACACCATGATGTTCTCACTTCTTCAAGACTGTCTTGGGCTCTACCAATTTTTGCAACTTAGAGAATTAAAAAAGGTCCATTTCAAGCATGTGTAAATCTCAATTGAATCATAAATTATTTTACAAATATTATAACTGGAAATATCCCCTTGCATTGCTTCCTTGTAGGTCCTGATAGTTGGTGATTATATCAATGGAATTATTTTATAATCAATGGTCCAGATTCATGGAGACTCTCAGGCTGCTTTGCATGACTCCACCAACATAAAGTAGCTATAAACTTGATTAAAGTAGATGATTAGGCTGTACTTGCAGCTGCTTTACATCACCAGAGCACTGCAAAACAGTTAGAGCATACTGGTGAAGCTGGCCCCAAAGCTGCACCTAATAAAGATGTCCCTCACTGATGAAATCACGCCTAGTGAAAATGATCGCTGCTCCACCTGTGCAGGAAGTGCCATTTTTCAGCAGGCGTATTTATTATTATCTAAATATAAATTAACTCTAGAATATATAAAAATGAATGAGCACCTTGCCAAGGTGCAAGCAGGGGAATAATGTGAGCCCAAGAAGTCTTAGGATTTGCTTGGGCTTTAAAGGATATTCGGTAAGAATGGGGAGGCACTTCCAAAGACTTGCTGCCCGAACCCTGTGTGACACAAGACAGACAAAGCCACTAGCCCACCCCAAGGCAGTGTTCAAGCCTCTTTCATAGTCCTCACTCTGCTCTCTGTTCCTGTCTTCCTGCTCTGGCACAGCTTGTGTCAACAGCAGCACTAACCTACAAGAGTCCTTGTGCACAGGTTAATGCCTGATTATGTTGTCCCAGAGTGAAGGTAGAGGCAGTTATTTTGCTTTCAGCTTTCTTTCTTACCCTCCCAGGCCTCTGTGTGGGCACAGGGACACAATCTTACTGTTCTACTGTCAAAGTACTAAAGGGAGACCACATTTGCAACCTAAACATCTTCTCAGTGTCCCCTGTCTGATACATTTTAAACATCCGTACCTGCAAAAATTAAACACAGATTTTCATGCAACAACAGTGGCTTCAAATGCAGAAGACAACACTTTGCCCCAAACCTTCAGCTCTTTTAACCAGGACAACCAGCTTCAACTTCTTTTTCTCTCAATTAAATCTCTCTGCTAAACATTCTACAGCAGCTTCTGTGGCATGTCAGAAGCCCATATGCCTGCTGACATCATGTTGCAGCTCTATTACACATTGACATACATGTGTCCTTCCATAGTGGGCACACTCAGCCATGCACAAGTGGATCATTGGTGGCATAGGTTTGACTATTTATTAGTATCCTCCTTCAGGACAAAATGCAAAGCAGCTCTGAGATAAGCTCAGGAAGAACCCTTCATTAACACCTTCTCTGCATGCACATATGTATTTAAACGCATGCTCAGGCCATTTTAGGGAGGTAGCATTAAATTAAGGTTTTATTATTAAACAACAACAACAAAGTCCCACTCTTTCGAACTAGCAAGCTCTTTCAGCACAAAGGCACCAAAATGCCTCTGCAGGCACCAGAGATCAGAAGTCTCACAAATGATTGCTGACTCTTCTGATTTCTGCAATGATCCCAGACTAATGGTAACAACAATTGGCAAAGATAAGGGAGCACTGAATGTTTCAAAAGGCTAATAAGAATGGTCAGGACAGAAGGTGAGAATGCACCTCTGTGCTGAATGCCTTCCTCTCCTTCCCCCAAGCTCATGAGAAGAGGACCACAGCATATTTTCTGAAGATTATCTCAAATTTAATGATAGCTTTGCAGCTTGCACTCAAATAGTCTGATTCTAACCTTGATGACATTAATTCCCCCCTTGAGTAACTGCATAAAACTCAAGACTGTTACTCCTGATTTACACCAATGTAAAAAGTGAAAACCAGGCCCTGAGCTATTTAGTTCAAAAGAAAACATGTGGCAGGAGAGCAAACGTTCCAAAGAGAACATGCAAATCCCCCAAATTAGAATTATCTGTATCCTAACCAATGTTTCTACAGCCCATTTCTAATAACTTAATCACAGGGAAAAACAATTTTGCTTCAACCTCCTGTCCTTCCTTCCCCTTCTGAAATGAACCAGAGGCCAAATTCTGCACTGACTCAAGTTCCCTGCAAAACCCAACGATTTCAAACACAGACTACAAACAGCACTAATTAGGGAAAAGAGTCAGTCCCAAAGCCTCTGATGCAGTCTTTTCTGCCTTTCCTGGCTTCAACTCACAATCTGCTTGTACCACACCTTTAATTTACAGTGAGGGAAGGAGGATGGGAAGCATACTTGGTTCCTAAAGGAGAGGTGTCGGACGGGGTCCTCAGCTGCCAGGGAGATGCTGCTGAGCAAGATGAAAAATAGGATCAGGTTGGTGAAAATGTTATCGTTAACAATTCGATGGCAGTGGACACGAAACCTGCAAAAGAGAGGAAAGACACAACTTTATCTCTCAGAGAACAACAAGACCTGGGAAACATTCCCCCCTCCACTTTTACCAGCAGGACTGGCCCTGGAGGACTCTTCTGCAAAGCAGCTTCCCTCTGCTCCAGGAGTAGGGGGAACGATGGGCCCAGGCAGCTGCACTTGGCCCTGCTGGGTGCTGGGCAGCCTTGGCTCTGCACATCATGCAGTGATGCACGTGGAGTGATTGGCTGCCTGCGGGACTCATGCTTGGTACATCTAAATAGAAAACAGTCACTTCCTTCTGACAAAGGTTTGTGTGATTTAGGTGTGGTCCGAAACCTGCCAACCCAAAATTATATCCCTTGTTTTCATTTACAGAACTATTTCCCATTCATTTAGGGGAAAGGCAGCAGAAATGGGCTTCAGGGTGGCCAATGTCTTTCTACGCTGGGGCCGGAGTGTCACTGAGCAGGAAACTATGGGAGGATCTACCCTGTTAACAGGGCACAGACTTGGCCAAACGGATATGCTGGCATTTGCAAAGGGCTTCTGGGAGGACATCATGACATGCAGGGTGTCTGATAAACATTAGCCCAATATTAAGTGCGTGGTGCTTTTAATGGGAAATTAGCATGTCAAGAAGTAGAAGTCTCCCATCAAACAGTTGTATGTCTACTGGAGACCATTACAGAACCTTCCACATGTTGGTATCAGGATATGAGGAGTTAAATCTCATAATAGTCCTACACATAATTCTAGAGCCACTTCGTTAATCTATTTAGCTCTACTTTTGGCTGTTAAGCCTCCAAACCCTATTACAGCAATTTTACAGATGATTGCAAAGGTTAATTTACTTCAACAAGCAACAGTGGGTGGGTGGCAAAGCTGGTATTAGAGTCCAATAGTCCCCAATCATCAACAGTCACTCCCTGCTAAACATACCCAAGGAGTGCTGCAAGCCCTGCTGTGGAAGACTGAACTCAGCTGTGCTTTCAGAGCCTTGCCTTACTTTGGCAAGGCTTACTTCTGTGTTTAGAGGCCAAGTCCCCAAGGGAGATGTTGGGATACATGGCACAGCACAGACCACTGGGCAGAAAGCTTATTTCTGCACCCTTGAAAAGGTATATTCCCTTGTGTCATAGCTCAGCTCTCCACTCATAATACTGGTCTCACACATCTATGTTGGAAAGACAGATGGAGCAACGTGAAGCCATATTGCAGGAGCCTGAAGGAAGAGTGCGCAAGAAGGATTACTCTCCTCAGGGCTAAGGACTCTCCTCTTCCTGCACTTTGGCCACAACAACCCCATGCAGTGCTACAGGCTGCGGACAGAGCGGCTGGAGAGTAGTCACATGGAAAGGGACCTGAGGATGCTGATTGACAGGAGGCTAAACATGAGCCAGCAGTGTGCCCAGGTGGCCAAGAAGGCCAATGGCATTCTGGCCTGTATCAAGAATAGTGTGGCCAGTAGGATGAGGGAAGTGATCCTTCCCCTGTACTTGGCACTGGTGAGGCCACACCTTGAGTATTGTGTTCAGTTCTGGGCCCCTCAGTTCAAGAAAGATATTGAGGTGCTGGAGCGGGTCCGGAGAAGAGCAACAAAACTGGTGAAGGGACTTGAGCACAAGTCTTATGAAGAGAGGCTTAGGGAGCTGGGGTTGTTTAGCCTGGAGAAGAGGAGGTTCAGGGGTGACCTCATCACTCTCTACAACTATCTGAAAGGAGGTTGTAGTCAGGTGGGGGTCGGCCTTTTCTCCCAGGCAATCAGCAACAGAACAAGAGGATACGAGCTTAGGCTCTGCCAGGGAAGGTTTGGGCTGGATATCAGAAAAAAGTTCTTTACAGAGTGAATAATCAGGCATTAGAATGGCCTGCCCAGAGAGGTGGTGGATTCACCATCCCTGGAGGTTTTTAAAATAAGACTGGATGTGGCACTTAGTGCATGATCATGATAGTAATCATGATAGTGTTGGATTAAGGGTTGGACTTGATGATCTTGGAGGTCTCTTCCAACCCAGATAATTCTATGATTCTCCCTTTTCTTCTCTGCTTGTTCTTGACACGTAGGAATGAGCAGAGACACATGAATTCCTTACTGGGAGTGGATTTTGAGTAGCCATAGGACAGGAAGCTCCTACCTCATGCCTGACTGATTGCATGGTGGCTTGCTCACAATTTGGACTTAAATATGTCAGGGAATTCCAATCACTGGCTTGCCTTCAAGTCCCTTATTTCTAAAGATTTTGTGATTTGTGTCTTCAATCAGCCTTGCAGGTGCCATGAACTCCCATTGAATATTGTCAAGGGGCCCCCTACAGTTGTGCTTTCATGAGTATTTTGTGTGAGGGCCTTTAAAAGAGAGACTGGTCAAGGGAGTTCTCTGGTATGAACTGGTGGAAGGGAGGCCCTGCACCACATCTTTTGGCACCCAGCATGAAAGGGGTACTGTTCTCCACGTTCTTGTTCCAGCTAAGCAGTCTCTCAAATACCTGTTGTTAGGGCTAAAGATGAAAAAAGCACTGGCATCAGGCATGGGGACAGCCTTTTCCTTGAGGTGCAGCTCAGACATCGGGCGAGGCCGAGGGCCAACAGGCATCTCAGGTTCTTCCTCATCTTCCTCTGCTGCAAGAAGCATTTATATCTTTTAATGCAAAACACAACTCATTCTGGAGTGCTGGGCCATTTGTCTCTATTATAACTAAAGCTAAAAACTAAGAATCACTGAAATAAGATAGTGAAATCTTCGGGTTCCTTTTCCACTTCCTTTCTCCTATGCAGCATTCACTGCCTGGTGCTTACCCTGGCAGACATTGATCTAGTCTCTCTGTAAAAACATTAATGCTGGTAAATCCACAATATCCTTGCAACAGTCTCCTCACTGACCCTTCTGAGGAAAAAAAAATAGGAAAAAAAAAAAGGGAAAAAAAAAAAGGGAAAAAAAAAAGGGAAAAAAAAAAGGAAAAAAAAAAGGAAAAAAAAAGGAAAAAAAAGAAGGAGCTTCTTCTAATGATTGACTTGAATCTTTCTTGCTATGGTCTAAATCCATTATCTATTTTCTTATTTTTCCATGGACACAGAAAATAAAGAATTCCCTTCCTCTTGCAGAACACTTTTACACATTGAAGGACTACTATGCCTTTGTGAGGATTTCTGGTCCCTAAAACAAAGTAGCAACAGTCTTTCCTGAGGTGCTGTGTTACCTTGGTTTCTGATCATTCTTGCTACTTTCCTTCAGATTATCTGCAGGATTAACCCTGCAGCTGAGGTTTTAATGATGCAGAGCACAGCTGGATTACTTCTTATAATACTATCTGCCTATTTAAATGTCCTTGGTGGCACTTTCTTTTCTTTAACACTCTGGTGTTAATTTGCCATCAGTTCCTAATTTGCACGAAGCACAGATTATTTGCCACATAACAGCTGCCTAGCCTGTCACTCCCCTCTGCATTTGTGCTGCTGACTGTTCCAAAGAGTGGCACTTCCACCTCACCCTTATTGAACTGCATCTTATTTATTTCAGACCATTCCTCTAGTTTGTCAAGATCTGTTTTCCTCCTCCTTGTAAAACTCTCCATGGAGCCACTGCCACATCTGAAATTGTGTCTGGATGAGTGCCTGTATGCCACAGAGCAAATATGGAACACGGGCACTTTTGACTTACACTGATCAGAAATTCTTAAAATTGACCCCTTTCATAATTCAGTGAGGGGAAGATTGAAAAGGTTAGAACAAGGCTGAGATTCTTGAATTTGGTGACTATGGAGCAGATCTCCAGACACTGTGCAGAGCAATGAACACCCTCAAGGAAAAAAGACGCAGACATGGTGGTTGTGAGATGTGAAAAAGAATCTTCGAGGATTTCTTCTACCTGCTGAAGTCAGATGCTGTTTTGTAAATGACTTGGTAGGATTTTGCTATTTTAAAGATACCAATCCTTTCACTTAATCATCAAGACAGGAAAAAAATATCTTAAGGAGCTGACAGATTAGATCAAATTGGTCCATTTTCCAGACAATGAAAAGGAGGAAACTTTAGGTAAAAGGTTTATCATAAGTCCATGAAGTGAGATAAATTACAGGCAAAGCCTGTTCCTTTAGAGTAAGGTACTGTACTTGATCTGGTAATGGACACATCATCAAGAACAGGTGAATCAGCACAGATCCTAATCCAGATGTCCAAGACAGAAGAAAAGTGGCCTTTTCAATGCATGCCATTATTACATGCAAACAGCTTTCTTTCTTTGCACTTCCTTTTGAAGTTCCATTTGAGTTCATCTCAAATTCACTTGATAGATTTTTGTATGAATGTTTGAGCTGGTACACAGAGTTTATACTTGTTAAGCTGGCCTATTTTTAACAGCTGAATTCTATGCTTTAATACACTTTATAAAATTGGCTATATTATTTAAAGAAAAATTATTTAAGAAGTACTTTTGTGCATAATACTTGTAAAATTGGTGTTAATGTTCATATTTATATAATATTACAATACTTTTCACTTGTGCCTTTTAGCTACAGGTTTTAAAGTAGACTGACAATGAGCAAGGTAAGCAAATTCTTTCTTCTTTAGCTGTTCAGAACACCAATCACTTGGTATATTTAAGACTCGTACTTAAGAAGACTAGTATTCTGAGTTCCTAGATGGGCTGTATATGGCTGCACAGCATCTCCTGTGCTACAGCTGGACTGATCAGTAGACAGTAGAAGGATAATGGACTGCCACAGGGGAACTGGACAGGGGTAGATATGGGGACTGGGAAATTCTTGCTTGCTAATTACTGGGGAAAGCCTTTGAGCCTTGTTCCCAAAAATTACCTACACAAGGCATATGTGACATGCCACATCAGCTCTGAGAGGGCCTTGGTGTGGATGAGCTTTATACAGCAGAATGGAATAGATGTCTATGGTAAATCTGATCTAACAAGGGATTTACAAAATTTTACTGCATCTGAGCCTTGTGGTTGACTTCCATGAACTCTGAAAGAAGTGGCCAGGCAATTTCACGAGTTGTTAGAGGGCAACTTCACTCTTCACAGAACTGATTATTAATTAAGGGAATAGGCCTGTTTAGAAATGGCATTATACAACAGTAAATAACCAAGATGATGTCCCTTTGCATCTCTAATACTTTAGGAGACAGGAGAAAACCTGATAATCCCTTCAAATTTTAGGTTCTGTTCAAAAGCATCCCAAGTTAGGGATTGGCATCCCAAGTTAAAAGTGTTTTTACTTATTTTTGTGCACTTCAATCCTATGCACAGCTGCAGATAAAATGTCTATGACACAAACTGTAGATGTAGTTTTTGTTATATAGTTCACATGCCAGACTATTTCTAAGCTATCCACAGAAGGTAACTAAAACACAGTTCCCTTATCAGTAGGCTTAAATTTGATATACAGGTGACTATACACTACCTTGAAAAAGTGTAATGGTCTGCAAATTCAAGCTAACTGAGAAACAGAACTGTATCAAGCTGTTTTAATTTGTGCTTCTGAATAAAGACTCCCAACAAACCCCTTAGCGACTGGGGATGCATGTCCAGTAAGTGCATGTATTTACAGAGGTGCTGGGAAGATTAGAACCAGAGTGATCTGCTCCAGGCAATGTTAAAACAATAGTGCATGGTGTTTGAACCACATTCTACTCCTGATAAATAGGTTATAAACATGGATGAATACAGGTATAACAAATGTGGGGATTTTTTGTACTGAAAATAAAATGCAACAAACAGTTTTCCCTTTTGCTTGCCTGAATCTATTGTCCATCTATTTAAAATGAATTGTTGTGCCTTTTTTAACCCTGTCACAGCAACCGATTATCACATGTTTATTAGGAAACATGATATAGCAGAGAAAGTGTTTTCTTACCTATTACAGCCTGCTACATAATCATAGAAACAGAGAAGAGCAGAGCAGGAAAGGATCGCAAAAGGCCCTCTGGTTATGCCTCTGCTAAGCCAAGATCAAACTATTGGATCTGAGCCTTTTCTGGCAGATATTTTTTCTGACCTGTTCTTAATAACAGTCAATGATGCTGGGCTTCCACAGCCATTTTCACAATCTTTTCCTAGTCTCACCATTAGAAAACTCTCCCCTCGTGTGAATCTTAAACCTCTTACTTCTCCATAATGGACATAATTCGCACCCCCAACCTCCCATCCTGTAACAGGCTTTTATGCATTTGAAGATATTTCTCCTGCCTTCCTAGCAAGAATGAGCAATTCTTTCAATCTTAGCTCTTGCTTCCTATAGCTCTGTTTTCACCACACTCTTCTACACTCCTTCCAATTCAGCCCCACTTCTACTAAGCAGAGCACCCAAAATGAGATATGATATCCCAGCTGAGATCTTCACAATGATGACCAGAATAAAACAATTGCTTTACTCTGGTTAGGTTTCACTGGCCAGTTAGAATAAACCCATAACTTGACTAAAGGGTCACATTTTCACTGTTTATAAGTCTCAATACTACTACTCACAACAGCAAACTATTGTTGGAACCTGAAACTTGTGATCACAAGATTCAGATTCTTTTCTCAAGGACTGTTGCCTAACTAGCTGTCACATAAGATCGTTTATTTGTGAGTTGTTTATTCCTGTCTGTGTGTAGAGCCTGGCACTTTCAATTTTATTTAGACCATTTATCCAGTTCCTCAAGGACACTTTGAATTCTAATGCTGCCCTCCAGCATGCTTCCTGTCCTTCCTAGCTTCATGTCATCTGCAAATGTAATAAGTATATTTCCTCTTCAATCATTCAGGTCATTAACAATGAACTGAAATGAACTCAGGACAGGCCCTTGGGTTGTAGGATCTCGCTTGGACCGTTACTACTCACCAGATCCTTATCTGACCAACTAGTCTGACCAATTTCTCTCCCACTCATCTAGACCATGTTTTTCTAGCCAGCCTATGAGAATGTTTTAACAGACAGTCAGAAGCTATAGCAAAGCTAAAGAATATGACATCTGCTTGTTTTCTCCTGTCTACGAGTTGTCAGTCCCTTTTAGAACAAAATAAGGGTGGTTCAATGTGATTTGTTCTTGGCAAATCTATGTTGGCTGCTAGTCATCTCCTTATCTTGCAGTCATATAGCTTGTTTAATCATTTGTTCCAGCACTTTTCCAAGAATGGAAGTTGAACTGACTAGCTTATAATTCCTCTGCTCCAACCTCACCCCCCCATTCAGGATCTCTTGAAGAAAAACTGCTTGAAGTTCTGAGATTTCTTCAACCATTCTTTTAAACATCTGAGGATGAAATTAATTAAGTCCAACTGACATGAAGACTAGCCTGAATAATGCTCTAGCTTGTTTTTTCCAACTCTAGGCTGAGATCTATGCCTTTCAAATTATGTTAATAAGTCACACAGTGTTTTCTGCTTAGAAAAAAGTTCAAAAAGGTATTGAGCAATTTGCCTTTCATGACTATCTGTTGTGAGACTACTGAGCACTGAAAAAAAAAAGATGGAAAACAAAGTCAAACATACATTTTCATAAACAAAAATTGATATAGGATTTGATTTCATTCTCTGTAAAGCTCTGTAATTCCAAACACAGAGCTTTACAGACAACCAAACCAAATAATCAGTATAAGGATTGCAAAGGACCAAGCCCACAACCTTGCAAACACATGCAAGCATATCATCCTGTCATGTCATGAAAGCATTACATGTTAAGGAAACCTGCTACCACAATTTGGCTTTACTTGCATTAGCAACTGTAGGTTCTCTTTGTTGAATCAAAAATAATAATAATGAGATAAATACCTGGTGCTTCTGTTGCAGGATATGGGCTCTTCTCTTCATTTTCATTTGGCTGATAATCATCCATGTTGATCTGACAGAAATGGAAGGAGAAGAAGGCAGAGGGTTTTCATTCCCTCAGAAACCCAAGCTATTTATGCCATCACTGCATAGAGAATGCTGACTGGCAACAAACCTTACCTTGGTAGCAGGTGGGGATTCTCCATCAGCAGTGATTGATTTCAGCTCAATTTTTTCCTCCTTTGTCTCTTCCTCCACAACTGTTTTTTCTATTTCCTGTTTCTTTTCAGGACTAGCAGTCCTAACAATTTTACAAGGTAAAAAGCAAAGAGTTGCAAAGGTGAAAAGCTGTTTCTCTTTCAGGAACTTCATGTAGTACAGCACACACCATGAGGACAACCAGCTGGCAGGCATTTCCATTCTGAGACCAGCTAACATGCCAGCAGCTCCACCTTGTCCTCGTCTGCAGGCAACAGTACACTGCTCTAATTCTATACAGCATCCTTTTATTTTACAGCTTTCTCAATAGCGTGTGTTTGTGGGGGGTGATGGTGGGTGCAAGCACATGTCGGGGAAGTACATGCCTCTGTGTTTCTGCACATGTGTATTCCAGGTCTGTCTTTAGAGATCTCTTTGTTTACCCAATGACAAAAGCCTGAACCATTTTCAACCCATATCTTGCAGACTTCCACTAGATTGCCTACAAAGTTTGCTCCTCACTGCACTCCCGAAGCCAGGGAAACATGCTGACTAGCATGCAGGATGAAGCAGAAAGATCTGCACAAGAGATCCCTTCCAAGCAGCCTGGAAGTCAGTGAACAGAAATAACCAGTAAGGAGAGGCTTCCCCACTGTTGGCAGCTGGAAATGACAGAGAACCTCTACATCCAACTCGGGTCTCATAGGAGTCTACAGAAACAGTAAAAGAACTGGCAAGAGAAGAACAGCATGTGGCATAAAAAAAGAAGGAAGCTGCTGAATCTTGTTGTGGGAATGACAGTTTGAAAATATGCCTTGAGGTTCAAAGAAATCAGAAAGAAACAGGGAGATTCAAATGAGAATGTAACATTGACACCGTTTCACACACATTCTCTGATGATACCCTGAAGGCCCATCAGTCACCGAGACTTTCTTTCCTCTGCTCACATCATTGCATCATTGTGGGGACCCCCTGCTCACAGAATCACACAGAATCACAGAATCATTACGGTTGGAAAGGACCCTCAAGATCATCTAGTCCAACCGATAGCCCTACACTACTCTTATCCCTAAATCATCCCCTGAAGAAAGACATCTATCCTCTTCTTAAAAACCTCCAGTGATGGTGACTCCACCACCTCCCTGGGCAGCCTATTCCAATATCTTACCACTCTTTCAGTAAAGAAATTCTTCCTAATATCTAATCTAAACCTACCCTGGCACAACTTAAGCCCATTCCCTCTAGTCCTGTCACCAGTCACAAGGGAGAAGAGGCTAACACCCGTCTCCCTAGAATGGCCTTTCAAGCAGCTGAAGAGAGCGATAAGGTCTCCCCTCAGCCTCCTCTTCTCCAGGCTAAACAATCCCAGCTCCCTAAGCCTCTCCTCATAAGGCCTGTTTTCCAGACCCCTGACTAGCTTAGTTGCCCTTCTCTGCACCCTCTCTAGTACCTCAATGTCCTTCCTAAACTGCGGNTGTACATTTATATTACATATACACATATGCTTACGTGCACAATATGTGTAATCATACTCGCGGGAATGCATGCACGTGCGTGTACATAGGCATATGCAAATGGCTTTACCTAGCTAGCTTTTTCCGTTCTTTTTCCTCTTCTTCCTCTTTCTGTGCAGATGTTAAACTTTCAGCATCAGCAAGGTTGTCCACAGCAATGGCCAAAAATACATTCAGCAGGATATCTGTTTGTTTGCTACTTAAAGAAAAAGGGCTTTGAAAATTGCAGAATAACATTATACCAAACGTTTCTTAATTGGAAATTTTCAGCAATCTGTCATCAGATCTCTTGGGTTTTGCAAACTTCCATTTCACCCAAATATTTAGGATGTACATATCCATCATACACAAACCTTCCACACAAAGGCTAACACACTGTGTGGTGTTTCCAAAAATTCAAGACAGAATGACCTGATAGAAAACATTTAGGTTCAGATTTATATTTTAGTTTACAATTTCCTAAAAGAGTCTCGCTTTGTGCAACAAACTCCACTGAGATAAGGGGAGCTCAGAATGCTTTGCATCTTTGACCATTTAGGTCACTTTTATTAAAGCACTCATATTCAAGAGCCTTGCACCATAAGGCACCTGGGCTTCCCAGTTTTGGTCTCTGTACTTGAGATAAACAACCTCACTACAGGTGTTTCCACAGGCATGAGTGAATTTTTACAGACAGCAAGCATAGCACTCCCAGCATTTCTGAAGTAACCTAAAATAAATTAATTGGTCTTGGCAGTGAAAGGTTGAGCTGACAACTCTGCCATCTCCTAGAGGAGGTCATGCATGGCCAGTCACACTCATGTAGCTGAAGGACAAGGATTCACGACAGTTTTTTTTCTTGTCTTGCCAGCCAGTGTTCAGATCTTATGTTACAAATCTGAACATCAGCTTCTTTTCTAAATCTATTGAGAGCAGGTGTTATTACATCACAATAACTCTTAAGTAAACCCCAGCTCAAGGTTTAGTCTGAAAATACAGCCACCCTTCACCCTAAGCTCCAAGGTCTAATGGCTCCAAAGTCAGCCAGCATGTAGAGCTGGCTCACATTTTCCTCTGCAGTTCACAAGGAGATCCAAATTGTAGCTTTTTTAAGCTGTCGAGCAGACTGCCTACCACGACCTTCAGATAAGTGGAATTGCATTGTCTCACTATGAAGAGAGGTCATTCAGGCCAACTGAAATGTCAAGTAACAGTGTTTAAGAGATTTGAGTTATGAAGAAAGGCCAGAAGAGCTAGGTTGAGACTACAAGGTGGCTTTATAGAAGAATCAGTATAAAAAGAAATGTCACCTCTGACACAGGAGGGTCATTTATTAGGGAAGCAGAAACTAAATGTGAAGAAATCTGGAGCAAACTAAGACATGGAACAGAACCATAGCTCTATGTTATATGCAAATTCTTATGGAAAGACACTCACAGCCTAATCATGCAATGTGCTTTGTACCTCCTGGGATATGTACAGTGCCCTTACTTCACCTTGAAGCCAGAGAGAACTAAAGTTACTTAACACCAACACAGGCTAGAAGGTAACAGAGCACAAGATTTTCTGTTTGAAGAACACGCAGATTGCAGTAATTGAAACGTAACACAGTTCCTGTTAATTTATACATGAATTAATATATGATCTTACACAAATCAATTATGTCAAACATATGTTACTCCTATTACAGTATTTGTATATAACATATTGTAGATTACACATATTTTTATTCCACATAAGGCTTGGATGAAAGCACATGGAATATATTACTGGAAAGGCAATTAAAGCAAAAATATGCAGTAAGTACAGTAGGTGCACACAGACATTAGTTTCTGAAGAAGGTCCCTTCCAACTCTGACAGTTCTATGATTCTACGATTCTGTATGGTATTAAAGAAAAATCTATGAAAGAATTAAGAGGAATGAAAAATAAAAACACTAAACATGTAAAGGTACTAAATAAAAGCTAGCATGAGGAGTTAGCACGTAGCTGGCTCTTACAACTGTCTATACGCCTTAGCACTAGCTAAATTTAAACAAACTTGTCTAACTTCTGGCAGTGCAAAGCCAAAACTCAGACCCAGGGAAAAGGTAAAAATGTAAAGTATAAAATTCGTTATTTTCCAACACAAAGTAGTTAAAGGTAGCGTTAAATTTAGCCCCACTTGGAGAAAAGAGTAGCATCAAAGGATACAGTTTCCACAGATGAAGAGGATGATGAAGTAAATACAGACCAACATTCCTGGAAAAGAGGGGCCGCCATAAGCCATGATTCCATCATACATCACCGAATTCCAGTCCTCCCCAGTCAGGATCTAAATAACACATTCCCACCAATAAGGGATACAGTGTTAGACCACACAGAGAATTTGAAAACCCTGTTAACACGAAGTTATCTACTAGCCTAGAGAACAATCCTCCCCCAGGATGGCTGGACACTCTGGCTGTGTCCATACAGAAAAGAAAAAAAACCCCAAACCAGAACAAGAATAATGCAAAGAGGACTTGTGCTCAAAGTACAAAAAAACCTTCAGACGTCCCCTTGAAGATGATGGTTGAAGCCAAGCTGCCCTCCCAAATAACTCTGTTCAAGTCTCCCAACCCATCCCAGGCCATTCCCTCCCACATGGCTGTTGTTTCAAGTAAGCTGCCCAACCCATTGCACTGAAGACAGCCCTCAGCACTGCCTTTCCTTCCACTTCCCTTCACCTTGTATCTTGCATGTGAAGTCATGATCTGTATGCTCTTGGTTGTTCACTCCCAAACCTGCAGTCAGCTTAAAGCCCATTTGATTTATCTGCCACTGTGGGCAGATATTTTTTCCCCAGTACTGTGGGAGGGGGAAGGGCATCAGCAGGGTAGGGGTTTGTCATGCAGGTACTGCCCTACTGGCCTTTCTCTTGTCCTGTCCTGTCAAGACTTAGTGGCCTTGCTACTCAAAGGAGCTTTAGCTTTGGTTCCCCACTTTGGAAGGAAATAGTCCTGTGCTGGCAGCACAGTGTGGATCCTTGCTCCTAGAACTGTTAGTCTGATGTTCAGTCTCAGGGACTGTCAGGCTGTAGGGCAAGGGTGCAGGACCTGCTCTGTCTTGGCCCACATAAACACAGTGAGTTGCCCCATTGGGACCACTGTTGCCCTTACCTGAAACACAGTGAGGAGGGACTGTGGGAAGTTGTCAAATGTACTCCTTCTGGTCTGCATCTCATCAAAGTTAAACTTGCCCCCAAAGAGCTGCATTCCCAGGAGTGAGAATATGATAATGAAGAGGAAGAGAAGCAGCAACAGGGAAGCAATGGAGCGGACTGAATTCAGGAGTGAAGCCACAAGGTTACTCAGGGAGTTCCAGTATCTGGGAGAGAAAACAGAAGCAGTTAAAATTCCTTCAATCCAAGATGGGTGCTCATGGACTGCACAGGATATTGGTTCAGATTGCCTTCTGTGTCTAAGCAGGCATTTTCAAACACCCTGTTAAGCAGTGAATCATTGATGTACTTCCCAAAGATAATGAGACCTACTGCAGCTAATGAGCAATTTTACTACCACATGCGTACATACACAATTCTCTCCATCTCCTATTCCATACACACACCCAGATTATTGCAGCATTCTCCATCTAAGGCTCTGCAAATCTTATATCAATATATATGTGATTAGTTCTTGCTGCTTCAGTGACTTACATTCTAACCAATCTCATTACAACACTCACAGATGTTATGGCAGCCAGAATACCCCACTCCAGAGAATGGCCTATAATAACTAACAACAGCAGATGGGGAAACAGTCTGAATGCAACTACAAACTTGTCCAAAATCTGGAGTGTGTGAGTATGCACTTGGGCTCACTCACATGTAGAGGTTCCTAAGATTTCTGGGATTGAGAGAAATGAGAAAGATACTAAAAGTCCTTTTACAAGGACCCTGAAAGAGACTCCAGATCTACATCCATAAAGTCCAGAGCTTCTTTTGCTCTTGGAAGAGCAACTTGGATATCAAACCCACTATACTCATCAAAAGGGCTGCAGAACATTTCTAAGGGTTTCATTCAAGAGAGAGGATGACTAACACCTGTTTTTTCTGTGTATGCAGGCTTGTGCCCAGAACAGACTGATGTATGATGCAGAGAATTGATCATCTTGCCCTTGTGAAGCTACTTGAGGGTTCAAAGAAATGCCAGCAGCATGCTCTGCTGCAGCACGTCAGTTTGCTTGCATTCTTTGCCAGCCTGCAGAGTAGCCATTTGTCAGAAAAAGGCTTTAGAAAAAATTGCTGAAGAATCCACCATATCACCAAGGAGGTAACATCTACTTTGGCCTTGCACCTGCTCAACCACTCCTAATCTACTGTTTAGCTGGCCATGACCACTTCTATGCGATTTTAACTCTGACAGAGCTTTTAGATTGGCCTGAAGTTTAACTGTCATCTTTCAGTCACCTCACTTTGAATGCACACTGTTAGCAGGCTTCAACAGCTTTCATGGGTCATCAAGCAAGTAATGTTTGCTTGTGATCTCCAAGTCTCCATTCTATGATCATCTCTTGTGGCCTACCACCATAGCCAATGTCCTCCACTCTCTTCTCCCAAAATCCATAACATTGAACCATTCTTCCCTTATAGGGCTGAACTTCTAGCCATATTTTCCTCAGAGGCAAAAGTTCCACTTGAAAAGAACGGCAGACATGTCTAGTGCTCTTGCTCCTTTGAGGAAGCCTAATCCTTCAATATGCAATTTTTTCTGAAGATAGCATAGTCAAGAGACAAGGGCTCTTAAAATCCCAGTTATATTAATATTTTTTAAATGCCAGTATAAAAAAAAAACTTTTCTTGTCCCATGGAAGACAGAAATGTTTGAGTAGCCCAATCACTCTATGAAGGTTAGCAATCTGATCTGCAGATGGACACCACCATGTCCTCTGAAGTTCAGCAACTGGTCGATCTCCAAGGGCTGAGTTTCAAAGAGAACTGTGATGTTTTCCCTCCAGTCCAGCTTCAGCACTTCAGCGAAAACTAGAATGCTTTAAAGTTTAACTGCAATTGAAAAGATCAGCAGTGAAAAACTACAAAGCAAAGGTAAGAACATGGAAGCTGAGGGCTCAGTGCCACCAGCTATCCTCACTAAATGTGCAATGTAACAGCTCACCTTATTTGCATTTATGCTTACGGCTTACATACTTTCACACTTTGGGAGGAAGGGAAATTGACATAGGAAAAGGGAAAAATTCATTTCTGATGAAACTCAACTGACTGTAGCATCCTTAAACCAGAAATTGGTGGGGTTCAAAGTATCTCTCCAATGTCAGCCAGGACACACATTTTCTAGGTCCTTCTTACAGTGCCCTTAAGAGGCATACAGTAAAGATGTTACATATTTTAACAGTCTCAGTGACTCACTTTAAGCTTAAATGCCTTGCTATCTCAGAGCCCAACTGCACAGACTTTTATCAGCTCTGTATTTCTTACAAATGGCTCAATACCCAAGATTGAGTTTCTTAGGTAACTATCAAACTTAAAGTAATTAACTGTGATGACCTGGTGATAAGATTAGTGCTTTTTTATCGGTGTGCTAGCTAGAAATACAGCACCATTAGAAAAGTAAACAAACCATTCAGGGGGGAAAAAAAAGAGAAAAAGTAAAAAGGAGAGGATAAAAAAGGCTTGACTTGACTAGGATGTGAAAATAACAATTGTCTTATCTTAGTGCCCTAGAAACTTGACCTGACGTCACATCAGGTGGTTACAGAACTAAGATGAACACCCCCCCACAAGTGATATCTGGGGTTACTAAATGAACACAAGGCTATTGAGTCAGTAATGGTTGAAGCCCAGACAAAAAAAAAGTCTCTGACTTCTTTGTTCTCTTTGGTTAATATAATACAAAGGAAAAAAATAAAATGTTACAATAAATCTTATGGCACTGATAGATAGAATCAGAGGGTTTGGACCAGGCAGCTTATAATGGGAGGTAGGAAAGAAAACACTGCTGCTGCCTCAGACTTACAGGGAAATGAATGTGCTTAACATCTCCCACTTGCAGATCTCAGACCCTTGAGGATGCCAGTGAATGAGGCATTGCAAAACCCCAGTAAGTAGAATGTGATTATGATCCCTGTTTCAAAATGGAGGAATGATGCAGAGAAGTTAAATGGTTTGTTCAACATCTCATACCAAAATCAATTGTAGAACTCGATTAGAACTTATTTTGTTCTTTTATTCTCTTCCCTCTTCTCTCTATTGCCTTCCACTATGTCTTTATAATACTGGCAATCACAGATGCAAGGTTTAAAACAGTACCAACAGCTGGCAGTCTCATTGTAGAAAGCTTCCCACACCGCTCATCAATATAAAACCACTTTGAAAGCTGGTACAAAAAAAAAATTACCTTGTCTCTCCTCTCTATAGTTAACAGTGGCATATTTAGTGGCAGGATTAGGCATAAAACATAAAATTTCAGTATGCTATTGCAAATAAATTGATGTTTTTAAGTATAAAGGACTAAGTATAGGAATTTATAAAGCAGTAAAGGACTATTTCTAAAGGGAAAACAGTTTGTCTTCTCATAGCAAAAGGAGATTTTGTGCACAAGTGTGTAAAAATTAGGGAGAATAAAACAAACATTATATTGTCTGCCTGTCTAAAGTACAAGACAATGATTCTGAAGAGTATTTAAAATTTTGGAAGAAATGTTTGCTGTTGAAATTCTAAATGTGGTTTACTGAAATGATGCATTGTTCATGTGATGGTGTCTTTATTTGTTCCTATTATATTAGGGAGCTGTATTTGTGGTTTTCCTAGAAGTGTATCATCTTGATGCACCTGGAATTTGTTTGTGCTTGGTGTTTACCATGGAAAATCCATAGAAATACATTAAAATTAGGCTACCTACTGATATACTCTCACCAGAGTAATTTTCCTGCCTTATGCCTTTAATTATCACTACTTCCATCTCCACTGTGTCCTCCCATGTCACTACTCATTAATATATATGACATAAAACATCACACTATCATCCCTCCCACCATTCCAAGCTTTCTAGGATTGTATCTTTCTGTATTATCATTGCACTCAGGCAGTGTATTTCACCAGTATGGATAAGGCTGTCAATAAATCATCACTGTATTTAGAGCTTAATGAATAATGGAAAAAACTGTATTATACTGGAGAACATCAGAGGTAAAAGTTTTGCTTTAATGCCAGCATATTCTTTCCTACAGTAAAACATGAGAAGGCCTAAAATACTGCTTTGGAGGCTTGTGCTAAGGCCTTCCACATGAGGGTGAACTTCATCCACGGAGGGGAAAAAATCATGAAGAAAATGATGAATAATTAAAAACCACAGATAAATCTGAGAATACTGCAACCTACTTGCCAATATTTTAGGAACAAGGAAGAAGGCAAAATCCAATTAATACATTATTCATGATGAGTTATTCTCTGTTCTTTACACACGGTCTCATGTACAAATTGCAGGAGACGTATTCCACGTAACATTTGCTTCCATGCAAAATTGTATTTTAGTTCTGTTGCAGAATGAAGGTAAATATAACTAGTCCTACTGGTAATTGGTTCCAACATCACATCTCTGCCAGAAGCTTTAGGAATATTTGAGTACTCCAATAGCTCAAGCTTCCTAAACTATTAAGGATATTCTCTCAGCATTTGTGTTTCTATTAGAGAATTCTCTTACTTAGATTATGAATTTTGTGTAGGAGTAGAGAAATATCTTGAAAAAACAATGACCTCTTCAGGATGCTATGTTGAAGTTTCTGCTTTTATAGCTATTGGTATGTTGCCTTTGGTGTATCGGATTACCCAGTGTCTGAAACAGCTACTGGTTTCCTCAGAAACCAGGCCTGGGACTCAGTGATGATAGCTTTCAGACACAAAGATCCAGGAAAAACAGTCACCAGACCAAGGATCCCCACTATTTCTGAAAGGGCAAAGATTATTTTCTTGCTGGAAACTCCTGTAAGCTGGAACATTTTTCTTTCTTCTATGATTACAAGTCTAAACAGACCACCTTTATTTCTTATTTATAGTTGTAGGCTTGCTTTGGCATCTCTCTCTCAAGACTGTAAACTGATTTTCTGCCTCTGCTGTCTGACCCTGAAAACCACCCACCCTGCCAGATACTGGAGGCTCAGAACCTTTAAGGATGAATCTTGTATGATGCACAAGTCCAAGTCTGCTGTTTTTATTGCCTCTCAGCTCTGCCATCTTGACTGCCTTCCAGTTTTGTTCTTGTGCACTGTGTTTTTTGTCTCAAATTTGTCAGAAATTTCCTTTGGAGGAGTTTATAGTAATTCTAGGGACATTTTCATAGCTGAGCTTGCAAAAACCACACTCTTTAACCACCTAAGTCAAGCTTTTTATAAGACGCTGACTGGTGCCTACATAGGAAAAGGCAGACTCTGTCCTGCTTTGGGTGAGTACTTGGACAGATTTGTTCCAAAAGCTCCCATCTGGGTAAGCTGGGAGCTGATCTCTACTACAACCTTCCCACAAGCTGAAAAACTCCTGTCAAATCAAGCTGGTGTTTTGGAGGTACTTCAGTGCAGGAAGCAGTGACTGTTTAATAGACACCACTGTGCCTTTATGCAAAAGGAAAGGAGAAAGAAGGAAAAGGAAAAAGAGGGAGACTGGAGTCAGGAAAAGTCTGTTTCCTCTCTAAAGCTGCTGCTTCATGCTGGATTCCTCTGAAGGAGAAGGGCTGGCAACATCCTTTGCCTATAGCTGCTGGTGTTGACAGTGTCTCCCACTCGGGCCACTGTGGAGCCTATTGGAGCTAGCTTAGACTCCTCAGTGAAACACTGTTTTGGCTGAAAGTAGTCTTTCAGGCCCCTCTATGTCACCATAAAGCAATAGAAAAGCTCACAAGGCTATCTGTTGTTTTGTTTTCACTTTAACTTTTGCAGCGAACCTAAAAGCCCAAGCTCAGCTCACATTATCCTTCCAGATTTCAGTTTAAAAATCTGGATGGCATCAAGTGTCTCCATCCCCTTATGCCAGACTCCTCATCAATCCTTATCACTCACATCAAGGACATCCAGTCTGCCCAGCCCTCCCCATCCCGCTACAGACTTCAGAAGATGAGGACTGTCAACCTAACCCTGTCAGTACCCAATTAGTGGTAGAAAATAGTGAAAAAACAGGGATGTAAGCGACTTGTACCCATATATGCTATGCATTGAGCAGTAGCCCTCCTTCATTCCCAAAGAAGCACAAAAGTACCTTGTGATTTTAAATATTCTTAGGAGTCGAACACATCTCAACACCGAAATGCCTAATGGTGACATGATCTTCGTCTCAACCAGAATCGTTTCCAGGATTCCTCCACACACAATGAAACAGTCAAAGCGGTTGAAGAGGGACACAAAATAGGCCTGGAGACCAAGGCTGTACATCTTCAGCAACATTTCTGCCGTGAAAAGAGCTAGCAGCACCTTATTTGCAGTGTCTCATGAAAAACAAACAGAAACAGATTAATGAAACTTAGTCAAAGATCATTATAGCTAACCATCGGCCCTTGTCTACAAGGAAGCCCTTCTGGGAAGGCTAACGTTGTGTAAGTTTGGGTCAAAGAACGGACTTCAAGAGCATGGGCATCTCATTCACAGAAATGTTTTACAAGAATGCTTACATCAATTCTTATGTATTGCACATACAACTGCAATCTATTACACAACCTCCATGGCAGGAACATGTCTTCCTGAGCACAACCTCCCATCACACTTGT
The DNA here is from genome assembly GCA_013399015.1 of Galbula dea. Classification (NCBI taxonomy): domain Eukaryota; kingdom Metazoa; phylum Chordata; class Aves; order Piciformes; family Galbulidae; genus Galbula; species Galbula dea. The sequence goes on from VWZX01019989.1 coordinate 250,429, forward strand.
CATCTGCAGATGAGAGTGGGAATAGAAGAGCTGCTGTGCTACCTACTGTTGCTTAATTAAGCTTTTCAGCTGCTCTCATCTCCAGGTTTCAACTGCTCTGAAGACAGAAGATCTTTACAAATCACTCTTCCTCATCTCCCTATTAACTATAATTTTTCATAAATGCCATTTCAGGGAAAAGCTTGGAAAACCCGCAGCTCCTTGTAGCTACCCATGAATTGGAAACCCAGTAGATACAAATATATATTTAGCATAAGCTCCTGATTTCATCTACACCCCGTGGAACACTGCTTTGGCTGGAAATGAGGACCTTAACATTTCCTCTGAAACTTCTCCCATTGTAGGCAGATACATCATTGTATTATTTAAGATCCTCCGTAGACCGAGGCCTATTTAGGGCGGTGTATGCTCTTTTTAGGTTGTATGGTCTAAGGCATCAGTTCCTCTCTTAGCCCCCTTTTTTGACACTGACCACAATAAACAGAACCATCATCCTCTCCTCACCTTGGACCTCCGTGAGCCAGTCTGGCTGGTTGTAGTGTTCAGAGGCAATTGTAAGTGTGTTGAGAAACACAAGGAAGATCACCAACCAGTAGAAAACATTGGACTTGACAGCAGCGCGGCACTTTCTTCTGCAGAATCGATTCCATCGGCGCCAGTAGCGACTTGAAAAATTGGAAAAGAAGTTCTTTTCAGATGGAGACCCTCAGGCTATTGCAAGTCTTTGTCAAGAGAGACTCTAGCTTTGATTTGTTATTTGAGAGTAGTACAGAATAACTTTAAAGTTCATCCTGAGAAACATTCTTCCATTCTCATCTGAATCAACAGTTGTGATCATCCTTTATTTAGCTATAGGAATAAAGTTAATCCTAAGCCAATTTGCAACATTAAGGGGTGAACAGACCTCTGCAAGCAATGTCTTAATCTGATTAAGACATCCATTGCAGCTATCCTGAGAAGTTTTTTAACACAGGTCCCACAAAAATAATTATTTTTCTTGTATTTAATGCTTGTGGGCTGCAGTGGGACTTTGCCTAGCCTCAGGATAGTCAATGAAAAGATAACCACTATATACCATGGACCTTTGCACTAAGTCCTTGGAGAGGTGAGGTGAGATAACATTTCCAATATTCATCAGTGTTCAGGAAGAAGCCCAATACAAGGGCTAGTGGAATAGGAAAACAAAACTGTTCGAACCTCAGGATCTCACCTTCTTGCCTGGAACTAAGGGTACCATTTACTAATCAACAGACCTTTTGAAAGTTTGCCTTCCATGAGCACATCTCCTTGTGTCACTGATTTCTGAGGGTAATTACTAACCACAGAAGATATTTAAAGCTAATTACACACCTCCTACTCTTCAGAATTTAACTTGCATAGCAACCAGTTTCCAGGCAACACATGCCACTGTATAATAAATTTAATAGTTTTATATAGATATTGTATACATATGTGTATGTGCATGCATGTGTCTCTAAAAAGACATATACACAACATTACAAGAAGTGCTAATTTTTCTTAGCTAGTCTTACCTTATGTATTATTTCCAGTGATAAACTATGGCCATGCTTGAGGTCAGAGTTCAGTAGCTATATGAACTAAAGCCAGGCAATGTGAACATCACACACTGGCTAAGAATTTTGCAGCAACATTTTAATAGGTAATCAAATGCAGGCTGTTTTAGCTATGCAATTTACAAAGGCACCTAGTCTAGCTAGCATAAATAAAGGTAAGGGTTGTTTGTTTTGCAGTAGATTTGGGACACGAAATGATCTTCCCAACTTTCAAAATGGGCACAACACATAAACATTTATGTTGTTATTAAATCACTAGCAATCCCACACTCTTTTGTGTGTATCTGTGCACAAATATATATTTACATGACTGTGTGATGATACAAGCAGTTTTTTGTGCTTACACCTACATACAAACAAATCCACAGATTGTAGGAATGTGATCATGTGTGCAACTCTTCCCATAGGGATGCGCATAGGCAGCATATATGCATTCCTGAATTTACATTACTGCTCATTATTTAGGTAAGCTGAAGGACAGAGTTGCTCACTTGTTCCAGTCATTCTGAAAATTAATTTTATTACAAAAATTGACTTTCAGATTTATGGAGGCAGCTGGGCTCCTAATGAAGAGGTAGAAATGACTGGGACCTCAACAGCCAAATTCCACGAGTTTAGTCAGCCTTTCCAATGGAAACTCACAGAAAATCACCTAGGGACTGCTTCACCTTTTCAAAAGCTTTAAGTCAACAGAAAAACAAATACCACCAGAAAAAAATCCACATACCCCATGGTGACAGGGAGAATATCACAAGTAAGATGTAAACCTTATCAGCTGAAAGATTTACAATCAAGCAAAGCAGAGTAATGCAACAAAGTGTAGGAAAGAGAACCTTGAGCTGACAGGGTTGATGCTGATGATTAACAGATAGGTACTTCTCAGTGAAATACTGTTAGTAGTCCCCATGCCTTATTTTAGTATGAAACTAAGCATCTTGATTTTTGGAAGATGACTGAGTAAAATCTGACAAGTTTGGCAGTATCTCCTAGAATCACCACTGTGTCCCACAGATGCAGAAGTAAGCCATTTTGCAAAATATGGAACATAAACAGTGGGAAGGAGAAAAAGGAAAAATCAGGTTTACTTACCTGAACTTCGATTTTGAGATCCGGTGCCTGAAAGATAAGAATTGCTATTAAAGTCTCTGAAGCCGTCCCATACCTCCCAGGCTTTTATGAAAATTGTAGAGAAAGAAACAAAGTTAAGCTCAATTAATTTCTTTACAGATGCTGTTTTCTATTTGAATCCTCTGTAAGTCAGTGTAGTGACTGGGCATGGCTAGAATTCCCTAACACACAAATCTTTGGTTTTGGTGGAATCATAAAGCAGAAGTCATGCCATGATGGGATTCTGCCATCTACAGACCTCAGTGAGCTAGTTTTTCTTTTGGGTACAAGGCTGGCCTAATACTAAGGGAATTCTACATCTGCTACAAAGTGTATTTTTCAAGTATGACTCTTTTTTGTTATGCTTTTTTTCTTCTTAATCAGTAGTTTTTTTCTTATATTAAAATATGTATAACTTTATACAGACAGACTTGTTTCTTTCACACATCACCTGCCACTTCAGGACATATAAGCACATTATGAAACCATGTGGAAAATAATGCTTGCTTTTTTTTTTCCCCCCAGCAGCCAAAGAAAAACCAGTGCATGGCAGATATTTGCAAATTTAGACAATAACACATTTCTTTTCTCATCTGTATAAATTGATTTGCATTCAAAAGGGTCTGAAGAATACCATAAAATTTTGGGAATTAAGCACTCCTGAAAATTTGGCAGTGTTTCCATTCTATATGTACTTGAATATCCAGTTCCGTGCACTCCCATTTATTCACATTCACCTAAATAATCTCATTAACCTTTTATGAGAAGTCACAGGCAAAGCCAGAGAGGGACCCAATTCTTTAACCACTACCTCGCTCTGCTTGATACATCCTATAATGCCTTTGAACTCCTTGTTAGCCTTTTGATACATATGTAATGGTGCACAGAAAGAAATAAAGGTATGTGGATGCCATGACATGAGTCAGAGGTGATTTAGAAAGCTGCAAAATCCACTACCAACAACAGAAGTAAGAATCTGGGGAATGACTGTGAACAATGTATTTCTCTTGGGATGAAGCATTTCTTAAGGTTCCTTCTATGACAGGAAAGTGATTCATTGTTGACAATAGTCAGCAAAGGTCTTACTGTACTGGCTTAAAAATGGATTCACTGTTAGTAGACATGGGATGAAGTAATTCCCAAAGCATATAACATTACTTTCTGCAGCAGTCTTAAAAATGGTCATGTCCTTGTTTGAGGACATCAGTCACTGACAAGTAATCAGTGATGGGTCAGTTTCTTTATGTGGAAGAGATTTTGGTGATAGGAACATTTCACCAGCAGATGGTCCAAGGCAAAAAAAAGGTCTTTGCACTGAATACATTATTCCTGCTGTGTCATAGGCAGCTTGTCTAGGCCACATACTGGGCAGCAGTGTGGTTACAGACACACACAAGAACTCTTGATAAAGAAGAAATAATGCACTGGCTGATCAGAATGCTAACTTATGCTGCAGAGACAAAGTGAGCTTTAACAAGGATGATGAGTGAAGCACCTACAAAGCACATCCTTAGTCCTAAAGCTATACCAACCTCTCACTAAGAATTCTTGCATGATAAGCACTACCTACAAACTGTAACAGATCAGATTTACAGACAGGAGGAAAGAAGGCTCAGAAAAGATGGGGAAAGAAGAAGTCACAAGGAAGGAGAAAGCTGGGCACTGAAAAAGAGATGGTGAGGGCTTTTGCAGGAAAAAGTTTGTGGGTGAAAAAGATAGCAAGAGAGATGTCATGGGGAACCTGTCTGGTGGAAGGTGAAGGACAGGGAGTGTGAAGTCCCCTGGTGACCTCTCTGGCTAATGGTTTCCCAGTAAAGAAGCTGTATAGCATTTAAGGAATCTTTTATTTATTTAAGCAAAAGAGATGTGGCAGGTGTAGTACTCATCATGCATGCGATAATTGTATCTTCGGAGCATTAGCAGCAGCAGCCAAGTGCATTCAGTGCTCCCACAGGTTAGCAACAGTCCTCCCCTCCCCCTTCTTGCCTTACTGCTATGGCAGAAGGCTTTATCACATGTGGGTGTGCTATATATATAGAACAGGACAAGGAAGGAGGAAGAGATTTATATTTAGAGGCAGAATCCAAGAGCGAAATGGAATTTTGGAAACACAAACCGTGCAATAGCCAATTCTGTAAACATTATGCCCGAAGCAGAAAGACATTTTTCAAATGATCCTTATGATCAAGAATCTTTTGTCTTTCAGAACCAACATTAACAACACAATATAAAAAAAATGCTTTTATGGTATAACTAGAGGTTGTCAAATAGTCTTGATCTAGGGCCTTGCAATGGTCTCCTTGTGACAATCCAAACTGGCACTTTGCAGAGGTTCAGGGTAGACCAGATTCTCTGTGGAGCTTAAACATAGGTGTCTTTCAGCCCATGTATCCTGGGAGCTTTTTATCATTGGAAGAAAGAGTATCCCCATTTGTGTGTACCTCTGGAATGTCTTGAGAGACAATTGTTTAAAATGATGGTATAGGAGCCTCTGTGATAACCATTTCAGTTCACTACTGTCTTTATCATAGGAACCATGTAACTCAGATTATCTTTTAGAAAGACAAACAAAAAATCAGACCTCTACTGTTTGATTAGCTATCTTCTGAATTCTCTAAAACTCTTCCAACCTTACATAGTTATGTACCACATACAGATAAGACAGTGAAATGTAAAGATTTTATCAACATAAACTCAGGATAACCAGCGTAATTCAAATGTAGTGAGATATCCCCATTCTGAGAAATAAAGTCTTTGCTTCTCTCTTCATGGTGGACACCAGAGAAGAGAAACTATGCACTTGCAAAGGATATGACAGTCTTGAATAACAGACTGAGGACTTTGTGTAACAGTACAGACAACAAACAATTCTGGAAAAAATTGTAGGTCTCCAATCATGATACAAAGGCCATGTTACAGTTGTTTTCTGGGTGTTCAAATTACTAATGATCATAGAATCATAGAACGGCTGAGGTTGGAAGGGACCTTAAAGATCATCTAGTTCCACCCCCCCTGCCATGGGCAGGGATGCCAAACACTAGACCAGGTCGCCCAGGGCCACATCCAGCCTGGCCTTGAACACCGCCAAGGATGGGGCATCCACAACCTCTCTGGGCAACCTGCACCAGTGCCTAACAACCCTCCTGGTAAAGAAATTCCTCCTAATCTCTAACCTAAATTTCCCCTCTTGTAGCTTGTAGCCATTTCCCCTTGTCTTATCACAGTTTGNCCCAGTCTGTACTCCTAGCCAGGATTACTCCTACCCAAGTGCAGGACCTTACATTTAGATTTATTAAACTTCATCTTATTCTCTTGGGCCCATTCTTCAAGTTTATCCAGATCCCTTTGGATGGCATCTCGCCCCTCTGGCGTATCAACCACACCACTCAGCTTTGTGTCATCTGCAAACTTGCTGAGGGTGCACTCGATACCCATGTCCAGGTCATTAATGAAGATGTTGAAGAGCACCGGTCCCAAAACGGAGCCCTGGGGGATCATAAAATTATCTGGCATGCTTGTCACAACTACTTTTACACTACACGATCTCGTCTATAGGCACCTATTTTCATGAGGACTTACAAAAGCCCTTGGACACTAGTAAAAGTTCTTAGAAAAGCAGTAATGCAGACAACTACTTACTACTCCTCTAGGTTATACACACAGCTTTGGGAAACATCCAGAGAGCTGCACTATGCATAGCTTACAGATTTTACAACTGTGAGAACGCAATCCTGGTGTGATATTGATTCTGTTTTGGTGCCAAACGGTGCATTCTTACAGCTACTGGTCAAGCAACAGAACATTTTCCCTTCTCTGTTCCTCCTGATGACATTACATTGTTTCTAGGCAAGATGCTGGCAACCCTGAGGAAAAGATGCCTAACCTAGGGTCCTTTCCCATATATTACTGGGACAAGACCATATAGTGACATGACATATTAAGGAACGTATGCTGCATACCTGATAATCTCTCTTTCTAATACAGTGTTAGGACTAAGTTCTACCCTCAGGTATCCCACTGTGATTCACACTGAAACAATGGGCCTCCATCCTTCTGCCTGCTATCCTCTCTGCAACACAATAACAGGGAGTTGCGCAGGGACATGCAATGACCATATCTTATTTCTGACCATTAATAAAAAGCTTCCAGCAAAACAGAACAGATGACTAGCCCTGGAAAATTTGCATTCTGATGTGAACTGAGATCCTTCTGCTGAGGCAATCAGTGAACTTCAGCAGAGTCGACACAGTGATGTTTCTTCTCCTTTTTTTACATTATTGCTCTTCTTGCAGAAGCACTGTAGAGCATGCTGACCTGATGGGAGTGATACTGGTTTTAAGAGAGAGGTGGTTATTGGCCAGCAGCAGTAAGAATCTACAGAACATCCTTAAGAAAACTGGATCTGTCTAGCTTAAAATTACTCTGGTTTGCTATTCAACTGGCTTTCTTACAGGCTGGGAAAAAAGGCCAGCATTTCAACATTTAGTGAATAATCTTGCTCTCCCTGTGGCAAGTCACAGGCAAGGCCTGTCACAGAGTCTGAAGTAGGAAGATAATTCCTCTTCAACAAGGGCATGCTATTGTCCTTTAGACACATATCTAAAGCTGACTGTGAATATCAAAAGCACCTTGCTCATAATAAATTGAAGAGCAGTAGCTGAGGCTGACACATAAGGGTTGATCCTGTGTGTTGTCTTTCTGAAGTCAGCAGCGATTTCAGAGATTTGGCAGAATTTTCTTACCACTGCTCCTGGTGCGATGGGGACTTTGTTCCTCACAGAAGGAGGCTATCTTCTCCTTAGATGAAAACTGGCAGCAACTAGAGAGACCCTGCCAGCAAACTGACTCTTTCCCCTTTACCACTGGTTCCTACACTGATTATTGCAAGAACTATACAAGAATTATTTTCCCAGTCCAAGCACCAAGGGAAAATCACTGATAGTTCAACTGCCAGGGAAAGCTTCCATTGCTCATAATATTTTCAGGACACACTCTTTTCAGTTGGAAAGCCAGTGTAGGTTGTTCATTTTATCCTGTTTCACTGTTCTAACCCTCTTTGGTGGAAAGGCAATGGAATTATCCCTCAAATGTACAGAAATCTTGGCCAAGGTGAAAATGCCAAGTGGCTTATTATTTCAGCAAAAGTAGATAATTTTAAGCTCTCTTTCCCTTTGAGCTCAAGTGCTTTACTTTTCTATTGAGGCTCTGTGGAAAATCAGTTTCCACAAAGGTCTTTTTTTCTAGCTAATACATATGTATAGAAGCAAGTTCTATTGTGGCAATCCAGATCTGTGTGGTTCTATTAGAAAATTAACATTCTGGTTGTATTGGAAGATTATATATGCTGACATCCTGCACAGAACAGATTACTACTGATTATGAGCAATAGCCTGTCCTCAGGAATCTAAGTCCTGCACAGCAGTAACCACAGAGGCTCAGGGAAATTACTTGCTATTGGGAAGTTGTGTTGGGTGTGTGTCTGGCAGATTTTTGGTAGCAGAGGAGAGGGCTCCTTGCCTGTCTTCTGTAAGAAGATTTGTGAAGGCCTCCCAGCTCCAAGTTGGTCTTACCTCTGGCCCAGGCTGAGCCAATCAGCACCTTTTCTGTAACAGATCTAAGAGGGGAAAAACCTGTTGGATGAGTTCTTTTGTTTTGGAGGAGAGTGGAACATAAGAGAGGCAACCATGTAGACACTGAAGTCATTGAGGAAGGAGGTGAAGAGGTATACTAGAGCAGCCATTCCCCTTCCACCTGTGTTGAAATGGCAGGCTGATCCCCTGCAGGCCATGGAGACCAACAGTGGAGAAGAATCCCATCTGCGGCCCATGGAGGACCCCATGCTGGAGGGGACTGCTCCTGAAGAAGGCCACAACTTTGAAGTAAGCCTGAGCTGGAGCGGTCCACTGCTAATAGGACTGCAGCCCATGGAAAGGATCCATATTGGTGGGAGAAGTTCATGGAGGACTGTCTCCTGTGGGAGGGACACCAAGCTGCAGCAGGGGAAGGACTGTGAGGAGTTTTCTCCCTGAGAAGGAAGGAGCAGCAGAAATAACCTGGGACAGACTGGGACTGGCTACAAACCACATTCCCTGTCCCACTGTGCTGCTGTAGGGGAGGAGGTAGCAGAGCCGAGCCTGGGAAGAGGAGAGGAGTGGGGAAAAAGTGTTTTTAAGATCTGATTGTATTCATAACTATTCTACTCTGATTCAACTGGTGAATTGGTGGTAATGCTGTTGTTTAAATTAAATTGACTTTGTTTCCCCAAGTCAAGTCTGTCTTTTGCCCATAACTACAATTAGTGGGTGAGATCTCTCTGTCCCTTGTCTTGACCCTCAAGCCTTTTGTTGTATTTTCTCCTCCGCATCCCTCCAGACTGGGGGAGGAAGGAGTGAGTGGCTTTGTGGTTGCTCTGTTGCCATGTTTTAAGTTCTGGATGAGCTTAAACCATGACAGAAATCCTGGGTATAAGGTTATTCTGTAAACAGAAACCCCTTGCTCCTAGTTCTGGGTTCATCTCACTGATGCTTGCTGCAGAGGAAACATGTTTCTTTGTACCCTGAGGCAATAGGTTATTAAATCAGAAGATAAGTTTCACTTCCAAACATTGTCCTTGAGGATAAAAGCCGTTGAGTTCTACAGCAGGTCAGATATCAGGGTAGTACATGCAACATCATGACAGGGACAATATACTGTGGAAGTCATAGGATGCTTTTGAGTGTCCTGTGGAATCCTACAAAACCTTTTTCAAACTCAGATGCCTGATAAAGTTAACATCCATCTTAGGGAGAAGATGGGAGAAGGGGTTGGGTTTTATTTTGGCTTGTTTTTCAGATCTAAGAAATTGGATTTATACAATAAGCAAAGAGAGATTAGATGTCAGATTCCTCCTGAAATTCCCTTTGCTGGTTTGAATGCTGACCTTGCTCTGGACAGAACAGCTGATGAAGGCAGTTTCTATAGTATGGATACTATAGACATAAAGGCTTCTTTGAGACAATTCATCAGTAGGAGAGAGCTTGTGTTTGAGAGGTAGTCTCCTGATCTCACATAACATATGTCTCTGTGGAGCTGAGAAAGGCTGTCAGGGAAGTTCTCCTTTTCCAAAAGGCATACTTGAGCTTGGCTTCTCAAGCAGATCTTTCTGTCATTCACAGACCCAGTCTTTCAAAGCTCTACAGTTTTTTTATACGAGCAGAAAGCACAGCCAGTAATTCTAACTTAACTTCAATAAAATGCTTTTTCTTTTAGTCTCTTGGGTACTGTTTTCCTGTTATCATGAGTGCATTCTGATGGCAAGCTCAACCTGGAACCACAGTGATGCTGCTGGGGTAGATCAATTTCCTAGCTGCCTGATACCACTAAATAAACACATTACCTTTGACTTAAAATCTCCTTGTTGCTTCAGTTATGTCTGGTTGCAGCTTGCCCAGTGCAGTCTCTGCCCTCTGGGAAAAAATGCATTTATAGCAAGGCAATAGGGACTCATGGCCATTAAGTGATTTTAGCAAGCTGGTAAAAATGAAGATTCATCTATGATAGATGAAACTAGCTATTTCAACTGTAAAAACAAAATCCAGAGGACAGATGACTGCTCAAAAGTCTGGGCCTAATCTTCATCTATAGTAGATCAGGATGGCATGACTATAATTATTAATGCTTACTCTTAAGTCACTAGTACTAAATGAGGAACTTATCTGAAAAGCTCAACTGACTTCCCACATGAATTATCTCTATTATTGAACGCTGGGCTAAATTCTGATTCTCTTAGATTCCAATAAAAGGAAACATTCAAATAAATTCTTGCTTATGTTTTGTATGTTCCAGCAGGAATACTTTCCAATGGAGGGTTTAAATGAGGGCCTGGTGAGAAGAGAAATCTATACTTCTTGAAAGCAGGAAAGCAGGAAACCCAAGTGTGTGGTGTAGCAACAAAACAAGCCAGAAAGGATTCCAAGCCTCAGACTCAAAGACAGATCTGAATTTACCAATAACTAAGGAATCTGCAGCTCCACAAGTATGAAACAAACATTCTACAAAAGCATGAAGCATTGGCAAAATTTGTATCTCACTCCAGAATTTCAAATACAATGATACAACCATGCATTTTCCTGGGTGAAGGAGCTTATCCATCTCTTAGAGATGAAAAGCAATTTGTGTGAGGCCTTAAAGATCTTACCTATCCTTGGGTAAGGGGTAAGAAACCCCTTTTAGTCACAGACTTCAATTCCCCTAGCATGTATGACCCATTTTTAAATGAAGTGGAAGCACTGTTTATCTCCCCAGACCTTACATGTCCTGCTCTGGTGAAATTTAGGACCCTGTTTTAACATCTGCAACACTGAAAGAAGAAACAAAGCTCTATTGTTCTGTCTTTTCCCCATGTTTTCTTCCCTAAAATATGCTGGATGTAGCCATCCCTTCTCTCAGTGCAAGGAGAACAGCAAACGCAGTGCCAGACCACGGCTTTGCTAGTCTCCTGTAGGCACATTGGGCTATTTTAAGTACACTCCACTTTAAGTCATGATTACATTCAGAGTTGAGTTTAACTTGAGTCTCCTGGCCACATTCCAGCTAAGATAATTATGTTCTACTTGCCAAAATTCCCCATGCAGTTTCAGCACAAACGAAGCTATTCCTCGTACATATCCTTATACACTTGTGCCCTTTATTTCTAAATACCTGTCACATTTTACCCTGAAGGTGGCTGAACTCTTAACACTGTGAAAACAATTCCTTTTACACTTCATAAAGTGCTTTAGGATCCTTTTGGATTAGGGACATTAAATGAATACAAGCTGCACTATTAAAAAGACATGCAACTTTATAGTAACAGTTGCCATTGTTGTCGGCACTGTATAGCACCAGGGGACCCATTGTGTTGGGAACCATAGCTGCAGAATAGAAATCGTTCTCCAAATTGGATCCAGCTGGAAGAAGCGGTCACATATCCAGCTGCTGCTTCCTGTAATACAATGAGAGCACAAGGAACTTGGTGGGGTACTAAAGGAAGAGCTACAATTGCCTCAGTGCTGTGAACAGATCTAGTCTGTTTCCTTCAGAAAAGAGCTAACAATACAAACTAAAAGAATCAGCAAGTAGACAACAGCAGGCAAGTGAAGGAAAGCTATCACAAACAATTTCTCCTGTGGTTTGTATGCCACTGGCTGACACAGAAAGCAGATTGAATTCACAACATATTCCACACATCACATCTTGTAATGCAGATAAGATCTCCTGCTCTTCAGTTTGTAGAGGAGAGGGCCACGGGTGTGTGTGGGAGATACAATCAAGGTTTATGAAAGTGATAAATAAGCTGAATGTGGAACTGTTGATCACCAAATCCCACAGTATTATAAGGAGAGGATGTTGACTGAAAGTAGTAGTAGATAAGCTTAAAACGGATACAAGAAAGTACTTGTCTACACAGCAGGTGGAGAACTTCTGAAACTTGTTGCCACAGGAGACTGTGAAGGCAGACAGCCTCAGTGGGTACACATAAATCCATGGATGGCAGGTTCATAAATGGCTGCTAAACGTAAAATGCAGAGTAAGCCCTCTGACATCTCTAATCCAATAAGCATGAATTTGGGAGCAGTAAAAGGGGACTGGAAAGCAGGAAATGGCCAGGCTTGCACATTTGTCACTGTAAGGAACTGAATACTGGGCACCTAGACCACAAATCTGACAAAACAGAGCATTTCTTCTATGTACTTACAATGAGTGTTTTACCAACACTGAAGCTTTCAAGGTATGCCCAGAGACAGGGCAGAGCCACAAAATACTCCAGCATGGTAAAATCTGTAGCATTGACACACTTAGGCCATTTTTCAAGGAAATCTGGAGGCATTAACACATTCCCCCACGGCATTAAATCCATTCTTGTTCAAGTGATTGAAAAGGAAAGAAAATACTCCTCTTGCCCATTCTTGCTCTCTGTGACACTAAAAATTGTACTGTATAATATGGTATTCCATGAACGCTGTCCCACACATTCTTGAGCTTCTCCATTAACTCCAATGGCATTACTCCCTCCAAACTGATCTATTTCTTTGTCACTACAGTATTGTGTTTAGCATTTGAAGGGTCTAATTTAGGCTACAGGGTGGAAGTTATCATCAATATATTTCTATTTCAAGACATTGTAAAATGTACAAGAACCATTAGAGAATGTAAAATAGACCGCTCATTTCCACTCTTTGGTCTACATATATTGAATTAGATTATCACCAAAAAGGAATTTTAAAATAAGAACACCGTTATCTATCATTTCTTCTTTTAGCTATTACACAAACCCAAATCTGCTTATCATGGGCATTCTGTGCTTTGTTTACATCTATGTTACCCAGAAGCTCTCCACTAAAGTCCAGAGTGAGTTTACATTGCAGTTAAGATAAGAACTGGGATCAACAGGTCTTATGCACTCTCTCTCCTTTCACCCACTGTGTGGTTTTCTTCCCTTTAAAAAGCCTGACACTTGTCCTGGCTTTAAGCCACAAAGCTCAAACCAACCCCTACATACGTATATCTGTGTGTATGTACTCACGCTAGCCTAGCACCGCAGTTTTCTCCTTCCATATCTGCTCCAGGGACGTTGTCTGTGTTCACGGACTCGGTCTCACTGGTGGGCATGCTCACTGTAAGAGTCAAAGGGAAGAAAAAGAAAGGGTTGGCCATTAGAACCTGGCATGCCTATTAATGAATCACATGAGTGAAGGAACTGGCTTAATGAAAAGACCCTCAGTTGCACCTCCTGAGGAGCAAGCAATTTGCTGAGCAAGTCTAGTGCCTCCCTGCACAGGCCTGGTTGGGCAGACAGACTTCAGGAACATACATTGGTTACCCAAATGCTAAAGAAAAGGGAAGAAGCAGCTGTGCTCTTTCAGAGGCAGTTCCTGGAAATTTTATGAATTGAGAACCACTGAAAATTAGAGAACCTGGCAAAGCCAACAAGAAGCTTTTGTTTGAGTCAATGGAACTCTTTAAAAAAACATCCCTTTTCTTTCACCATCCCAATCACCTTACTGCCCTCCCCAGTCTTTCTTGTGATCATTAGGATACAAACTAAAGTACCAGATTGTATTCAGACAAAAGGCTGCTGTTAGCCTGATAGCAAGTACTACATTAATAATACTGATGGCTCATCTGTCATATACTAACCACTAATGTGTTTCAAGCTTACATTTATAAACTGTGCCTATAGGAGCAAGAGGGGAATTCATACTCTCTGAATCATTCAGATTTTACCAACAAAGGAGCTAATGAATATGGACTATGATGGAGATTTTCTGTCAACACTCACCAAAGAGCTGGACAGAATCTACTAGACTTTTATGGAAATATAATGGAACAAACATCAAATAAAAGCAACCTTAGGTGTGAAACTACCTAATCTGAACTCAAGGACTTGTCACATTTTCAATCTGTTATCAAACCTGAATATTTTCTTTGCTTCTACAAAACATAAAAAAAATTCTAAAAAAATCACCATTTCCATTCCACTAGTTGCTCCCAGCTCCTATATGAGCTCTAGGAACTCCTTAATATATAATCCTTCAACATAACTTAGGACAATGGATAGGATCCAGTCTGTGTCCTCTTCCTTCCTCTCTGCTTTTGAAATATGCAAAACAAATGATGCTTAAAACTGAATGATGGAGGAGTTATACAGATCTCTCAAATGCCTGGTAGAACTTCAGAACATGACCTGTATTAGCAGATATGTATCTCAGATGAGACTTGACAGCATGCACTATTAGCTGTTAGAGAGGCTTCTAACAGCCTGTAAGAATACATTGTTCAGTATTAAGAACATATTTGTGGGTTCTAGATGCAAAAGGAGTCAATGTAGAATTAAATATGTTCCACATATCAATTTGGCAGATGTTTAACGGGTCATAGAACAAGGTCTTCTTGCAGAGGCTTAAAAGATGTAAGAATGTTCTTCCTAAGAGGTCCTGGGTTCCTGCTCTGAAAACATTATGGTAGAAATATCCCCCCAAATTAACTATCTTTTCTTCAACCCATCCCACCAGTTCACATGCCTAAAACATATGTCTTAGAGAAATTTGAAGTACTTGTGCTGTCTTCTTAGGACCATATGAAATAAAGGACTCTTTAGCACTCTTGACATAACTACAAAACACTGTACTGTAATGGTGCCTGTTCATTTATAAAGACTAAATGTTTTCATAATCTTGTCTATCTGGAAAGACGAAACAAGGAAATCAACTGAATTCACATTTTAATGTACATCAACAGTCAAAGTAAACTGTAAGAAAAAAACAACATTCATAATTAAAATTTTTCGTCCAAACTAAGCCCTTCAGGAAAAAACCCAAACCATTGATATTTCATGATCATATTTGAAGATGAGGTAAAGCACTTTCAAGTTATAGTTGAACTTATTTGCAAATGGAAAACAATTTTGAAGACATTAGCAAGAGATTGATTTGCAGAGCAGCTTATTATATTCAGTGCATGAAGAGGACACTGCACAAGCAATAGAAAAAGCAAGGCACGCACATGCAGAAGTATACAAGACTATCTTATATGTCAGTCTGTATAGAGATACATAGACACAAACACACAGATATAGGCAGGGTGGACAGAGAGTGCAGCAGAACATTACCATGGCTTTCTGTGGAGTGACTAAACCAAGCAAACTTTCCTTTCTTCTTATCAGGCAAGCCAGCTGGAGTGCTTCCTTTCACAGACAAGATGGTCAGTGTCAAGTACCGGGAGCAAGACATCAATAGAGAACATGCAGCCAGTGACAGGCAAAAGAAAAAAACAAGGAACTCAGCTTACACGACATCCACTTCTGTCTGAAAACTTCAACATGTGAATTAAAGGCACAAAATGAAAAACAAAGGTATACCGAAGTGTGAAATAACATCACTAGAGGATAACTCTTCCTTGCTTTCTGCTCATTTTTATACCTGGCTTCTGAGAAGATGAAGTTGCTGGATTTAAGTTTATGGTTTAAATCCTTCACGCAGTAATGTCTGTGGCAAAACTTTCCTTGTTTGACTGTCTGACCTATTGAAATTGATGAGAGTAAGGCAACCACAATGTTTCCCCAGGTTATCACCTGACTCTTAGGGTGAGAATCTGCACTTCCTTGGTTTTCTTCCTAAGCTGCTTCAATACCTACAAATGCTTCCAAAACTGTCAGAGCTACCAAAGCAAAGTTGCTGAGGTAATCAGTGTGCTCTCTCTTTCCCCATCTCTACAGATTAACAATCTTCACCAAGCACTCAAATGTGTACTGCCTTACCCAAACTAGGACACCCCTAGACTAAAACTCATGGTTTCTCTTTGAGTTTACATTTGGCATTAACCCTCTGATGTCCTCTTGCTGCATGGTTTTTCATGGCATTAATGTTGATCCTCTCTCTACTAGGTGTATATATATGTATATACACACACACAGAGATCCTCAGCCCACACAGATCAGAGGTGCATGCACAGAGATGCCTTAGAACATACTTCACACTTCCCTGATCTTACCGCTGCAGAAAGCCAAACTTAAGTAAAGCGAGGGATGCAGGTGCAGTGGCACATGGCCTAAAGAGACTCCTATTGATCAGGCTAGCTTGCTTGGAACCAGCTCACAGGCATTTACTACATTGCACAGATGAAAAATGTTAAGGACAATAAAAAGTACTGAGGTGATATCAAGATGGCATTAGAGGACTGATGGCCTAGAAGTTAAAGGTCAGGACAGACAGGAGATTAAGAGTGTGTTCCTCCATGCAGTATGCTCTCAGCAGGGCAATCACTTACTTTACCTGGCACCTCACACCATCTTCAATATCAGGGGATAATCATGTGTGCAGATGCTGTGAGGTTCATTCAGGCTACTTAACAAATCCTGAAAATAGAAGGTGCTGCAGAGATATAAATTATGGCTGAATATGAAAAGAAATAGACCAAACACTGCCCAGATGGCTTTCTCATCTGACTCAGTTCTCAGGGACACAGACCTTGTGCCCACACCCCAGATCCAGTCTAGAAACAAGGCAGGCATGTTTTGCAGTTTGGGTGATTAATTACTGGAACCACATACCACGAATCCTGCCAGTAAATCCACCATGGAATGTTTTAATCGGGAAGAGACATTTTTTTCTATGTGTTGGGCTCTAGTTCAGACCAGAGTTATGTTTAGGACTATGGTATATAGGCTATGCCATCTCAATGGCCATTTCCTCCTTGTAATCTTGGTACTTGGCAAAGGCAATGAGGTAAATACAGATTTCCTCCCAGCTGGGCACAAAGCAACTTAGCAGTGGAAATTTTAGTGCCTTGTGTCCTGTGTTACATGTGTTCAGTGACTTACTCTCTCTGGTACCCTGCCAACTTCAAAAAATCCACTGCTTGTAACCAAATCAGAAATGCCCAGGGGACTCAGTCCTGCCAGACACAGAGGAACTCCACATATCCCAGCCTTCATACAGACCACTAAATCTTCGATCTACCACATACTTTGAATTGAAGGCACTCCACTGTCCAAACTGCAGCATGGGCAAGGCAGTGATCGATCCCTGTGCATACCATCCAACTGCTCACTGAATTCTCTAAGGTTTTAGGTCAAGCGACTAAAATACCAAAGTTGTATATAGATGTGACTTCCTGACAGTAGAGAATAACTCTCCCCACACCCATCCATCCTAAGTGACAACAGGCTGTTGAAGAAGCGAGGGCATACCCTTCAAGCAGTTTGCCTTTGCCTGACGCCACCAGGAGCTGCAGTCAAGCTAACGGCAATGAGTACACAGAATGGGCAGCTCACTTCAACCAAACCAATGCAGCAAATATGGAGACAGGTGCCACAGAAGATATCACATATTTCACAGAATCATAGACCAGTTAGGGTTGGAAAGGACTTTTAAAAATCGTTCAATCCACCCCCCTGCCATGGGCAGGGAGATCTGTCACTAGATCAGGTTGTTCAAAGCCCAGTCCAACCTGACCTTAAACACTTCCAATGATGATGTATCCACAACTTCTGTTCCTGAAGCAAATCATGGTGGCTTTGCTTACATGGGAATCTCTCTTATTTTCTTTCTTTTTTTTTTTTTTCTTGTCATCACATCCATAATTCTCTCTGTTTGATGAAATCTCCCATTAATTACATATTCTCAAGGTACCATTGCATACCAATTTTTTTAAAGGGAAGCAAAATAACTTTTTAAAGGCATGCAAGTATCTCATGGTTTCAACACAGTGCAAACCATAAGGACCAGTAGGTTTTATACTGTCTCTACAGTTGCTTCTGAAGCCTTTGCACTTCGTAAATCTTGGCACAGTGTGGGTCATCTCCAAATGTAGACTTTTTCTCCTGGACTATCTAAACTCCAATTTCACATTACTTACATAGCATTCCTGCAGCAGCTAAAGCAAAAACAAAAACTATGTAGCAGCTTCCTTAAAAATAAATCTGAAAATTGCTTCATCTTATGTTAATTCTAGCTCTGAAACCCCACAAACAGGAATAAGAACAAAAAGTCTGCAATCTGTGAATGGCTAGACAGGCAAATGCGCAAGACCCTTTGAGAGTCTCTGTTCCGCGTCACCAGCATCAAGCATTGATACCAGCTCTACTCCTGTAGTAACATATGTCTCTCCTCCAATAAAATGCCCCACGGACATGCGATGAATTATTAGATGGCTGTCCTGGTCTGAGTTAGAACAGAACTATTTCTGTTCAATGATTTTACTTTCTAAAGTATTCCATCCCATATACATCATATTCAAATTAACTGGGGGCCAGTCCCCTTGCTGGATCGCTCTGCATCAGGCACTTAGAGGGACACCTCGGATGCTGCGGGCGAGCTTTAGGACCCTGCGCCGAGAGAAGCGGGGAACGCTGTTCGGACTCGGAGGGCGGAGGTGGGGGACGCGCGCCCGGGTATCGGAGGAATTCAGCCTGCTGTGGAGCTTACCAGAGCTTCGGTAGTGACGTAGTTTGGGTTCTGTATATTTGTATATATTTCATCTGACTTTGTTATTATTATTAAAATAGTTTTAGTTTTATTTTCCAATCTGCAAGGGTTTTTTTTTTTTTGCTGCTTCTTTCATCTTCCTTTTCCCGCCGTGGTGGGGAGGGAGGCGGGGGAGGAGAGGGTGCCTGTCTGCGGGCTTAGCGGCTGACCCAGCCTCTGCCCGTGACAATGGCAGATTGCCAAAACACAGCCAACCACTGAAACAGAAAACTGGCACCAGCAAATACTCTTCTGTATAGCCCTGAGATAATTTTTACTTCACGCGGTTGGAGAATAATATTTGCTCCCAGTTTAATCTTCCATTTATGACATGTTTGTCATCTTGGCAGTGGAGGCAATTCTAATATTCAGATTTAACTCCATGGATTATAGGATGTTGCCACATTTGTTGATGATTGATGATGATTCTCATTTTAATACTGTGACAATTTAAGATCCAGAGAAGATCATGCCTGGGCAAAGCAGGTCTAGTCCCACAAACACAGACAAATCAAACTTCACAGATTTTAATGGGACATATTACTACATGACTTTGCAGATCTGGGCATTAGTTTTAGAGGTGGATGCATCAGAGGCTAGTCATATTGCTGGACTTCACGTCTCTGATTTAGCTGCTTGTGTTAGGCTACAGAGACAGTTAGATTCCTATCACAGGTTTTCTGAATGCCATACTGATGTCTCCATCAACTGTATGGACAGGCTGGGCATTTGTTTTATTCCCTTAGCCTAGGTACTTGACTTGAAATAGTGTGACTATCCAACAGGATGTTCATTTGTATTGGAAAATACCCATAGTGAGTTTTCAGATTAAGAAAATCAACAATACAATTGTGTTTTCTAATATGGTCACTCCAATTTCTCCTGGTATTGAAGTACTTTGCAAGTTATGGGTCTAAATCATCCTTTTTGCCTGTGCTTTCATTTGAGGAGGGAATCACCTAATGCCACTCCACCACCACTTCATCTTACTCCGTCACCTTGGCCATATGTCCAAGCCTTTCTACATAGCTGTTCAGTTTCTCTAAAATGGGGATTATAATTCTGTACTAACCTTGCAAACCTCTCTGAGATGTGCAGATGAAACACATTATAAGTGCTAAGTACTATAGTTATTACAGATGCTAATGCCTCCCAAGTGGGACTCTGCAAAGCTATAAAGCAAATCTAAAGAGCAAAAAAGTCCTATGAATTCTCCAGCTGGGATTTAAGATTTCTTTTTCCATCAAAAACAACAAGAAGAAATGGCTGCTTCCTTTAACCAAATGTGCATCAAGTGAATGACAACTGTCTCCAGTAAAAATCCTGCTTCCTGCAGTGCCTCTCATGCCCATCATTTCATGAATGAGTCTATGGGCAGCTGTCAGAATATCAGCTGACTCATATTTTTTCTGTGGAGAGATCTCATTTTAATTAATACGTGAATATTGCCTAGCTTTCCTCTTCTCATTGCCTGTTTTGGAAATGCTGCACTCATTCATTTTATTCATTAATTAATATAAGATGCAGCTTTCGTTCTGTTATATGCATAGAGTGTCTTGGGAACAATCAGGGAGCATGTTCTTAAATGCAAGTAGCATGCAGAAATTAAACTATGCAGAGGTAAATGATCAGTTTTCTCTAGATCTTCTGGGTTTTTTTCAGGAGAATATACTAGATATAGACTGGGGAACTCTTGCATTTTCTATTTTGAAAAGGAGTTCTGCAGTAGGAAAGCTTGTACAGAAAAGGAAAGGGAACTTGAACTATTTGTAGGATCTTAGTGGTTACATACCTCCCAGAATTAGACAGAATGTATCAATGAGCCTAGCGTAGTAAAAATTCCTGAAAAATGGTAAAAATACTTAGAAAATCCTTGCCAAAGGCTCAGAAGCCAGTGCTCATACAGACAGTATTATACACACAATAATACATTAAATACACATAACATATACACTTTTCATAATGTAATTTTGGGATACGTGCAAACGACTGCAATTGCAAGGAGAGAGTGCTTGATTCACGCTTTCACTCAAGGTCAGCCACAGAATCTAAGATAGTAATAAAGAGCCATAAAGTGATTGCCAGTTGTAGCCACTTCTCAAACAGAAAAAGGCTTTTGGTAAAAAGATCTTATACCAGTGAACCAGCAGCAAAGGAGTTGCAGCAAGCACATAGTGACAAGACCTGTCATTACAGTAAAACTAGGCTGGGTATTGGACCGCATTAGAGGAGTCTGATGCAGTGTAGAATTGTTTTACTGAATGGAGCAGTAGGAAGTAGGAACATTGCCAATACTGAGATGGAGTACTCTATCACCAAATGTTTCATTCATAAATAAATATTTTACAGTATGAACTACAGTGTATCTATTTTATATAAAAAGACTTGCTTTAATGTGTCCTTCTCCCCTTCCAGACCACCACCATATGCACACACGCATCCTATGTTGAGGGGACATAGCCATGGGCTAAGTAAATTTACACCATACACAAAGAGGAATAAGAGAGAGCAATATATATCAATTGTGCAGCCATATGATTAACAGATCTCTCATTACCGAATGCAGGTTACTGCACACCTATGAATGCATTACCTTGCTGCTAATTAGTCTTCCGGGGACTTCTTGTAGTATAACAAACTTGCCAGTTACTTTAAAAAGTTGCCATTTTTCTTCTTTTTATAGCAATATTGACAGTGATATGCTGCATTCCACAAATATTTGCCCATTTCAGCCACTCAGAATGTACATTGCACAGAGGACGTAATGGGCACAGTGAAACTCCTGGCCCTGCCAAGGGACAGCCTTTGCAAGCCTCACACATGTTCAGTTCTGTATTTGAAACCAAGAACTTTAAATGCTTTTTGCATTTTGCTGCCTGAAGGACAACACGATGTAGGACTCGCCCAAAAGCAGACTTTACAGAAAGGAAACTAACTCTCTGCTAAAAAGGGCAAGATGTCTCCCTAGGTAACTAGATGTACTGCTAAGCAAACATCTAAGTCTACAATAGGAGTCCATTCACTGCAGAGTATCTGCCTGCAAGTGCAATACAAGTTAACTTTCTTAATCCTTGTGGCTGAAGGAGGACAGATGGGCTGAGTCACTGAGTGACAGAGCTGCTATCAGAACAGATTCTGAGAGATGTCCCTCTCCTGAATCTGGATCCTCCTGTGATGTCCTAAACTGGTTTGATAATGTGTTGGGAGGTGATACAAATACTGATCATGAACAAAATAACTAATCACAAAGAAAGTACCCTCAAAACAGTAAAATCAACAACTTAAAGAAAAAGTCCCTCCTGCTGCTTTGATCATTTTTGTGCCTCCAATAATCATGACACTATTCATAATTTCCTCACTAGCACTGCTGTTAATGAAATAACCAGCACAAAAGTTGCAAACACAAATGTGGTTTTAAAGCATACCTGAAATTCCTGTGCATGAGAGAACTTCTGCACCTGCCCACCCATATAAATATACACCTGGGTGGTGAACCAGTAACTCTGACGAGGATCTCCTTCAGCAAAAGCATCTTTGTTCTTTCAGTTCACAACCCTGTGAGTTACTCTTCCCTGCAGAGTCCAGGAGAAGCAAAAAAATTACAGAAGCTAGTTCCAAATTAATCTGCTTAGGTCACCAGAAACTCTCCAGGGAGTGCTGCTCACCATTTAGATTGCTAAGCTTCAAAGTGACTGAGATGCAGCTCTGGCTGTTCTATGACATTCCTGCCTGTCACAAGCCATTTCAGGGTGGGTGATGCCCGAAACTTGTGTGTGGCCTACAGTTTGTGAGCTAGAGTATATAAGAGAATATGTCAAGACAACAGGGACTGTTTGGATAGCGCAGCAGGTGGGGAGTCATGCCCTGGTAGCTCACAATAGACATCTTTCCCAGAGGGAGCTCACACAATTCTGCAGCCAGGGAGCTTAGGCAGGAATTGTGCCAGTGAGAAGGTAGGTCTCTCTGAGGACTATATGTAATATAGAAGAAGGAAACTAATATCCTGGAGGCTGAACATCCCCAAAAAAGAGGAAAACAAATGCGAGGGAGAAATTGGACTGTATTAATTCAAAGGACAGGCAGGGCAACTTGGCAAAGGATGAGCCACAGGTGAAGGGACTAGAACAAGTGACTGAATATTTTAAACTGAAATACCACTCTGCAAGCTGGAAGGGTAGTGCATGCTTTCTGCATCTAAGATGACTTAATTTAGGAGTGATTTTCTTAAAATATTTAAGCATTAATTTTATCAAGAGAGAAGTAAGGGCTTGTCCATCTGAGCAGCCTCAATGCACAGGCAGTGCAAGTGCAGACATTTCCTAATAGCAGTATTCATGTGGGATGTGTGAGAAGGCTTTTGAATGACGCCCTCCTTGATGGTAAACAACCCAGCAATTCAGCCCAGTAACTGGCAACACACACATCAGATCTAGGTTACTCTGGAGCCAGGGCTATGTGAAAGCAGTGGACCCCTATTAGCTGCATTCATGGATCACACTTAACAGATTCTATTTAGCTTCATGATCTGAAATAGAACTCATCTTTCCTATTCTGAAATGTGCATAAAACTCTGTTTTGAAATCCTAGTCTGCTACATTTCTTCTGTGCCTAGTAAATAAAATGCTTGTGATTGTGTGCCACTCCTGCATGTGGTGTTCTTCCAGACACTTCTGCTAACATAATGACTAGTCTGATACTAGACACTATCATCAGAATATCATATGAGTCAGAAGCATGAGACATGCTAGCTAGGCAAGCTGTGTGTTACTGTGCAGTCAAGAGACAAGCAAAGAACTGAAGTTAAGGAGTTTTGCCCTAAAGTCAGCTTGTCAGACCTGTAATTAAAGCTTTTTTACCCCTTGAATAGGGCATTGAGAATAGGTCAATGACCCCAAGCCAAAGAAACAGGCATTTTATAGTGGCCTTGAAATAATAGATTCCTAGTTTGCAAATAATTCTATCATGCAGGAGAGTGCAGGTCTGATAACAACAGCTTGAGCTAAGCTTAGCGTGGGCAGGTGTTATGCAAGCTTCCTTCACACAGCTGTGTTAAAGCAAGTCATTTGTGACCTGGCATAGTACTGTTATTCTGTTCATGGTTCTTCAAACAGCTACATAATACACTTAAATTTTTATCTGCACATCTGTGAGGATCCACACAGCTCTGCCACTGCATCCTTGTTTTGATGCTTCATGCTTCTGCTACTTATGCCTGTGGATTTGAATGTAGTTGGTAACATACTCATCCTGATCTCTGGTGACCCCCTTGTTACCTATCCTTGAGCGCACTACAAGACCTCAGTAGTTTGCACTCAAAGGGACATATCTGACTGCACTACTTGCCCAAGTGGACAAGGAGAAGTGAGATGCATCATGCTGTGGTTTGTGAACTTCGTAAATGGAAATGAGGATGTGAGCAGCACTGTGAACACCCATGGGCTCTAAAGCTGATTTTGAATTTAGGCCTCAACATCTGGAAGACCAATTCTCTAATCTGATGACTTATCTCTACAATCCTGCTAAATGAAGAGCTGCTGTAATCAGCAGGCAGACAGTGCCATAGCTATTTTCAGTTTGGTTCCCCAGTTGGAAACATTTTCCTTCCCCTGACACCTCTCCAGGCTTTATGTTGTTTATGAGATAACTGGGATGTAGAGACCTGATTTTCTTCCCAGGAGCAAATACAACCAGAGATTTTCACCCTATTAGCAGACTGTACTGGAGTTGATGGGAAATTTCTCACCCAAAAAGCAGAAGTGAGCAGGCACAGAGCAAGAGTGTGACTGCTGCTCCCAGAGACCTGTGCCTGCTGCAAGCTTCCCAGACTTCCCACCAAAGTGCTGAAAAGGGGTGGGTGCCATTCACAACTGTCAATTCTTCCCAGGTGAATCAGCAATGGTTATCAACCTGGTAACATACATACTAGTTCAGCTGTGCAAAGTTGCCCAGACTCCTTGTCTCCAAGCTCTGCCACAGGAACATCACAGCACTGAAGATCACCCATCAGCCACAGCTCACTGCTCTGCTCCACTGTACTTACTTTCACAACAGCAGGGTCGGCTTTCTAACCCCACTTGCATTTAAAACAAAATATTATTATGTTTGCCTTCTTGAGTACTTGCTTTTGAATTGATTTAAGAAGGCAATGGACTACTCAAGCTACCTTGCAGTCAAGGGCAGGGAAGGTGGAGGGTACGAGACCTCCCCCAGGAGAGCTCTGTTTATGCACCTCCTGCCTCCTTCAGCTGGTCCTGGTCTTTTAGAGGCTTCCCAGTTTGACCCATCCCCACACAGAGCTCTTGGTCTGGGCCAAGGAATACAAGGTCTTGGCCTCAGTATTTGTCTTCTTGCACATGAATCTTTAATTTACAATCTAAAATACGTAAGAGAAGAAAAAGAGATAGGTAAATAGGTCATGATGAACACATGCTTAGTCTGAGGGGGGAAAAGCTCACATCAGAACAATTTCTGTTACAGTTGGTCCTTTTGCATTCTTCTATTTGGCAATAATATTTTAAGACATTCAGCTTACAAGATTTGTATTTAAGGTTCCAGTTGTACAAAACTTTTCCAATATGTGTTTGGACTGACCACACTCGCTACCTCTTCTGAGGCACTGGATGGTGTTTTTGACATCTCACCTGGGATACACACTTCCAGCTAACACACCACAAAGTACAAATCCCAGCTGCTATACTTGATGTCTCAATCCACAGTGAAGGTCTTGGGTACTTTAAGGTGTCTAAATTGCCAATAGATTAATATGTTTAGGAAGCTAAACCCATATCTATAGCAGCTTTTGTCTCCTGCAAAATGGAAGTACATACACATAATTTGTGTATATACTGTGCCAGGCACACTGTGTAAGCTTTGATCTCAGCTGGCATTACTGTAATACAACTAAGTATCACCCCCAAACACTTATTTCTAACTCCAAACACATGTTCTATGTTCCTCAGCTAGTGTTACTGAACACCACAGCCTCTCTCCTGACAGTTCTTTATACCACATTAAAAAACCCTCAGGGTTTCAGCTGCTATCAGTCCTGCTCACCAATGCTTTCTTCTCAAAGAGGAGACTATTAGGTCTACATCTGCAACAATAACTTGTTTTCAAACACTGATCATGAGTCATTCTCACTGACTTCAGCAGGAACTGCTGAATACTCCACAGTTTTAAAAACCACTTTATAAGTACCCTCATAAAGATTTAAGAGCACACATTAGGCAACTACTTAAAAAAACCCGCAAAAACAAAACCAACAAACTAACCTTGCTGTGTAAATACTCAGCCTGGGTGTTTGTGGCATTTCTTCCTATAATTTTTTTGTGGAGATCCTGGTGCTGAATGCCTTCTATGCCTCGCTAACCATGAGAAATAAAGCATGTTCAATCCATCAGAAGTTATAGCAATGGCAGTTTTCTCACAGACTGTTTCCTTTAATGTCCTTCCTTGAGAAGTGCAGTAAGTGTCAGCGGATAAATCTTGACAGCTTCAAGAAGTACTTCCCAACAGGGCAGATGGAGATAAATTTATTGCCCAAAGGTGTCTTCCCCAGCTATATAAACAATGGATTCCCTCTAAAGCCTTACCTTCAAAGATATTTCTCCGAAACATATTAGTACAAGGATTAGTAAGAGGATTCCTACATCAACCTAAGACTCTATTCCAGCAGGCAAAACAGAGGTGTTATCTCACCAGACAGTCTTTGCTAGGGAAATAGCTTTTATAGCTGATAAACTTAATGCCCTATCAACATTAATGTCAGCCTCTATATGCTGTAGCTGGTCACACATCACTGCTCTAGCAGTTCTCAATGTAATGTTTGCATTCTGTGTTACAAGAGTCATGGAAGGGAGAAGCTGGGAAAAAATGTAAGCTGAACAACACAAGCCAGATGCTCAGTTACAAGAAAGAGCACATGTAGATCACTACAAAACTTTTTCATCAACAGTGGATCTTATAGGAAGAGGTTTTTCCCAGATGTGAACTACGGCATCCTGGGAGCTTACCTGATTTTTGTAGCTTTTGATGCCTCTGAGGGAGTAAGAAAACAATTGAGCCTGCAGGCAGAAATTAGCACAAATTTGGAGTGTGCTCTCCACACTGCCATGCAAAAGCAGAAGCAGTGGCACAGAGATCTGGTAGACACTCACTGCAGTGACAATTTCAGGGTCAGCTAATTACCACAAAGCCGTCACTATTCATCAGAGCTCATTCAAGAAGCTGGTTGCTGGAGACAGACATATGTCTGAATTTAGCCCACCTTCCCCAAACCAAAACTTACTCTGCTCTACTTTCTAGAAATGCTTTTCCCACTACACCAAACATCAGGCCTTCTAATGCTATGGTGGAAGAAATTACTGCAAAATTATAGATTGTAACATTGGTCACATCTTTGTCCTGAGGCTTCCTGAATACCAGCAGCTTTTTCTTCTTTTGCTCTTCATATAAACAAAAGAAACAATATGTTTTCTCCATACTGTGCTTTGACATAAAACACAGGCCTGAGCTAAACTTCTCTGACATCTCTTTGGTTAAATGGGATTTACCTACCCTCAGTTGTAACTGTTAGCAAAGAAGGAAGGGGAAGAAAGTTTTCAAATGGTTGCTTGCTTTTTGTTTTATGATGAAAGCTTCCTTTCAGCCAGAAAGAGAGAAATTGGGAAGTTGTGAAATCCACAAAACGATGAACCTAAATACTGCTTTTTGACAACAGCTGGGTTGTTAAATTATATTACTAACAAAACCCAAACCTGTTGATTGACTTACACAGAGTGAACAATACATAAATACAGGGGAACAATTAAATTGTATCTATTAAAATGATTAAGATGATTACTCTGAATTGCAGAGAAGGAAAATAGTTCAAAACCACCATGATTGAACCTGTAAATTCTTTATGTGATTACAATCCAATGTCAAAATTCTGGTCTAGAGGGCAGAGAATGGTGTGAGAAGCTCTAGTACTGGCACTGAGAGGGTTAGTGACTTTGAGAACACTGCTTAGCCTTGCTGTGCCTTTTTTCTTCAAATTAGACAAAAAAGCCGAGAACAACATTTCTCCCTTCTCCAAATATTGTAAAGAATCAATGTTGTATAAGAAGCATTTCTAAGCATAACTTAAATAGCAAAGTTTTAAATTTCACTTTGTTGAGACAACTAATTTTTTCCTCTCTAAATATTTGTCTGTTTTCTCTCCTTGGAAATGGGGAGAAAGACAAAGCAGTTAAGGATAAGGCCCTGGTGCTTACTTGCTTTTGCATTCACTGTAAAAAAGCAAGCAAGTGAAGAGATTCAGGAGGGTAAGTCTACTCTCACTTTTGGTTTTAGTCCAACAGGAAAAAGTCAAATGTTGGCATAGTTTTGTTGACATTGATGGAACATGGGGCAAAAGTGGAAGCAAAAACACCCTAAATGATCTTTCTTTTGTTACTTCAGCTGCAAAGACAGTTACACAATAAAAAGGACACTTTTAAATGGCAGCTTTACTTTCTCTCTCCTACTGTGCTGAGTATCATTGCCCTAAGTACTCTGCCACCACATCTACATACAGACTCAATATGAAGCTTCACAAATTATTTCTCATTATTTTCTGATATATGTTGTTCTTCCTTTTTAGGACATAAAAGTTATTTGGGTCTGATCCCACATTTCCTTAAGTACAGTTATGGAAGGAAAATGCTTGTAATGACAGCAGATCAAGTTCATGCCAGATACAACTGCATTTTAGCCAGTGGAATTATGCACTGGGCAAGCAGTACTATCTGGAGTGTTCAACCCTCTAAGTGATTTCAGATCCCAAATATCTCACGTTCTCCCCTTTAATGCATAACAGTTACACAACACCAAAGTCATGTGTGAGGACTAAGAAGCCTCGGGTGTCTTAAGATCTCACATTGGGCAATGTTTTCGAGTGCTGACACTTGCATGTTGTGTTATTGACCTCAGATGAAACAGATTGGGGCCCAAGTCCTTATCCAGGCAAAACCCCCAGCAACTTCAGCAGGATTTTTGCCTAAGGACTGCAGGAGTGATTCAGCCCAATGTGAGAACTAATGTCCCAGAAGTTTTTCTAGGCAGCATGTTAATCACAGACTCAAGCTTGGCATCTGTAGCACAAACCCATCAGCATTTTGCAACCCAAGCTTCTCTGTGAAGAAGAGAACAACCACAGAACAAAACCAAAGCTGACATCATTTACAAAGGCCTTTTAGTAAGTATCCTCAAACTGCAGTATTTATATTAAGAGCAGAGTATGAGCTACTTCAAAAGATCGCAAGGTAGAAAAATGCCACTGGCACTGTTTTCTGCAGAGCATACATTGGGCACAGCACAGAGCTAGGAGCTTCTGTCACCCCTGTCCAAGCTGAATACCTGGAGTGGTTTTCCCCTAGAAGAAACTGTTGGGACAGCGAACTTTTGTCCCTCTGTCTTCAGGTGAAAGAGAATACCACAACTACTAAACTCCTTGTGAATTGCCCATCAGGTGCCCTTGTGAAATGCCTATAATTGTTGTCACTGCAGCTAAACTTTTCTTACTTACCAGATGATTATTTTCCACATCAGTGGACAACTATAAGAGTAGATTACTTTGTGCTTTCTTCCTCTTTAGATGAGGCTTTGACAGACAATAAATCATTTCACAACATTGGCTTTTACTTTCTTGTATTTACACATGGAAAGCAAAACACAACCAGGTTGTATGATACCATTCTCAAAGCACCAATTTTGGAACTGGAACAACTAAACTGATGGAGGTTTCATTTTCCATCCTGTGCCTCTTACAGCTTTTGCTTAGTTGATCTTAAATCCCATGTGAGCACTCTGGTTTTTATAATTGCTTTTTAACAATAGGCAAAAATCCTTTAAAATATCAAGCTGTACTACATTCAAAGGGTGGTTGCCCACATCCTTCCATGTTTATGTGAAATATATTAGGACAAATTCTGCGGATGAAACTAGAATAAACCAGGGTGAACTGACTTACTGTCAGCAGAAGTTGAAGTGCCTTTCAAGTGTTTTCTGTTAAACAGAAAACAAAAATTAATTCGGTACACTATCTTTTTGCTCTTAGAGTAATAAGACATGAGTTCTAAGACAGAGATGGTCAAGACTGAATTTAAAATAGACTTCTTGTAAATATAATATCTCATTTTCTCCTCTGCATTTTCCAGGTTAATATCCTGGCTGTGCACTTCCCCATTAAATGTCATAATAGAAAATGCACCAGGAGTTTTTTAGGCCACCCTGAAATTTTATCCTGCAACCAAGTCTTTGAAAATCCTGTTATGTACTTTCTACCTCAGACATTATCCCACAGCACCATGCTGTTTTTTTAGGCTGCATGTAATAAGGTACTGCCTTGTCAGTACACTAAGCTCATGATTTGAAGGCCACAGAACAAGCTGACACACAAAAAACCTAAATGTAATACTTGAACAAGCTGGTACGCTTCTATCTTGGTATCCCGATTAGATCTGTACACAAAACTCACTCTAGACAACAGCTTCAAAGCATTAACTTTCCCAAAGGGTTTCTCAAGATTTAGTGACAGCTCTCATTAAAATCAATAGAAAGTATTTGGTATGTAGCATCACTGAAATTGGTGGAGTCTCCTTGTGCTATAGAAGTGGCTTTGTAAAAGGAAGTCAAGTCAACAGGAGTTGGACAGATAAATCCTAAAAAGCCTAAACTTGTAGAGAAAGGTGGTCATGCTTTTATCCCTCTAGTGTAATAGAGACAAACTATTATTGGATCTCTTTGGAATAAAACCCTGTTTAGGCTGAAAAAAATGAGGCTTCTATCTCTACTGTCCCCAAATTCTTCTCTCCTTTGAACCACCAGCTCTCCTGCTCTCATTTCTAGCCTGATGTTCAGAAGCACAAAGCATTTCCATGAAAGACAGATTTTCCAGAAGTTCTAATGGCCCAAGAGGATCCAATTTCTTCTAAAAGTTTTACTTTTGCAGCTGAAAACTTCTTCCCTGTCTCAAAATCATCTTCTTCTATGGAAGACTCTCATAAGCCTTTAATTAAATGCACTCTACTGCCTAGTCATGACTAGTGCTGTTCACAAGTAACACTGGTTGTAGGAGTGAGACAAAATCTGTAGTCCACCAAAAAGTTAGGTTGCAGCTGATTCCTTAGAGGCAGTGAACTCTGATGTTAAACATTTTCAAAGGCCACTAAGACACTACAATAATGGCTCCGAGGGTGAAGATTCGAGACTGTTTTTTAAATAGCTTGAGTTTTCACATATTTTAGAAACTGCCTGTATTTCTGTACTTCTTGTCTTCAGTTGGACACTTTCTAGTCCCACTTTAACCAAGGCCTAAATCTATACATACAGCCAACCCCCTTCTCATATCTTCCATTATTTAATGTACTATCTGAAGTGAATTGTAGGTTTTTTTCTGCTGTGTCACATGAAAACCTGATTACCTACAGCTATCAGTCCCACCATAATAGAGCTGTAGAGTATGATTAGACTTCCAATTTTTGAAGGGTAAGCTACTCACAAATCAGCTCTTGAATTTACAGTACTACCTTGGATATGACTTCTCTAGAAGAATGACTCGTCTTCAATCACAGAATGCCTTTGCTATCAGATCCAAGACCACACAGTGGACTGTTACTCTTAGGGACTCTGCTGACATTTATGTGGTCATACTTACATTGCATATGGCACACCAAATAGAACTGAAATAGAAGGAAACAGAGGGAGGGCAAAATCTGAGCAGTCATGAACATCAAATTACTTCTCTCTCTGCCCATTCACAGTTTTTTCCTGACCCTAGCATAGTTAACGTGAGTTTTGCCAATTAATTTCAATAGGAGGAGAATCTGAGTTGGACTGAGGTTTCCTGCTTCTGCCCACAGCAACACTGATGCATTGCAGACCACTCTCAGGGAAAAAGAAAAAAAAATTAAAAATTCCCAGTTACTGTGGCAACAGGAGGGATGTCTCTCTTTGCTATCATGTAATTTTTTAATTCAGTAGCTGTTTTGTGCCATGACATGTGTTTCTCTCCTCTGTCAAATTAGTAGTTTCTTTCCATGTGGAAGGCCCATCAAGGAAAGAGCACAGAAGAAAATCATCAACACGAACAGCCCCCAGAAGCCTTTTCACATTTCCCATCTCGTATCTGCCATAACAGTAAAATCATGTTTTGCAAACAACAAGGAAAAAAAAAAGCCACCTTAAACATGCACTTCCCAAAACACAGAGAATGAATCCAGCCTGCTATGTGAAGGCCCCTCAATGCAGGTGAGAGATGGCTGGAAATAAACTGCCTCAGAAGAATGCCAAGACCTCTACTGTGGAGAGCATCAGCTAAATACAGGCTGCACAGATTGTCTGACTCTGCCTGCTTTTATATTCCTTTCTTGCCCTTTCCTCCACTGAGGTCCTCACTGTTGTAATCTTTGGACTTGCTGACCATTGCATTAAGGGCTGTAAACACACAATGAGACTTAAAGCAAGGTTTGACAGCTTCATGAAAGCAGTGACATATACAAAATATGACTGCTGATGCCCTAAGGACTGGCACAGGCAGTCAAAACAAAATGGGGATGCAAGTGGATTTCTCTTGCCTTTCACCTTTTGTTCTCCATTTTACAGGGGGCAGAGTTCCCCTGCTGACAAGCAGGCAGCCCTCTCTACAGAGTAAGATGACAGCAAAACCTGCTTCTGCAGCCAAGGACAAAGAAAAGACTGGAAACATATGTTCTCTGTGTTTGGGATGATTCAGATGGCAGACTACCTGGGTCAGAGCCCAGATGGTGTAAACTGCTGAATCTCAAGAGTTTACATTAGGTGAGACTCTAGTTTAATAAGTATATTTTAATTAAAACTTCTGAACCATTCTGATCTTCTTTATAAAATAACCACCAAAGCTCCAAATAACCTCCAAATGGAAACTGAGGAAGCAAAACCTGATGTGACTTCTTTAAAGTAATGGTATGAGTCGCTGTCAGACTTCAGGCAGGAGTCCACATCTCTTAAGCATCAGTACAATACAACTGAAGCAAAGGCACATCCTGAAGTTTACTGAGCTAAAACAACAGCTTAAGGAAATATGAACTGCCCTGTGCACTTCAGTGAATTGTTATCTGAAAGGCTCAGGGCTGATACCTTAAACATAAATGTAATTAATTAATTAATCACTGAACAAAGTGTGCCTGAAAGGGGCAGTAGCACATTGTGGAGTTCAGGATGGTTAAACTAGAGACAGAAGGCAGTGAGCTTTAAGGAGCACGTGAGAGAAAGCACACTGAGGCTGTATATGAGGTAACTGAGCTCCTTCAGCAAGAGCTAAAATACAAGATGACAAGGAAGACACTGGAGTCTCAGTCCCCAGTAGACGGGATTCAAATGTCTCGGGGGCACTCAAGCCCAAGGGATTCCTTAGGGCATTTACAACTGTGCCTTCTGTCCTTTATATTTGGATTCGATTTTGCAGATGGTTTTTGGAAGAGAATTAATACAGTCTTTCTCCCTCGGTTTAACTCTACTAGTGATTGACTGCTGACATGAATGCCAAAAGATTCAACACAACAGATAATATACCAAGAAAAAAAAACCAAACCCAAAGAAAACACCATGTCACTTACTTATGGTACCTTCTCTGTGGCATTGTCTTAAGCTGTAGCTATTAAGGAAAGGGCCTCTACCTCTCGGTTTGATTTTGCCGCACAGTGTTCATTCAACTCATTTTCTAGCAGATCTATCAAGCCTCAAGAGCAGTACAGCTGCAATGTGACTCAGTTTCAGCAGAGCAGGCAGTCCTTGTCAGAGCTGGTTAGTAACCTAGTCTCCATCACCTGAGTTAAGATGGTTCTGCAGGAGGTGTGTTTGTAGGCAGTAAAACTAAGCAAGATGTGGAATCACATAGCTAGGTACAGTAAGTATACTGGGAGTTTATTCCCATGTGACATGCATGACAGATAAGAATGTCAACCAATGAAGTAAGCATGACATCTTAGTAGAGGATGTCTGCAAACTCTTTGGCTTTGACTATACATTCTCACTTGTCATGTGAATAATGATTGAAATTCAGAAATACCAAGAAATATAAAAGAGCTTAAAAAATACGGTACCTGAAATTGTGCAACTGTGCAAAACTAAATACAACAGTCTACTGGAAAAGAAAAATCAATGTGATTTATGAAATATGAAAGGCCAGAGTGTAAGTTTCACAATTCTGCCGTGTGGGAACATGCACCCCGTTATTTTTGTTAGTGTTACTCTTTATCATCTGTACCCAGAGGCTATTTGCTTCCTCAAGAGAGGATATGGCAGCACAGAGAACCTCTACTTTCATAGTCAGAAAAGCCTGTGGCGGGCTACCAAGATACGGCACTGGGAAGTACACCAAAGCTAGAAGAAGGATTAATTTGTCATTCATAGGTGCAGGCTACCGGTGAGAAGAACAGTGTTACCATTATCCCTAGTAAATGACTAAAATGAATCCACAGTCTTCCTTCATAACCTCAGTAATTCCTCATTGAACAGAGGCATAATTCCACTGTTTAGTGCTAGGCACTACTGACTTCTGTTCCTAAGCCTGGTCTGCCATGTAACAAAAGCAGACAATGTGACCCAAAGCCACAACATCGCAGAGCATGACATGCTGTGTACCAGGGACTAGACAGCAAGTGCTGCCCTTAGACTTGACACTTAGAACCAATGGCATTAAAGGAACTATATTCATTAGTAGTTTGGAAAATAAATGGGTAAGAAGTTGATTTGATAATAGTATGTAATTCTACCATTAACAGCCAACTGCAAGAAACTCTAGACAAGTGGTCAGACATAAAAGGACTAATTTTATAAACCATGTCTTCAAAAACTCACATTATTAAACGGAAAATGAAGAACTGAAAGAAAACTGATGTTAACATCACCATTCACAAAAGGAGCTTGTTAGCTCAACTATGGATTGACTCCATCCCATCCCACAGCTTATGCAATGAATCTACATCTGATGTATTCCACAACTCTTGCCAAAGCAGAATTATTTTTGTGTTAACTAAACCAGAAAATCCTCAGATTTGCTAGTAACTGAGGCAAGTTCTCATCACACTACCTGACCACTATGGCTACACTTTTCTTTAGCAGGCATGTCTCTAAGAGGAAATGTGATAAACACCACCCATTTCCCAGTGAAGTAAAGGAAAAGTCTCCTGGTGACTTCAGTGGAGTTGTGTGCAACTCAGCCTTTGGCCTCCCCACTCTGGTGTTATGTAAGTATACCAACTAGAGCCCACTGTGGTAGGGTTTTGGTGTGGTTTTGTTTTAAATAGGGAATTCTCTGTACAAAGAAAACAATTTGGATCACCATATATTATATGCCACAGAGCAGTAAATTTTGGCCATGAATAATAAATTAATTTCTGAGTGATTACTAAGGTTAAAGAGTGAAAGTAAGCTATATGCCCTATCAATATAAAAATAAAATAAAAATCAAAATAACCTGATTTGGGGGAAGTCTGAGCATGTCATCCTTGTGAGTCCTTCATGGGTATAACCTGATATTAGTGACTACTTTCTTTTTCTTAAAGAACTTAAATGTTCTGGCAGCAACAGGGAGTAGTGCTTACTCTCCAAAAGATCATGACCATCTAATACAAATCTTGCTTTACTCTGCAGGCACAACTTTCCCATGTCCAGTCTTCCTATTACTAGAATATGTTTCTGACTGGATTGTGCCATAGATTTTGCTTATTTGGTAAGAAGCATGATCTCTAGGGAAATGTTTCACGTCTTCTTTTCCAAAAGCAAACTAGAAAAATGCACATTTCCATAATGAAAGCTATAGTAAAACCAAAATGTGTGCATTAACTGTGTAATTGTCTAAAGGTTCCAACTCTGACATTTCCAAAGTACACAACCTGCAGTGATAACTTCTCAACGTTTTTGAATGTTACACAGCCTGTATTGGTAAACATGGATGTGGAAGAAGATTCAGTAAAGGTAATAAAATATAGGGAATCACTGCTTCTTTCAAGCCCTTCTTTCCTCAGGATTTCTAGTAAGAAGAGCTAGTTGGTGAATTCTCACTTTGTACAAAGAACTTCTCAGCTCCAGGAGAGTAGAACAAAAGACAATACCTTTACAAGAAACATTGAGACCTTAACTACAAGCCTGGCAAAAGCAAACACAATTCCACTGATTTCAGTGGAGCTACAGATGGCTCATTTAACATACAACAGGGTTGATCTGGCCCTTCTCCCATACTGTAGCACTGCTTTGCCTAGAAAACTTTGCTTTAAAAGTAATTGTGTGTAAATGGCTTGCAACACTGAACAGCAATTAAATAAATGAATAGGAGACGTGTATATTTTAAAACTTATCTCAATACTAAACTTTAACAGAAAGTATTAATCTTTTCTGTTTAACATCAGGATATTACATCAGTATCACAGACAAGAAACTGAGGACCTGCAGAACAATATTAATTATTCTAAATGTATTTCTCCCTCTCACAGTTTTTTACAGACATTAAACTGGAATCATGTACAAGCATAGTGAGAGTCTCAGGAAGAACTTGTTCTTCCTTATAAGCCAGCTCAGCACTATGGCAGGTGGGCATGGGCTCTCTTGCTAAAAGCAGAGAGAGAGACAGAAGAAAATTGCTTACTGTTTCGAGGCTTCTCCTCATCCATGCCTTCATCTTCATTTTCTGGGTCAATGTCTTCTGCTTGAGTTATCCAGTCTAAGTATCCTTTCAAATCCTCCTCTAGCTGTTGCTTTTCTCGTAGCTTCTGGAAATCGCCCCGAGCCTTAGCCTTTTCTCTTTCCTTGGAAAACTCCCTAGCAAGAGGGAGGGAGGGACACGGCATGGGTGAGGGAAGGAAGAGATTGAAAAACAATGGGTTAGATTGATTTCCACTTGAAAGTGTTCACATCTTGTGTAGCACACCCAGCTTTCTCTATTCTTTTAAGACAGACACATGGAGTATCCTTGCTAGCTGGAGTGTCCACATTTTACCAATGCTTAAGAAAATATGAATACCCTTTTTTTTAATCCTTTCATTCTGAAAATTTGATTGACAATTCAAATAAAATGCACATACAACATTTATGTACAATACCATACACAAATATTCTTTAGCACTTAATATTGTCCAACAGTTATCCATAAATTTCTATATGAATAATGGTTAATTTAATTCAATGATGAACTGTTTGACAATAATCTGACATCTGGAGAGTGAGATGGTGGCTGTAAATTTTAGCCAGGTTTCAATTTGTCTTTAAGATTATATGTGTGATCACAACTAGATTGGGCTAATTGTAAGTGTAATTAACAGTACTCACAATTCTGTACACATTATGGGCAATTTCACCCACAGTATTGGACAACGTACTTAAAAACCTCAGACTGTAATGTTTCACTGCAGACTCTCAGTATTAAGGGCTGTTATCTGACATGAAAGGTATTTTTCAAATATCAGGTTGGGTAGACAAATGATAAATTATAGGTAGATAAAATTAATAGATTCTGCCAGAAAGTGAACAGGGGTAGACATCTGATAGTTTTAGGAAAGACAGCTGTTAGGCATACAGGATTAAAACAGAAGGCACAGGAATAAGTATTTCATGTTGTTTAGTTATAAACTTGGGTGCTTGCTTGGCCTTCTTTTTGTCTGTGGTGCCATTTCTTTCTCTCCTTCAGAGACAACTATACTGCATTTTTTTCTATAAATGCTGACCTACCTCTGTTTAAAGACTCTCTTGTAGTTCTAAAAGAGGTTTTAATGCTTGTATTTTTAAAAAGTAAGCTTAATGATTGTGAAAAGTGCTGGACCAAGAGTTCTTAAGCATTAAATCTCATAACTGCTGAAGCAGATCACTACCTAAGGCACACACAGCAGATAATATGGGTCACTGTTTCTAGAAATGAGAGACAATTCATCCTCTCCAATGCACTATCCATTATCCTTGCTAATGACTGTCAGGATTGAGTGTTTTGTTTTTGGTTTTTTTTTTTAAACCCCACTGCCTAATATTTGTCTTAGGCTTGTTCCTGAAAAAACAAATAGTAAACCTACTGCTAACTCTGATGGAATAATATTGGGAATATGAAAATCCTACCCAAAATGTTAATGACCACGTGACATGTCGTTAAGCAGCTGAGATGGAGTGCATTTGTAACAGTGATTGTGAGGGTACTTCCCTCCTGTCTGGTCCAAAACCCTCTGAAAGATTTCCATTGACTTCACAGGATTTGAATCAGGCTTTCAAAATCATGAGCTGTGTGTGAAACCAGCACTGCTGCTGTATGAAAGTAAGGTGATGCCTTCGTTTCACGCCAACGTATGTGACAAAGTATGCCTATGTGATCTTCACCCCACCCATGTGGCTGTGATAATGAAGGTGGAAATGTGGAAGAGAACCGTTGGCTTCTCAGGCCTGAAGGCAAATAACAGTCAAGCTTGGGACCAAACTTAGCCACAAGGCAGAAACAGTTATTGCAAGCATAGAAAGAACAAAAAAAATCAACTTTTGTCATACTGGGAGTGATATTTTGCTATTTAAAATGTAAAACAGACAACCAAATCCCCAACAATAAGAATAAAACCTGGGCAAGGAATTTTTGAAAAAAAAAAAATTCAGTCAATAGCAGTTATATTTTCTGCTTTCATAGCATCTTTCCTCTGGGGCTGACATAGTGCCTTATCCAAATTAATGGATTCGCTCTCAAAAAAGAAAAGAAATAATCACTGAGGTTATGTATTATTAAGCTCATTTGATAAATCAGTTTCCAATATTTCAATTGTTGGCTCCTGTACTGGTACTTTAGAGTCTAGAACAAATTAGCCCAATTTTGAAAGCAATTGAACCCTCAGCTCCTAGTGAGAACTATTTATATTTGCATGGATATAACTTGCATTGGGTTGCTTTAGAAATCAAAGTGGAAAACACCATGAAACAGCCCACATTATGGAAAGTAAAATTCTTACTGTGCACCAAAGTGGATCATTTGTGTTAGATGCATTTAGACTGCATGCTTGGGTTTTTTAGTCCTCACTTACTGTCTCTCTCAAATGAGACCCAGGCTGGGGGGAGAGCTGACTACACCAATGTGAGATTTTAGCATGATGTCTTTACATTAATCATCTGCATAGGAATGAACTTGTTACGTAGACTTTTAATGACACAACTGAAAATACTGTGATTGCCTGATCCAAATGATCTGAAATTGCAAGTCTACTTCCTTTGTACAATGTATAATACTCCATATCCAAGATGACTCTCCAAAGAAGACAATTCTTTAAATTATCTTAATTTCTTTGCTCTACTAACATTAAATCATTGAGAACAGGTGGCTCAGGAAATTGGTAATACAATTCAAGCCACCTCCCATGTGAAATGTTATCCTATACTCATACGAAGGTAGTTCATGATCAAGAATTATTATCAATGGTGATCTACCAGCCCATGTGAAATGAGATGGTGACCTCAGTCCAGTTCCTATTGCAGGCAGGTGCACACATTACCTCTGCCACCATCACAGTTGGCAATAAATGGTCGTTTTTTGCAGTTCCAGCAGGGAGGCCAAGCGCCAAATAAGCTTTCTGATGGAAGTGCCATCTTGTGTCTGGAGGTGGCCTTCTCAAAAAAGATAGCACTATCATGTCAGAATAAAGTCAACAAAGACTTGCAGAACTACCAACCAAGGCTTGCAGAACTCAATGGAAGAACATCAATTTAAGAGTCTGTCAATCTGGTTGTTTTTACCAAAATTGTTTACTTCACTTTTCTTTACTTCTTCCAGAAATTGTAAGATACGTTTTCCAATGGGAATACCAGAAAGCAGAATATTCTGGAGAGATGTTTCCTCTGTGTGAGGTTAGAGTGGGTCAAGATCATAAACGCCCAGCTCTGTATCCTGTGCTGTTCCAGAAGAAAATGTCTCTTTCCCATCCTGATGATGGAATATAGGTTATTCTTGTCTGTATCTGATCTCAGTATGATTTCTCACATTTAAAGGAGTGATAGAAAGTGAGCAAACCAGCAGAATTATAGTAATTCAAAACTCTTGTTTACTACTCAAAGTGCAGCACAAGTCTTCAAACTTCACCCACCCTGAGAAGTAAGTACATCAAGGAACAGGAAGGGTTGGAAGAGGGGACCAGAAGACTAGGAAAAAGTCCTGAAAGGTCACAAAAAATGCTCCAGGAGGAGCTACCACCATAGCCAGCGTCTCATTCACTTTGACCTTGGCCTTGGCAGTAAGAGGATCAAAAACAGCCAGCTGGGTTTTCCAGGATCCTTTCAAAGCAGAAGAAATGGCTGTTCTCCTGCAACTTATTTGCTCCAGGCAACTGCTTGTTTGGCCTGTGCCCTGGGATTCAGATCACTCCTAGGCAAAATAAAAGAAATGTGGATCTATATGCTTAGGCGTGCAGGTCTGAAAGCTGAACTCACACTGCCATTTTTTCTTCCTCTCTAATTGCCTGAAATAGATACCACAGATGTGAGCATCTCTGATCTCAAGAGACCTCTAAGAGGGGCTTCACTGCTTACAGCAGTGATATGGAACCATTTTGCCTGGGCTTGAAGAGGTCTACTGTGTCATCTGCTGACTGGATAGTTCCTTTAGAATATGTGAATTTTATATTATGCTCAGTCAAGACAGGAAGAGGATTATAGCTCTACACATGAATACTCTGTCATACTATTTAGCTTATCATGTGACTAGTAAATTTACCAGAAGGACCACGAATGGATTAAATAACTGAGGGAACACAAATTACAAATGAGCTCTCTAGGCAGAGCAGAAGTCAGCATTTGATTTTGCAGGTGCAATCAAGATGTCTTTGTGAGTACAATTAATTACACCTACGTATTCAGAAGTGATTAAAAACCCTAAACTAATCTGTCATTGACGAAGCCTACCTACATGGCATGCTCGGGGAAGCTCCTGAAATAGATAAATGGGAAGAAATCAGATATGGGCAGAATGGATATACAAAGATGCCCTGGAATGCTACTTTTTATCAGCATAGAAGAGACAGGTCTGGTGGGTCATCTACATAGATCAGACTAATAGCAATATCAAGTCTCTAAAAAAACAAAGTGAATCTGCAAAGTGAAGCCTTTGCAATTCAACAGCATTTAGAACTGCTTTAGAAGTTCATTGTTTAAGACCTGCTTTTTAAGCCCAAATAAAATTTGGAACGGTTCCCCATAATTTTTGTGGTTTTTTTTTTTCATGGATGCAGATTCTTAAGTTTCTTTTTACTTTTCTCCAGTTGGGAAAAATTTTGCAGAACACTGCAGCTGTCATAACACTGTGAACACAGCCAGAAAGAGTGACTCACACCCTTAACAAGGTGTACTTCATCTTTGATTTCAGTTCTCTCCACAGACTGTTTCCATCTCTTACCACTAACTGGTGATTTAGATGCAGTATGTCAGGAGGTGGAAGATCTAGGCCCCAAAACACTTTCTTAAGTTGAAAAATGAAAGAGTGGAAACTCAGTTTTTAATTATGTACAAACACAAATCCAAGTGTGGATAAATGGAATCAGCAGCGCTTCAACAGTATGCACACTTCAGGGCTAGGCTCACAGGCACTGGTTATCCAATCAGATATTACATGATCTTTAACCACTGCCCTATACCTCCCTTGAGTACACCTTTGATACAATATATCACTGTCCCTCTGTCAGCTGGTCATCACTGTCCACTACTGCCAACATCCTTACCTGATGATCAGAATATCCTCCTGGAGAAACGAGGAGCTTACAGTTTAAAACTGTACCCAGAGTATCACTCTCCAGATATCCAACATAGACTATTGCCTAACACTTCATCACTGGGAATTTTTTCCCACTCCCATTACTGCTTGGAAATCCTTCTCTTTTCAGCAGCTTAGTGGTAAGTCTCCTTCAATGGAATAACAAAGATATTACCATCATCTCCTGTAGATCTGCTATTACCTGTCTCTTTGCAGGATGGCCAATGGTGGATCTTCTTCTCTGGTCCTACTACTGCCTTCCTATATTATTAGCCCAAGTACTGAGGACATAATTTCTGTGAGGTATCCAGTCCTCTCAACTGCTCAGAGATCATTTTCCCTCTCATATGATAAAAAGACAGGGAACTTCAAGGACTGCCTACTCAGGAAATATGTATAGGCTCTGACTAAATTCATTTAAAGCTCCTTAAAAGAGGCAGGATGTTAGAAACAAAGAAAAAGAAGATGCATAATAGTCCTCATACCATATTTATCCATGTACATGAAATGGCTGTAGGCACCCAGTCATGCCCAAATATGGAATTAGAAGCCTAATTCTAGGAGAACTTTTTTCAGAAATCTTGTGAGGAATGCTTGCTGGCTTGATTCCTCTAATTATGTGGCTCCCCAGGGGCAGCAAAGTTTTTAAGTACTGGGGACAATATCAATTGTTTTAAATTAAAGCTACTAAAACAATGCTTTGCAGAGAGGGGTTATACTGCAGGACTGAAATACAGCTAAAGGTCTAGATGTCTTAGGAATGCTTAAACACTAGAAGGAATTCTCCTGCTTCTCTGTTCATCCTTAGGAAAGGTCAGAGTGAAATGATCTTTTCTCCCTGCATCGTGCTAGGCTTGTAATTTGCACAATAGAAAATATGTGCTTATTGAAGAAGAAATGTGCCCACTCTCCTGGGAAAATAGTCTCCCATTAGGCTGTGCTTTAGAAATACTACTCAATGTGAAAACTCCTCCTGTGAGAAGACATAATTTGGCAGGAATCTCATCCCACAAAAGTGAAGGGATGTCTCATGCTGTCACTTCTCCTACAGTCCCACTGAGTCTTCCAGAAATTTTACTACAATCCCCTTCTTCTATGGTGAATGGTACACTTCAGCCACAGGGAAGCATAGTGTTGTCCTCTTTCCAGAAAGTACAGGCAGAGGTTTAAGGTAGAGGAACACGTTATAGGCAAAGAGTTATCTTGTATTCCTCTGATTTAGCCAGAAAACTCCTTCCATGTCGTTAGGAATGTCATATTTTGCTATTGGCACAGCAATAGCCTAGACCTTCTACTGAGATCAACCCACCACTACCCTTTGCTTTGGTAACCAGAGAATAGGAATAGAAATACAAATTAAAAAAAATAAACAATAATAAAACATTTTCCTGGTACTGCTTACCCGCTAAGTACACCGAGAACCAAGTTAAGTACAAAAAATGACCCTATGATGATTAGTGTAACAAAATAGATCCAGGGCCAGTCCCTTCCTATGGCATCATTGACCTGGAAGAGTGGAATGATAATTAGTGAGACAAGCTCATATTCTGAGCATTGCAAGGCTCCAGCCAAAGAGATCCCAAGTCACCAGCAGTAAGATTTTCAATAGCCAGTTTTCTGGAAATTTATGACAGGTTGAGATTGGCAATTTTGAATGCCCCAATGTTGAAATTCTTTGTCAGAGAATAGCACCTCTTTTGTTACCTGTATTACTTGCAATGTTTGAACACTTTGTCAAAATATTTGAGAGCTGCTATGAAGTCTCCTGGGATTCAGATTTTTAATCCCTCTGAAAGAATCCTGGTGACAGGGAAGAACTCTTATTATGGAGTCTTGCCCTGTAGCATTGGAAAAAGGACACCAAAACTGTCAGCTTACCCGCTCAACACACCAAGAACCAGATTTAGAACGAAAAAGGATCCAAAGATGACCAGACTGACAAAATACACCCATGGTAACTCATAGCCCATAGCGTCCTGCATCTGGAAAGATGAAGGAAAGTTAGAAGACAGAGAGGGAAAGCAGAAATGTTTAAGCAAAGGAACAGATGGAAAGGTTTGTAAACAGAGCCTGTAGTTGGTTTACTTATAATCATAGCAAGTGTTTCTGTATGTTCTTTCTGACGTTACCACTCCTTTGATTGCTTTTTTTCTCTAGCTGTTCACGTACAGGCAGTGATTAATATAGGCTGAGACATAACCATGTGCAGTACTTGCACTTCTTTGTATGCTCAAAGTTGTGGACTATCACTTTCTGGAGTTTACTTACAGCATCACAAGGGTTCATCTGACGACTTCTAAACTTCTAAAGAATGCACATATGTAGGACTTTCTGCTGCCAGTGAAAATATTGCTAGTTTTTGCTAAGCATTGCCACAGTGTGTTGTCAGATCACATTTACTTCCCATGTGAAGCACAGGTACACATATCTCAGAGAAAAGCAAGTGGTGACCTTGGACAAATACTGTTCTTTCCCTGGCAATGTTCGGGTAATCTTCACAGTTTACCACAGCAAGGCTAAGCAGCTGTATGCTTTTGAGGAAGTTCCTTTCAAGGCCCACCATGTTCTGACCTGGTGAAGTGTTTCCTAAAGCTTTCCCACAAACACCCTTTCTCTCTTTGAACGATAAGTCTCTCCTTCAAAACG
Source organism: Galbula dea (assembly GCA_013399015.1). NCBI lineage: Eukaryota > Metazoa > Chordata > Aves > Piciformes > Galbulidae > Galbula > Galbula dea. The sequence continues at coordinate 294,492 of VWZX01019989.1, forward strand.
TGATTCCAACACAGCCGAATCCTCAGAGAATCTGAGGCTGTAAACTAAATGACATGAGCATAGGTCTGGCTTTCACAGTAATACAAGCATCTGCTAATGAAACAGGCAACTATTATTTTAGCACCAAAACCTGTACTGTGTATAGACCAACTCTAGCACATAATAAGATGCTGTATACATTCTAAAAGCATCTAGTACATTAAGACTATATTATCTTAAAGTCTCCTTAAAAGTTAAAAATTTTGGAAAGTTGCTAGATACCTTAATAGAATCTCACTTTCATGATGGTACCAAAATATGAGTCCCTTCTTCTTTACTTTTCGTAAACACTTATCTCCTGAGCCAGACACAGCATCATTAAAGAAACAGATGGTGGTTACCATTTTCAGGAGCACTAAAATGATTTATGAACGTAAACTGCAGATTTGAAAGTACCTAAAGGCATCAAACACCCTAGGTTCCTTTGTTTTCCATGCTTTTAAAAATTCTATTGTACATTGTCTTCTCCTTCCAGGAAAATTCTCTTTTGCAACCCAAGCATTTGTTGTGATCACAGAAGAACTATTCTTCCATACATGGGCACTAAGACATACACCAGGGCAGGCAATCTGACTCAAGATTCATAACAATTCAGGAAAGGAATTTCAGACCTTCAGTAAAACTAGGGAGAAAAGTAACACTAATATAATCAGCTCTTTGTGGAAGGAAGTCCATTATCCATTTTTCTTTCAAAGTATAGTCACTAAAGTCCTTGTCTGGCAATAGTCCACAGCCAATGGGCTGATCCAGAACTCTATCTCAGGGCTCTTTCAGCTGTGACTGAAGTAGACTCATTAAAAAATAAGCTCAAAATCTGCCTCTGCAAAAACAGTTCATCAGCTCATTCCTCACAGGATTAATACATTAGGTGGTCAGAAGAGAGTACCTGAACATCCTACACTCCCCAAGCATATTAACCATCTTCCCTTTTAATACTTTTGAAGAATTGTTCAGTTAGTTTATAAATAATACTAATTATTCTTTACGTCTGCAAACCACATTTCAACCCACATGATCAAAAAGTAGGCACCTCTGGTGTGACACACATCAGTGCTTTCAAGAGAGCAAAACATTACGGTATACAAAGATGGAAGCAAATATTTACCCGCAGTCACAGTGGAGAAATCAGGCAGGCAAAGTGGAACTGCCCAAGATGGAATTAAGTAAATAAACGAGACAAGGTCCTTAATGGCTTCTACAGGTATGTCAACCAGAAAAGTCAAAGAAAGCATATCCTCCCTGATGAGCAAGATTGTCAACCTGCTAGCAACAGAGGAGGAGAAGCTTTAAGTACTCAGCAACATTTTTGCCTCACTCTTCACTAGCAACCTCTCTTCTTGCACCTCCTGAGTCGATGGACTGCAAGACAGGGACCAGGGACTTAAAGTCCCTCTCACTGTAAGAGAAGATCAGGTTTGTGACCACCAGAGGAACCTGAACATAGATAAGTCTATGGGACCTGATGAGATTCATCCCAGGGTCCTGAGGGAATTTGCTGATGTAGTTGCCAAGCTCTCTCCATGATATCTGAAAAGTCCTTACAGTCAGATGAAGTTCTTGGTGACCGGAAAAAGGGAAACATTACACCCATTTTTCAGAAGGGTGGAAAGGGGGACCCTGGGAACTACTGACGCATCAGCGTCACCTCTGTGCCTGGGAAGATCATGGAACAAGTCCTCCTAGAAGCTATACATACAGAGTGTAGGTAGGTGATTTGAAACAGCCAGCATGGCTACACCAAGGCCAAGTCACACCTGGACAACCTAGTGGCTGTCTATTACAGAATGAAGAAATTTTTTTATGATGAGGGTTGTGAAACACAGGAACAGGTTGCCCAGAGAGGTGGTAGAAGACCTATCCCTAGAAACATTCAAGGTCAGGTTGGACAAGGCTCTGAATAAGCTGATCTAGGTAAAGATGTCTTTGCTCACTGAAGGGGGGTTGGACCAGATGGCCTTCAGAGATTCTTTCCAACCAAAAGCATTCTATGATTCTCTCTTTTCAAAGAATGCCACTATCTATATAAAGCAATCTGCACACATGATGAGTATGGGTAACTTTGAAAAACTGCACTAAGAATTTACCAGGACAGGCACAGTGATGCCTTGACTTTGCTCCAGTTAGGATAGATAATGATAAAAAAGCCTCAGCCTTTTTTGTCAGCTGGGAAAGTCAGCTGGAAAAATAGAACTTCTCAAAGCTGTGGTGCAAGTGAATCCCAAACAACAAATGCCAGGGTGTTAGGTACAGAATTCAGATGCATGGCAGGGTGCTTTTTGTACTTCTCTGGCATGAAGAAATTTCCAGATGGCAAGAAGCTTCCATTGTGGCCTGGTAAAGTATGCAACTATAGTGTACTCTGGCTATTCTCAATGCCTGCACAATTGCACCAGGTAGCAACAGCACAATATAGTCTTGAGAAATAGACCTAGATTCTGACATGGCAGGAGCATTTGGGACTCCTCAGACTGAACATTTAGGAGGTCAAGTTTTCGTCTCCTTTCTATTGCCCAATCAGAGAAGCTTAGAGGCAGAGAGAGTGATAGCTTCTCAAGTGTAGAGAAACCAATCAGTTTTTGGCAGACACAGGGTCAGCGCTCTCTGTTGCTGGGCTCCCTACACTTGGTGCTCTCACATCTCATTTTCTTTAGTAGAAGGTGACATTAGTCCACACATCATGGGACTAAGCCACCAGTGATGTGAATATATATTTTACATTGAGATAACATTAGCTATTTGTTAAATTATGTTAAAAAAATCCTTGATAAGAAGACAGTACACTGTGAGCTTACTGCTTGCTCTTGAAGAACATCTGCAGGAGAAATACAGAGATATATAATCATAGAATCACAAGAACTCTAAGATCATTGCATCCAACTGTTAACCTAACACTACTAAGTCCACCACTAAACCATGTCCTCAAATACCACATATACATGGTTTTTGAATGCTTCCAAGGGTGGAATGCTTCCATTCCACCACTTCTCTGGATGGTCTATTCCAATGCCTAAGCACTCTTTCAGTGAAGAGTTTTTTCCTAATATCCAATCTAAATGTTCCCTGGTGCAATTTGAGGCCATTTCCTCCCATCTTGTTGCTTGTTACCTGTGAGAAGAGACCAACTCTAAACTAAACAACCCCAGTTTCCTCAGCTGCTCATCATAAGACTTGTGCTCTAGACCCTTCCCTGGCTTCATTGCCCTTATTTAGACATGCTCCAGCAACTCAATGTCTTTCTTGTAGTGAGAGGCCCAAACCTGAACACAGTATTTGAGATGCAGCCTCATCACTGATGAGTACAGGGGCATGATCACTTTCCTAGTCCTGCTGGCCACACTATTTCTGACAGAGTCCAGGTAGAATGGTGTTGACCTTTCTGGCCACCTAGACATGCTACTGGCTCATATTCAGCCAAGTGTCAATCAACACTCTCAAGTCTTTTTCTGCTGAGCAGCTTTCCAGTCACTCTGGCCCAAGACTGTAGTGCTGCATGGGGTTTTTGTGACTCAAGGGCAGGACCTGGCACTTGGCCTCATACAATTGGCCTTGGCCCATCAATCCAGCCTGTCTAGATCCCTCTGCATAGACTCCCTACCCTCAAGAAGATCAACACTTAACCCAACTTGGTGTCATCTGCAAACTTACTGAGGGTGCACTCGATCTCATCGTCCATATCATTGATGAAGATACTAAACAGAACTGGCCTCAAAACTGAGCCCTGGAGAACACCACTTGTGACTCATTGCCAAATGGATTTAACTCCATTTCACCATAACTCTCTGGGCTCAGCCACCCAGCCATTTTTTTTTTACCCAGCAAAAACTGTACCTGTTCAAGCCATAAGCTGCCAGTTTCTCCAGAAGAATGCTATGGGAGACAATGTCAAAGCCTTTACTAAAGTCCAGGTAGACAACATCCAGAGCCTTTCCCTCATCTACTAAGTGGGTCACTTTGCCTTAGAAGGAGATGAGGTTAGTCAAGCAGGACCTGACTTTCATGAATTCATGCTGGCTGGGCCTGATTCCCTGATTGTCCTGCACGTGCCAGGTAATTGCACTCAAGATGATCTGCTTGGAGGTTAAGAGTTCACTTGGCAGAAGTTGGAAGGAAAAGAAAGAAAAAGACTTACTCAAAACAAAAACTGCAATATTTTAACATTTATGAAACATTAAATTCTTGATTAAGATTGTATACTTCTGAATATCTGGATTTGCTTCCTCCAAAATGGAAGTATTCTAGAATTCCAGGATGGGCTGTCCTTCATTGAACAATGGTCCCATTCAGTTATCATTAAAAATCTTGTACCTGTGTTTGAGTGAAACTGCTTCCTGGAAACTTCTCATAATTCTGTGAATATGCAGCTATTAAACACATGTGCATGCACACACATGTCCTGTTGACTGCAGCTGGAGGCTTTCACTGCAAGCATAACTTAAGTGGTAAAGCTGATTTTTCCTAATTATGCTATTTGAACTGGAGAAGCTGCAGAGGGCCATGACAATATCAGGAATATTACTGTTTGCACACTACAGAGTGCAGAAACCACAGTTCAGCTCTCTGGTCACTGAGCATACTTCTCACTGAGTATTTGCTATTAACCATATGAATCCCAACAGAAAAGGTAGATTATCTTCTCAATTTACAGTTCTGAACAAAGAATAACAGCCTGTGTAGGTCTGAGTTATAATATTCCTGCTACAGTAGTCAAGGTGATTGCAACCTCATGTCAACTTTTCTCTCAGTGATACAGATAATCTCCTAGAAGCAACATCAGCATTTTTAATTCTGTAGTTTGCTGATCACAGTTACAATCAACAGCTTCAGTAAGGGCCAAGAAATAAAAGTCTATTTATCTCTATAAATAGACCTTTGTGCCTATGTCTTCGGGTTCTTGAGTAGACATAGGTGAAAACATACTCGTAAAGCCACATGACATATGCATGCTCTACCTGTTTAGAGAATTCTTCCCCCATCCCCTGGGATAACATTTTGCAAGTATCTCATTCTTTACACAGGCATCATAGTTCAAAGATAATGCTAGAGGCATAATGGTTGAGGAGTGGAGGGATCCTACCCACACCCAACTGCTTACAGCAGCCTGGATCCAAATACCCTGTGTCCATTAAACTGCCTTAAACAGACTCGGTTCTGGCTGTGTAAATCTTTCTTTTCCAAGGAAAAATGCTGATTGGGGATTTGCATCACCCTGATCATGGACTCCCAGCATCGTGGGGATTGGAAGGGACCTCTGGGGATCATCTAGTCCAAGACACAGCAGAGGTCTTTCAGTCAATTAATGGGAGGGGTAGACAGTTCACTAAATTCTGCTGACTCCACAATTCACACACCCACATACTGACACTTTGTGCCAAATATTTTTCAAAACTAACTAGAAGTTAGAGGAAAAGTTGAGTCCCTCATAGAAGGGCAGATGTCTCTGGGAAGCAGCAAGCTGAAGGAAAAAACTGAAGTCTATCTTGTTCAGGGCACAATACTGGAGAGCTGAGGCTTAATGTAAAGAAAGTTAGCTAGGACACCAGGGCTAGGCCTCTATTTCTTGAATAAATTGCTAATTGATTTCTAACAACTACAGAGTGTTATGATAGCCTTTTCATATACAAGTCAAGTGCTTCAATGAAGTGTATAACCTTTCACAGAGTAACATTAACCAAGAGGAGCAGAGTACTCAAAATTAAAGGGCAGTAAATTTGGAAATTCTGTGCAGAAATGCTATTTTATGCACTCTATCTGTGTAATTCACTGCCTCAGGAAATGATTTAGCCAAATATAATGGTTTGAGCAAGATCTCTAGCTCAAACCAAGTCTTTCTTGTAATGATATAAAATTGGCGAGTATTGGGAGCAGGAGGTAACAGAAAGAAAAGGTGACACTTAAATGCTGCTGAATATATCCTCCTGCTTGAAGCCTTCATTTCGAAAACCATCTTTTTCAGAAGTATGTATTAAGCACCTTCATAACTTCAGGGATGCACAGAATTGGTTTCTTCACCTTAGATCAAACACTGAATAGTAGCCTACTGGCAGGCATGGCTTAGGTGCTAAATGAAGGGCCACGAAAATACTAATGAGATTTAAATATTTATAATTTATCAATGACTAAGAAGTTTGGATCAAAATACAAATTATCCTTTTCCACTCCCTCTTTTCTTCTCTTCTCATGAATGTTTGGGTGAATGAATTTCATTCACACATGTGCTCATGGAACTACAACTTTAAACTCTGCTTAAACCCTACCAGAAACTTTTTTTATAGGATGACACACTGTTTTGCACTGTGAGGGAAAAACCTTTTCCCCCAGATTTTTTAGTCAGAACAACTGACTACAAAACAACTAAAATAAACTGAGGATAGAACATCACACTTCACAGCTACAGCTGTGCTTAAAAAGAAAAAAAAAATCCACACTAGAGACAGTAAATCCTACATCTCAGGCAAAGGCTATGTGGCCCAGAAAGGAAAATACTCCTACTCCTCTGTTATTTCTTTGGCTTCCATTACATCTTTGCGCTGTTTTCATGATAGCTAAAGCTTTGCTTTGTTTCTGAAACTTAACAGACTAAAGTGCTTTGCTGTCATACAATCAGGGAACAAAAAAGGTCTCATAAAATCAATGTAACCCTTCACAACTCACTCAGGTATGGTGCATTTCCCCGAAAGCGTTCAGATAAATTTGTCTAGTGAAGAAGCAAAACTTCTAAAGATTCATTTTTCTACTTTTTCTCATGCTAGACACACTGCATCAGCAGAAATAGCTGAGGAGCTATATAGTCATCCAAAATGAGAAAAAGGATATTGCTGGCAGTTCCTAGGAACATCCAACTAACAACTGTAACTAGCAATGTTTTGAGGCTGCTCTGCAAGCAAAAAAGAAACTATTTGTTCAATTAATCATTCTTTTCTGGTTAACAACTGCAGAGCTGACTTGGGCTTAAGGACATGTTGGCTACGCAGTACTTGCAGTTTTTGCCTTGAAAGTTCTTGCTAGTAGTCAGAGCAGGCAGAGGACGTCTAGTGTGAAGGTTTGACTCCCTTCTTTCTCTCAACTTCTTTCTCACAAGACATCTAAGAACGATTTCTTTAGCAGTCATGCTCTTAAACAGGCAGATAATTGGACTGTGACTATTGAGACTGTGACACAAACAAACCGATTCCTAAATATGTCAACAATTTGTATCACTGGTTAACTCTGGTAACAAATCCTGCACATTGCATTTTTCTCTCATCTTTAAACAGCAGACTGCTTATGCTATACTGGTTTTTAATGTAATATTTGTGATAAATATATTAACATGCATTCTGCAACTTACTGTAAGCCCCACTGCTCTTAATATTACTTTTAGCAAATAAATTAGTTATTGTAATTCACAATTTGGAACTTTTTCACAAAACTACAAATGCTTAAAAGAAATCTCAGAAAAATGTCAGTAAGGTAACACAAAGCTAAAGGTAGAGGAAAAAGGGACACAGTACTAAAATTAACTTTCTTGTGTATGTTAGGCTCCAAAAGCACTTTTTCCAACCTGTAGGGCAAGCTACTACTACTACTTCTTTAGTACTCAAAACCTACACATCCTAAATCTGCTGATTTGTTTGGAGCCTGAATAGTGTGAGGCTATTGCATGTCATGTCAAAAAAAGAGGAACATTTTTATCTGAGAAATTCCTAGCTCTTCTCCACATACACTTAGTAAGTCTACAGACAGCATGCATCCATCTGACTTCACCATTCACAGAAGTAGCAAGAAACCTTATAACCTTAAATCTGGATGTAAACTTAGTGCATTACTATCCTAAGGATGAAGATCCCACCTTGCAGATCCTTCAATATTTCAAGTCTTTGCTTGGTTGTTTTTTAATCCAGTACTCATGTGTGTGCATAATTGAAGGCATATGAATAATTCTATTGAAGTCAATAATCAACATTATTGTTACCCTAGCAGTCTTAAAGTGACAGTTGCTCCTTACAACTGTTCTGAAACACTTCACATTTTGTATCTGGCACTGTCAAATGGGTGCAAAGGACAAACTGGAAACTTCAATCTAGCTTCGGTCTGGACTGATGACACTCGAAGGAGCAGCACTTGATTAGTTGCTCCTTTCAAAAATGATTTGTTTTGACAATCATATTTATTTTATTTCATTATTTGAAGGAGAAGGCAAATATTAAGCTCAGTGGTTCTCTCCAAGCATTTGTTTTCAAGGCTTTTCTTACTGTGCTACCTCTATTACGGAATCTTACAAATTCCATACCTGCATTCCACATGTACATACAGGCACCTATAACCCTTCTTCACAGTGACTTCAGGAGAAAAGCAAGACAGAGGTGGACGAAGGCAAGCAAACAGGGATCACGAACCAAGGCAGAGAATGCTCTAGACAGGTTATTCTGCTATGCAATCACTGTAGGATAAATTCAAATAATGCAGGCAAGATTCATCATCCATGGGCACTGGGAAGAATAGTAAAATCCCTGTTCCTTCATTTCCTAGTCATTCTGTATGCTCTGTAGTGATGGAAAGAATAAATTACAATTCCACTCTGAGCTAGAAATATTGGCAATTTGTAGAGAATTCTGCAGGAGCTATATGAAGTCATTAACTAAGAAAGGGATGCCTTGAAGAGGACAACAGAAATGTCAGGGGAAGAGATTAATTTGCAACAGAGAACCCCTGAGAAAGAATTAAAGAAACTGCAGCAATGGAAGATGGGTCCAGAAGAGAGAGGTGGAAGGGGGCAGACAGACCTGAGAAGACGGAATCTGCAGAGTTCGCTTCTTCACCCCTGCTTACAAAGACTAGGTTAAATCTGTTGTAATCTCTTCATCCAAGCACATGTGCTCTAACAGGTGAACCAAAAATTCTGGTTTACTTCAGGTAGAGTTATAGTTCATTGCTGTGCTACCTGATCTCTCTGACAAGAAGGCAAAGTCTCCAGAACTGGTCAAGCTTGCCACACAGCCCTACAGAGAAGACAAGCAAAAGCAGTCTTGGGGTCAACCTCAGAGTCATGAGAGCACATACTCCTGCAAAAGATACACCTTGACTGACTTGAATTTCTTGAGGAGACTCTGTAAAAGGAAGAGTCCTGCAGAAGAACTGCACCAGGCTGCTGCAACCTGTGCAAGTACAAGGCTAGAGTGGAGAACTGGAAGCACTGGCTTATAACTTAATGGCAAAGTGGTAACACGTAAAATGGTCGCTTGAACTTCTCTGAAATTACAGTCACAGTGGAATGCCATCTTGTTCATATAATTTTGCATTATGTGAACTCCTTCCAGTGAAGAACACAAGAAAGATGTGAAGGAAACTGTATTTGCTTTTTGCTGCACACAGTACGTGGGAAAAGCATTTGCTACCAGTAGAATTTGCCAGGTTTATTTCTTTATAAGAGCACAGAGTCATATTTTCAACACTCATTAAATACTGGCCCCACCTTTTCAGGGATATGCACACTTCCTCAAATGGGAAAATCTGTATAAGGCCTGAGACACATAAAACCCCCACCCTTCAGCCAGCTAGCCCTGGATTACTGATATTGTATGTTGACACTGAATCCTTCCACTGTTTTTGACACCCCAGTCTATAACCACTGGAGTCCACAACATTATTTCATTCTTTGCCGAAGTTCTATATTAATATTCCAGTTGTTTTCAGTTTAGATGCACATTGCTTTCTGCAGTCAGCTGCTCTATAACAGACTGAGCTATTATGGGAAATATAAATAAGACCTCTGTCTTAAGAGGGGGAAGAGAATTAAAACTTGCATTCAAATACCAGCAGATCAAAATTTCTGTGGTACACAATGATTGAAGAGAACTATTTTCCAATTGCAAGCTATTTCTGTTAAAAATTCATACTGATCTCAAACTTTGATGGCACAATAGTTTGTGCTTGCTGGAAAGGTAGGGAGGCAACATTGACTTGGGTGTGTGCCTTGATTAAACTTGTAATTTTAAATAGCCTTGATGTGAGCCACTGGCATTTCACTTCACACTTTTCATTTCAAAACAAAGAAAAAAAGTTAGGTTCTCCACTGACTTAAAGAAAAGAACATTTTTAGTGGGTTTTGTTTTCACAAAGTTGCAACATTTATTAGCACTTGTAATGTCCCAAAGGGACATGGTTTACCATGGCAAAGCAACTATCTCAAAAGCGGATTTTGCTGACAAAATCTCAGTATATTAAATTTTGTTAGTGCAAATACCACTGGGAAATTTCTATAGTCAAGTGTAGTAGGGGAAGGAAACTGTAAATAATCAGGAGGCTACCATTTACTCCTCCTCCCATCCCACCTGTACACTTTGTGCTTTCTTGTGGGGCTCCTCTATTTTCCTGTGAAACTGAACAGGGCTCTGCAGCATGTTTGGCTATACAGTGACTCTGAACTCCCACTGAAAACATTAGTTACACAGTGAGAATTCCTTACATCAAAGGCAAATTCTGTGCTCCTGCTTTACCACCTCACTCTCTTTCTCGAGGTTTAATATGGAAAAGAGAAAAAAATGTATTTCAGTTCAGTTTAGCACAGAACATGTTATCCAAAAGTGAAATATTGAAATTCATTTAATGCCAAGTGATAAAGCAACTCACATTCTAGAATGTGCTGAAACTGTTGCACTTTGAGGATGTAAATAATTCCCTTTAAACCATTCCCTCTAAAGTTGTGTGTTTTGTTCTTTTGGTTTTGATCTTGTTTTTTATTTTCCAGTGGAGGCTTAGGTCATTCTGCACTGACACTGACTGTCATACAGACCATCTGGGAAAGCACAGGTCATACACTGACCAAGGCAGAGCTCTTAAAGACACTAGGCCCAGACTGAGCAGGTGTTCAGGACTTTCACATAAACATATCCTGGAGTCTAGTATGCCTTGCACTTGCTCTTGATCCATTCTGCTTGTTGGTATAGACAGCTGATAGACCATTTTCCCTACCTCTTCCCTTCTCAACAATTAACATCAATAGTGACATTACTTTTGCCTTCCTATAACACCACTCTTCTCGGTTCCTGAATCTACTTAGAGGAGATTCATGTCATTGATCCACCTGCAGTGCTCTGCCAAAGTCAGGCTCCTATGCAGGTAACAGCATCCATCAAGGCTCTCCATTCTCTCTTATGACAGATTACATGAGTAGGTTAGCCTGCTGGGTGAATTTTCAATTTGCAGAAATGTCTTATAGTGACCTCCAAAAATTATTTGGAACTGTACGACTTAATCAGGGCTTGAATTCAGGCCTCCAGAGGCAAAAGTCACAGAACTTTACATGAGTTGCCTTGTTCCCATACAAGTATGTACAGGTCTTTTTCCCTTTAAAAGAAAAAGGTTGATCTCTGAAAAATTCATCCAAAAGCCCCAAAGCTATTTAGCCACAGGCCTGATAGTTCTTTTATTATAGCTACTGCACCAGTTCCATCTTTTTCTGCTGCTCATTTATTTAAAAACCTTTTCATCTTTTAAAGGCTTTGGAAATTCACTCCAAAAGAATAAAGTGCTAATTTCGAGCATGAAAATATCCCTTAGGATGGTGGGTTTCTAAATCTAAAGATTTCATTTCATCTTAGAATTCTGGGATATCCCTTCCTATCTCTGTTTATTTTGAATTTACATTTGCATGGCCGATTATGCAGAAAGGATTTTCTGCCTGTTTTACTGTATTGCTATTTTATAACTACTTCTCTTTATCTCAGGGCAGACTGATAGCAAATTCTACCACAAATATATTAGAACAGCAGTGATTGCTGTGTGCACAGGAATACACAAGGACATAATATTCATTGATTTGCAAAGTCAGTTAAGCCCTTAAAAATAAAGACAATGAAAAAATACTGTAAGCTGTAGAAAATTACTATCTTCTTTAACAAGTAGAGGTATGACTACCAGTTCTGGGTTATTTTATAACAAATTTATAATACTTAATCAGTATTATCCCCTTTTTCTTTGTAGCCAGTTCCCAATCTATGATATTCCTAGAAATCCATTCTACATTTTAGATGATGAATCCAGCTTCCAGTTGTGAAAGCACATGCAAAGTTCTCAAACCAAACGCACAAAATCTAGCACACAGCTAATAAGCCATCTGATAGGCACACTAGCCACTCACAGATGTTGTATAAGCACTACAGGTTTACTGTAGAAACTACTATCAAAGAGCCTGAATGAGATGCAACTGTGTTATTGGCAGATAAGACTTCCTCTTCTCTTTGTTTTTGGTGAGTTTTTTAGCAACATCAAGTAGGCAAGATCAGCACAATGTCCAGGACTTACTTATTTGAGATATGCTTTAAAAATCCACAGTGTGGATGTTCTGTGGTAATTATTCCTGTGACTGAGTCCCAAACCCTTCATTTTCTACTTCTGATCACTTTCCACCTTTAGGGAGATGTGCCCATTATTGTTTTACACATCCAATTTCGGTGCAGTACAGAGGATTGGAGTTAGGAGGAGAGAGTTCTAGAGGAGGCCACGGGCACAGCTAAACCACACACAGCTAAACCCACCACACTAAGCCCTCAAGTCCTGCTCAAGCAGAAATCCCACTGAAATCAGTGAATAAAGCCAATATTACTGGACCAATTATTTTTATATGCAGGAAAGGCATTATTCACAGAATCACAGAATCATTACGGTTGGAAAGGACCCTCAAGATCATCTAGTCCAACCGATAGCCCTACACTGCTCTTATCCCTAAATCATCCCCTGAAGAAACACACCTATCCTCTTCTTAAAAACCTCCAGGGATGGTGACTCCACCNAACTGCACACAGTACTCAAGGTGTGGCCTCACCAGTGCCGAGTACAGTGGCAAGATCACCTCCCTGCTCCTACTGGTCACACTATTCCTGATACAAGCCAGGATGCCATTGGCCTTCTTAGCCACCTGGGCACACTGCTGGCTCATGTTCAGCCGACTGTCAATCAGCACCCCCAGGTCCTTCTCTGCTGGGGAGCTCTCCAACCACTCTTTCCCGAGGCTATAGCGCTGCTGGGGGTTGTTATGACCAAAATGCAGGACTCTACATTTACCCTTATTAAAACTCATCCCATTGGCCTCTGCCCATCGATCCAGCCTGTCTAGGTCCCTCTGCAGAGCCTGCCTACCCTCAAGCAGATTGACACTCCCACCCAGCTATTCACAGTAGGATCAGTGAGGGTTTAGTTGTATTGCCCTTTATCTTGATAACAAGATGTTGAAACAAATTAAACTCAAAATAAACATGAGTTTTATAAATAGTCAGTTCTAAAGCCACCACTTGTCTTCTAACCTTGGGCATATTCCCTTTTTTTTTTCCCCCAAGGTCTAGATAATGAACTAAACTCTGTTGTTTGTGAATTTTTCTGTTGGATATGGGTCTAAACAACTCTGAAGATGATTGTTTTAGAAAGTAGTAACCATCAGTTCTTGGAAAAACTGGTAGTGGGCCCAAGCATTGCACCCACAAACAGAGGCAATCGAAATCCTAAGTCATACTTAAGTGTCCTAGTAGCTTAGCTCTTAATTTTATAGCTGTAGGATAAAAGATTAAAGACAAGAAAGGTCTCTGCAGTGATTAGAAAGGAGTAATTAGGAAAGAGTCTTAGGAAGAACAAATGAAAGAACAGAGAAAGGGCAACAGAAAGACAGTGCTGTTAAAGAGGTCCTTCCCATGCAGGAGCACTGGGCAGAGGGTCTCTATTAACACCTTCTCATAACCAACCCAAGAAGCTCATTTTTAATGGAGAGTTTCTTCCATATAGAGGAAGAGGACTGAGAGGTCCAAAGTTGAGGTCTGAAGGGCTCATGAAAACTTCATTTTGCACAGTAAGTGAGGATTTTGCATTGAACGAATGTTCAGCAGCAGGTTTTTGTGGCAGGTGGCAACCAGCAAGCCAGTGCAATTACTCGCTTTCAAGGCAGGCAACCATGACAGCCACACATGCAGTTGCTCATGGGAAAAAGGAAAACATTTAGATCACAATTTACACAAAATAAGCATGGACACTACTTTTTTTGTGCATTAATGCTGTTGCCCTTCAGTGCTCTGAACTATGGGTCCTCTCCCCTTACCCACCACAGTTACAGCAAATGGAGATGAAACAACCTTTGCAACCAGAGAGATGGATTGATCATACCTGCATGCTTATTCTTTGTAAATTTTTCACATCCATGCAAAACATTGCCAAAAAGATGATTAAAAATCCTCAATCCACAACAATAAAGGTTCAGCATTTTCTTGGAGGTGTAGGGGTAGATGAGGAATAAACACCGGGTAGACAGATATACTCTTAGAATCAGATCATTTTCTTGTGTGGAAAGCCTTAATAATTCAAGCCTCAGTGCTACCAGAATAAAGGGTTGGAAGGAAAAACACAGATGGCAAAAAACCCGGGGGTTGCAGCTCTGTGTTTAGTGTCTTCCACTTCATTGCAATATCTCTGTACTCCTCACACCATCTTCCTCATTGGCTGCAATAGGCTGGGGGGAGTATTAGAAATATTCTCAAGGTATGTCAGTGCTGTCATGGTAGCAAATGATATCTGTTGTCCAGTTTGTTCTGTTTGGATTTAATGATGGGAATTGTAAGGGTGACTGTAAGGTTCAGTTTCAAGCTCATTTAGTGACTCTTGGAAGTATGACCTCACAGATTCAGATACAGAAGGGTCTTCCAGAAGCCCTGCTTAAAATAGCATCTTTACATGCTATTCTGTACTGTCCTTGAGGTTGTGATGCTTCTGAATGTTTCCACTGATTAAATCTCAATTCAGTATTACACTGTGGTAGCCCTACTGCACTATTTTAGACTACTAAAATGTTTTCTTGCCTAGTGTCTAAGTCTAACAAGGATTGTACAGATAAAGTGGAGGAAATCAACTTACTATCTAGTGGATGGTGTCCTGGCCAGGCAGGGGGGGTTGGAACTAGATGGTCTTTAAGGTCCCTTCCAACTCTGACAATTCTATCATTCTATGATTATGTGCCAGTTCAGGCATCATTTCCAGGGCCAGGTTAGTGCCCTGGATCTCATCCAGACGTGGCTTTAGTCCATCTGTAATAATACCACACTATTAAGTTTACAGTTAGAGCCTTGAGGTAAACTGTCCCTGGAGGCACTGTACATTGTTTTCTAAGACTCAACCAAGTATTCTGAAGCATTGTCCAAATGGTATAGTAGAAGGCAAATACTCCAAAAATGATGGAAGGCTCAAGGCTTCTCATTATTAATAATCATCAAATAGATCAGATAGAATTATTCAATCCTAGAATTCAAGCTGTTATGGGCAAGCTGTACGCAAAACATCTCAGGTCCAGGTTCTCCACTACCCAGCACTGTGAATGGCCCAAAGAAACAACATATGGCCGTGTTTTACACTAGCTCTGCACACTGTTTTCATTTATATATATGATTGCTTACATGCAGGGGAATGGAGAGACCAGGCACATAAAATTGAGGCTGCAGTGGCAGCTTTGAATGCAGTGTCACAGGGCTCCAGCTGCAGAAGCACATTGCACACAAAGATGAAAGCCTTTCTGGAGATAGGGCACTGTCTAAATTGTATTTAACTCAGAAGTGAAGCTTCCCCTGAAGGAGAGTAACAAACTGATTAAAAATAATTAAAACAAAACCCCATTAGGGAAGCTTGAAAGAAAATCTGCTCAGATTAGAAAAAGGTAAATGGAAGACAACAAATGCCTACAAATACTTAAACAGGATGTTATAAACTGTGCAGGAATTAATACTCCTCCTTAGTCAACAAGACAATAAGAAATAACAGACTGCAGCATAGACTGATTACAAAATACCAAATGACTCATTTTGTAGCATTTGAATTTGCATCTGCTGTTGGAAGTTTCCAAGACTGAGGGGTCTTCAGAAATGGGCCTTGGTGCCTGCATAAGGGAGTGAGCTGCTAATCATAGAGAGTTTTGAGATGAGAGTTTTAATAAACTCAATCTTTCTACAATGGATAGGAAAAAATAGGATGTGACATGTCATAAAAGGTGCCTGTCTACTCAAATGATCCTAAGAACCGAATGCATGAGACAAAGCCACCTGGCAGTCATACTGGGACAAACCAAACCTTGTAAGACTGAGGTAGTACAGGAGCTGTGCTCCTATAAACACTTAACATTCTCTCCTATAAAGAACAATTCTTCAGCAAAGACTCAACAAGCTTGTTTTGTATGGATTTTCATCCTATCCAGAATAGTTATTTGACATTAA
Organism: Galbula dea; assembly: GCA_013399015.1. Classification (NCBI taxonomy): domain Eukaryota; kingdom Metazoa; phylum Chordata; class Aves; order Piciformes; family Galbulidae; genus Galbula; species Galbula dea. The sequence continues at coordinate 310,748 of VWZX01019989.1, forward strand.
AAATGTGGCTCCTTGTGAGCAATTATCTTACCTGCCACCATAGCAGTGTCAAACTGTTTTCCTTAACATTTTCCTTTCACATTTCAAAAGAAGCTAATCTACTCCAAGTCTTATCTGCTGAGTGAAACAGGAGATTGGAAAGTGTATTGATCTTAGTGATATGAAGTCCTTCTAGGGAATAAGAGTTTATTGCTTTCCTGTCTCTGATCATCTTTTTTTGGGAGGATGCAGATCACAGATTGGGAAATAATACTCCATGAGAGAGGAGACAGGTTTCACCTCAGAGGTAAAAGCTGAAGGAGGCATGAGGGGAAGCATGGAGAAAGCAGGAGGAAACTGAACATAAAATTTGAAGAGCTAGTAAGTGGGTTAGGACTCCAGGCCTTCTAGAAGGTCACACAGCCGTCTAACTTTTCAAACATTGAAGTTTAACCTTGCAAAGTGTGGCACAAGACAGACAAAGGTTTCATGAAATTACTAGTATATTTTTCAGGGCAACATGCTGAAAGGTGCTAAGGTCCCTCCACTCCCACTGAGAGGAATGCAGAGATCTTAAGTACCTTTCAAAAGCTATTTTCACAAAATAGGAAGATATAATTGAAAAGCACTTATAGAGAAGTTAAAACCAAGGGAATTGCTCCATTGTCTAAACATTTCCAGCCAAGTGAATCAGTCCAGAGATTTATTTGTTGTTCTGCTGAGTTTTAGATCAGGCTCTTATTTTCAGATCTAAAGAGGGAGCAAAGAAAACTCCCTACATCCACATGTACGTTCTTGGAAGACACTCACAACAGACAGCAAGGCCCTGACTGGGCATCGGTAAGTCCTCATGTTGTGCACGTCTGCATGTGGAAAAATCTCAAGAGCATGATCAAGATTTTACAAAATAGAAGGCAAGATCCTAATTTTTTGAAATTAATTGGAATTTTGACATTGATCCCAGAAGGAACCCAGATTTAAACCTTCGTATCTACCCTAAATTGCAGAGAAGCCAAGAACCTAACAGTTTGCTAGAACTTCAAATGCTCAACACTTTTGATATTTACACATTAGCTTACATCAATAAGTTTATAAGAAGTGATCTCTGAAAATCATCACCTAAATTTTCAGCTGCAAAATTGTCTGATTTGCGGACAATTTGTGATTTACCATTTTTCAGTCAGTACTTTCCTTTCAGTGTCAAGAGGACAAGCAACTATCTCAGGATGTAGTTGGAAAGAGGGGATATTTAAGTCTGGATTAATTTAATTAACAGTGCAGATTTATTTCCTAATAAAGAAAATTTTAATTTCCATGACCTCATTGAGGATGCAAAAGACCTTTCAAAGTTTTATCTACTTAAGAAAAGAATAACCTCCTATCTCTGTTCTGTCATGGAGATGCAGCCCTCAATGGGTTGTCTACGACAAGTCCACTCTTCCTTGGCTGAAAAGGCAAAGGCCAGGGAGTAGAGTTATAAGTGAGTCAGACCTTATGAAAGAAACAGTGGCTCACGCTAAGTTTAAAATAAATATTTATATCCTACCTCATTTACTAAGATTCTTCCTTCACTCTTAAGAAACTGGAATGTTGCATCCTTTTTAATCTTTACTATGCAGAAGTACTCTTCCTCCTTTTGATATGGCTAGCTTAAGCTACAATGCCCTTTTCATGAACTATAAAGCTTACAGCATAAACCACTATAGATATGGTTTGAAATACCCATATATGAAATTAGTGTGAATGTTTAAAGACTGTTTCTACGTATATATAAAACAGCCACAACGGTTTCTTAGGTGTGCCCTGAAGTAACTGCCCAACCAACATTTGGCCCCAGAGTAGCACAGACCTCTTTGCAGAAGGAAATATGCATCACATCTCAGATACCTTCTTTACTGTGTGGCAAACACTGATCAGAGCTGACTTCTACCCACTTTGTCATTATAACACAATGAGGCAAAAAGTCATATGGGACAATAGTAGTCTTCAGATTGTTTACAGCAGCTTAACTGAGTGCATCTATCACCTCAGGTGTTCAGATATTTACGCAAACTTCATGTTTCATGGCCTTTGAACATAGATGATGTGAGGGTCTTTTATTTACAAATTAAATTTTTTCGTCCTCAGTTACTGAAATTTTATCTGCAGTGTTAACTCATATCTTCTGTCATCTTGTCTAGGAATAACTGGGAAGTGATGATAACAAATATTTCATTTGTTTTCAAAGCAAGCATTCTTCAAACCCATAAGCTAAAAGGCTAACTATATGGATGTCCCTAAAAATAACGACCAGTTCCCTATAATATCTTTAAAGAAAAAGGAGCAGCTCAGCGAATTAGTGAAAAAAGCTGGCTGAACACCAAATAAAAGTCAGAAACTGAAACCCAGGTTGCTGCAGGGATACTGTAAGCACATTAGAGCACCTGCATCAGTCACAGTAGAACACCATTTAGCAATGAGTATATGCTTTTGGCTCATGTTATTAGAGAACTGATAAGTGAGTTCTGAATGATTCACACCCAGCCATGCAAAAGATGCGTGAACCCAAAAAGTAGGGACTGTCAGGGTCTTTAATAGCACGTGCTTTTGGAGAAAATTATGATAACCTGTGGATAGGTTTCACAATACTAAATGGTATACACTGTCAAAACTATTGTTATGTTTATTTCCAATATATTTTACTCTTTCCTGTTTTCCCTGAACTACCTATAAATCCTGTCAATCACACAAAGACTGGAGGAATCTTAGCTAAATGTGATAAAAAGACAGGTATTTTATAGCCATAGCTGGGCTGTGGAATAGTTTTGCCCAGTTCTTTTTCTGACTTCTGCTCCTTTTCATTATTTTATTAATCTATACTCTCTTCTCAAGTAAAGGCATTTTTTGTGCTCTGAGACCCAGACTCCCTGTGTGGTTAGATCTCTGCTCTTTATCTCAGGCATTAGAAGGAAGTAAGACTCACAATTCTAAACTAAATTTATAAGGATAAAGAGACAACTGCCAGCAGTTCCACATAGAGACTACTGCAGATATGCTAAATCTTTAAAGGGAAATCTTGTAAACTTCAGGCTCATGTTTAAAAGAGAAGCTGATGTTGATTAACAGTGCAAGCTTAGTCCAGATTACCCTTTTGTGTGCTTTGGGTCTTCTTGAGTTAAATTCCATCATTCATCGTAGCACATCTTACCATCTTGGAAAACCAGGTGTCATAACATGTCAGTCTTCAAAGTTAGTCAGAGTCCAGGTCAGCCTTATACACACAGGACTCAGCTGTGAGTGAACTAAATTCACAGAACCACAGAATGTTAGGAGTTGGAAGAGACCTCGAAAGATCGTCTAGTCCAACCTCCCGGCCACAGCAGGAAAGCTTACAGCACTCGGTGTTCCTAGGCGGTCTCCTATCCAAGTACTAACCGGGCCCAACCTTGCTTAGCTTCTGAGCTCAGACAAGATTGGGCCTTCTCAGGGTTTGCAGAGAAATTCCTGGACCATAACACACTGCTGTAAAAATTGATGGCAAGAGCTGAATCCAGAAACATGTTTTGGTTTACAGGTGAAGGCTAAATCTGATTTTTAACTCCTATAATGTATTTGTATTGCCACTGAATTTCCCAACACATTAGGAATTACAAGGCAGAAACTTAAAGCTATTGAAACTTCCACTACTGGGATAGAGGACAATATGATCTTTTATGTTAAAGATAATACTACGTGTTTCAGCTAAACATGTAACCATGAGGGATGCTAATATCAGAGCTAGGACAATTTATTCTAATACTATTATGATGAAAATCATAATCAGGAGTAGCACTAGCATGAAAAGAGATTTGTGAGGCCTTCTCATAAAACCTACAAGCTGATCAGTGTAGTGTCACTGTAACATTAATGCCACAAGTAGAGCACGCAGTTGTCAGCCACAAATACTTCTGCAAAAGTAATCTGGAGACATATATTTCACTCCTGCAGAGAGGGTCTGAAGGTACATTGTGAATCTTCAAACCAACAAGCCAAGTGCCATCTTTCAACATTAAAGTATCAACAGAGAATCAGCATTTACATTTGATTTTACTGCACCAGACAAGCCCTCCCATTTTACCAACTAATATTCAAAGTGAATTAAAGCTGCATGCTAGCAACCATGCCTTCACTATATAAAGCAAGCAAGAAAGCTAAAGCCCTGAAGCTTCAACATAGCCGCAGCATGTGAGCAGACCTTTCAGCTTATCATTTTCGGATACGTACCCAGTAGAGTACATCTGTCCAGCCCTCCATGGTGATGCACTGGAACACTGTCAGCATGGCAAAAGCAAAGTTGTCGAAGTTCGTAATGCCGTGCTTGGGTCCCTCCCAGCCTGCCTTGCACTCGGTGCCATTCTGACACTGCCGTCCATGCGCAGACTGCGGGGCACAGGGAGAAGGATCATCTTCTGCAGGAGTATCTTAAATGGAGAGGAGGGAGGAAATGGAGATAAGAGAAGTCATTGCTATTTGACAGGCTGAGAAGTGAGTGACGGATATCTGATTTTATAAATACATTTTGCAGTGAATTTTATAGATTTCTCTAGCAATACGCAAGAAACTGGCTTAATTTTAATGGGCAGAAGGATGTTTTGGTGTGTTTTAATTTTTTTTTATTTAAAAATAAGAGCCAAGATGTGAAATTTTACAGTCAAAACTGAAATGCTTTTCAACAAGGAAGGGAACATTAGATCAAGTCTATTACATTTCTTTAGGCTGCCTGTTATGACCAGTGTTTTCATACCACAGTCACCTAACATAGGGGTTAATCTTCGAAGGCAACTGCAGCAGAGTGGCACTTCACTATAGGAGGCTGAACCTCCGCAGCTGACAGGCTTCAGTGCTCTGGAGATAGGCTGATATGGTGCTGGGCCACTGTTAAATTACTGCAGAGAGTTTCTGAAGCTCTGCTCTTTTGGAGTTTAGAAGCTGTGTGGCATTTTATCAATAGCCCAGTGACACACAGAAGCTCTGTAAGACTACAGCTTGATTATACACTGCTTATTCTGTTGCAAAGATCTGAGAGCCCATACAATAAGCCTGCCTAAATGCTTTGGCATATGAAAAATGCTACAGAAAAAAAATTTATAAGCAGAAAGCCTCCTGCAATAAGATGTTTTTAAATATACAGGTTTCAGAGATTAGTGTTCCATTTATAACAGATGTATGTATGTATGTGTGTGGGAGCAGGTAATTATGTTTGTTTCTCATCTTATATGGCAAATATTGCAGTTTTTCAAAAGTTATGATCACATTCTGATCATTAAAGCAAGCCAGAAACAGCAATATTAGAATTAGATACCATAATGTAAATAAATCCAGACAGTATGGAGAAAGATATATATTCAAACATGTCAAAGGTGAAAACCAGACTGACAACCCACTATAGTCCTAGCATCATTTCCAGAAAATGAATTCTGCTGATGCTATAAATGCATAAAACAAAGAACTTCTGAAATAATTTCCTGCTGTACACTATTTTCTTGGTTACAAGCTCAACTGGGTCCTAGACATTGGCACCCACCACCACATGGGAAATCGCTGCTGTTTAGGTTCAATAAATCAAATGAAAAAGACCAGATGGTTAGATTAGTGACTGACAATACAACTGAATTGTTTTGAAATCTGAATATTTCTGTCAATAATTTGAAAGTTCCTTCCTGATCGAATTGGTGCCAAAAGTTTCTTCCCATTAATATAATTTTACTTTCTTACTTGCTGCACTTCTAACCAAGGTCACAGCTTGTGATTAAAAAAAGGGTACTAGACCTCAATTAGGTAATTCCTTTATAACAATACTGGTTTAAAATGAAGATGTATTTGTGTACAACATTAATTATTAAATTTAAGAGTTGGCTTGGAGTGCCAAAGGTCCACATTAGAAAGTCCACTACTACGTTCAGCAGGAACTGACAGTTTTGCCAGACAGGCCAACAACTGAGTGGCCAAGATCATAGGATCATAGGATTGTCAGAGTTGGAAGGGACCTCAAAGATCATCCAGTTCCAAGTCCCCTGCCTGGCAGGGACACCATCCACTAGATCAGGTTACCCAGGGCCCCATCAAGCCTTGTTTTAAAAGCTTCAAGGGATGAGGCTTCCACAACCTCTCTGGGCAACATGTTCCACTGCCTAACCATCCTCATAGTGAAGAACTTCTTCCTAATATCCAGCCTAAATCTACCCTCCTCTAGCTTACACCCATTTCCCCTGGTTCTATCACTGTCTGACCTCCTAAAAAGGCCCTTGCCAGCTTTCTTGTAGGCCCCCTTCAGATACTGGAAAGCTACAATAAGGTCTTCTCAGAGCCTTCTCCTCTGCAGACTGAACAATCCCAACTCTTCCAGTCTGTCCTTGTAGGAGAGGTGCTCCAGTCATCTGATCATTCTCGTGGCCCTTCTCTGGACTCTCTCCAGCACCCCCGTATCCCTCTTGTAATAGGGGCTTCAGAGCTGGACACGGTATTCCAGGTGGGGTCTCACGAGTGCAGAGTAGAGGGGGAGAATCACCTCCCTCTACCTGCTGGCCACGCTTCTCTTGATGCAGCCCAGGATACGGTTGGCCCTCTGGGCTGCAAGCGCACACTGGCTGCTCATGTTGAACTTCTCATCCACCAACACCCCCAAGTCTCTTTCCGCAGGGCTGCTCTCAAGCCAGTCCCCGCCCAGCCTGTTTCGGTGCTTGGGATTGCCCCGACCCAGGTGTACGACCTTGCACTTGTTCTTGTTGAACTTCATGAGGTTGGCATGGGCCCACCTCTGCAGCCTGTCTAGGTCCCTCTGGATGGCATCCCTCCCCTCCAGTGCATCCACCGTTCCACACAGCTTGGTGTTGTTGGCAAACTTGCTGAGGGAGCACTCGATGCCACTGTCCATGTCTCTGACCGAGATGTTGAACAAGACTGGTCCCAGTACTGATCCTTGAGGGACTCCACTTGTCACTGGCCTCCACTTGGACATAGATCCATTGACAACCACTCTTTGGGTGCGGCCATCAAGCCAGTTCCTTATCTAGCGAGTGGTCCATCCATCAAACCCACATTCCACGCTAAACTCTCACCCTTAGAGATAATCTCTCTACATCAAAGGTAAGTCGTACCCAAGAAGCAGAACAGAAGAACCACCACTTTGAAACCCAAGCAGTTACACAGCAAGGACAAACAGCCACCCATCTCCTGTGCCCGTATTAATTTTCCATTATATACAGGGAAAGCCTCCCTCAGAAAATCTCTGTGTGAATAACAGTGTTACCCTTACCTATTAGTCCCCCTTGCACATGGTAGCAGGTCTTATGCATCTTCCCCATGAATAACTCCAGTCCAATGATGGCATAGATAATAATGACAAACAGCACCAGCAGGGCTATATGCAACAAAGGGACCATGGCCTTGATAATTGAATTTAAAACCACCTGGAGACCTGCAGAGAGAACAGAAGGAAGCACTTATGAGCAAGAGAAAAAAATTTAGAGAGGCCATAAATTGCACAGTAATAAATTATTTTTATGTCACTTGCCCTCACCTGAACTCATTATCTTATGATATAAAGACATATATTTACAGATCACCTCCCTCCAGAAGATCTCCAACATTTCACAAATTTACCATTGCAGTCTAGATCACAGACTAAAGCTAAACAGGTATTACCTTATCTGAAATACCACCACCCTGGGAAAGGAATACTTTAGTTATTTTGCCTGTTCTTGAAACCAGGCCCAAGGTCTTCCCCAGACAGTGCTGAGAAGAGTCAAAGCATTGGAAAATGAAAGAACAACCAGAACTGAAGAAGGACAAGAGCGGCGAGACACACAAGATGGCAAATGCTGGGGTACCATAGAGCTTCAGTGCTGAGCACGGGGAGAGATGGCAAACTGAAGTCACGTGTCTACTTTGATTCTGGGTTTTCCCAGAGATCAAGTCAGTCTCAGGCAGAATCTGAGCTGCTGAAGGACCATCAAACTCACAGTGACTGAGAGCTTCTGCTCACTTAGGATCTCACTGCACTCCAGGTCCACCTCACATTACTTCGGTCTGAACAGAGAAAGTTAGAACCAGCAATGCTGGTTTTGTCCCAAGATCTAGGAATCACTCTATAACAGAGGTTGTCCAGGTTCCTAGAAAAAGGTATAGGTGTCTCTCATTGCCTCCTTATTTGTAAAACTGCAATAACAAAGCCAGCCTTGTAAGCCTTTAGTAAGGATTTGCATTTATGGAGGTCTTAAAAGTATCATCGCTTGTGGTAGTGATCGCAACCACTATCACTGGCAAGTTATTAATGTTGAAAGTACTGAGAGACCTCTAGAACTCTAGTCTACAAATAGCCGGATCAGAATGATTGAGCTCATGATTTTGCAATGACTAAGAGCCAGAAGCCACTAATGACAACTGAAATATTTCTAGCTTCAAATAAATGTGCACAAAAGCAAACACAGGCCTTCATTTTTTAGTGATTTTAGGGGCCTTGTTAATCCAAAAATGTAGTCAAGATTACAAGGTTAAGAGTTGTAATACCAGGCCTTATGTAATTTACTCTTAATTAATATTAACTGATTTATTTTTCAGCACAGTATATTCCCAGTGCTCTTTAGAGGGTACTGAGAACAGAAACAATGATGAACAAAAAGCGCTCTCACTTAAAATGTGGCTTCATTATCACTCATGCCATGAAAGTGCTTCAGTGTACTACAGATGTCCAGAGAAGAAAGGATCTGCACAAACCAATGCCCTTTGCATTAACAAAGCAGTTCTTGTGAAACCAAAGCCTTGCACCATAAAGATGAGATGACAAGGTGTTTAGACAGTCAAGGGGAACATGTACCACCAGAGGATTTACAGGAGCTTCAGCTAGCTTAATTAGAAAAAAGCTTCTCAAGGATAATAAACCAACTTCATAGTAGAGATGAGCTACTGAATATTGTTAGAATGAATTGCTGTGTAGTACTCTGTTAGGGCAGTCTGTTCTAAAATCCAGATGATTCCAGTCATTAGCAGCCTTACATACATTACTATTAAAGTGTGCAGAGAGTTTCTAGAAGTTTAAAACTGCTAAGTAAGCAGCAACTTTAGAAATGTCCTCTCATTAGATATAAGGAGTGTTACTTGCAGAAGGACAAGGGATATATGCACACCACCGTGCTCCCTGCTGTGTTGTCACAGTGCTGAAAATATCAGTTACTTTATTCTCAGGTCAGGCAGCCACCTGCAACACGAATACCTGTTGCAGGGAATGGCATAAGGAACTAGACATGAACAATCAGAGAAGTCAGTGTAGTAGCAAGGGAGGAGAACAGGGAGAGCAGATAAAGGATTAAAGGGCTGGGGAAGAGCCATGGGTAGGTAGAACATAAAGACACTTTTTAATTAAAAAAAACATGTTCTTCAAAACACATCAGGTATGTTCAGTTATCTGAGGGGCACAGATCAGTGTCTGTGGATGATCAGATGCATTTCTGATCAGGGTAAATCAAGGCAAATTATCCCCTTACGTGCAGTCACAAAGCTATTTCTAAGCAATGGTCAGAACTTCTACATACTTTTACATGCTCTTTCCCTGTGCAGGAGAGGAAAATATAGTTCAACTTACAAAAAAATGCCTTCTCTGTCCCAACACATGCATGCTCTTAATCTTTGCATGCTGTGACACACAGATATTACCTAATATGGGTGCTCACAATACAGAGGCAATATAGTTCCACTTGCCTGATGCTCTCTGTAAGACTCCATTGTGCACCTTTGGCATCTTTTCCCTTGTGGAGGTAAGGCTTGTATTCCTAGAAATGAGCTCTGCAACTTATAACCAAATCTGAAAGCCTGGTGACCTGATCAGACTGCAAAACCAGCCTCTAGATTTCAAGCAGGTGATGCCAATAACTGACTTCCCACACTAGAGTGAAGAACTGTATTTTTATGCTGCTTTACAGAGACTGGCAATGCCATCATTGGCCAACCACAAACACAGATTCCTGATCTTATGTCCTGGCAAGTCAAAGTGAAGAAAAAAAAATGAAGAAAAAGATTTTCAAATATTTGGCATTCTAAATGTACTCATTCATTTATTGAAGCCCTCTTCATGTGCTAGACACTCTCCAGACATCTGTGAAGTCCCAGCATCTGCCTTGGGGAGCTTGTTGCAGGCTGGACAAAAAGCTAACTGCATAGAGGTTAAGGAAAGCGCCACAGAAAGGATTGTTTGTGGTTTTTCAGTCCATGCTTTTCTTCTGTTAATAATTGAAGATCTTAAACAGCTCTTAGTATTTATTTTAAAAGCACTTCAGTTTACCTTTAAAAAAACCCCTGCTAGCTACACTTTGTTGGCTGATACTGACTCCATAAATGTTTCAGTAAGCAAAACATATTAATGCCATTCCCTGGACTCACAGAATTTAGCATTTATTTACACTGATAAAACATTTTAAATATTTATTACACGGGAACATTGCATTTTATACCTGGTCAAGCCCTTTTCAACCTCTAGAGGGCTGCATTGCCCCAAAGGTTTATGGCACAACTGGGGAGTAGATGGAATAGGGAAATAAACCCAAAAAAGTTTATATCAAATAACACTGATCTCTCTCAAAGCTTTGGGAAATATGCTGTTAGGGATACTGTAGGTGTTTTAAAGCTATTATATGATGTATTTTTCTCTCAGGAAGACAATCATGCTGGTTGCTGACTCATCAATTCTGGCAGTTACTGAAGAAGGTGCTCATCTCTAAGCATGTGTCTGCACCTAAAGCAATGGGATTGTGTACATACTCCATTGTGTACTTACAAGCTTTTTTGGACTTCAATCAAGATGGCACCAAAAGAAAACTGCACCAGACACAGTTGCTAAAATGCATTTGGCACTGTTGCACTGTGGAACAAATCCAAGGAAACTAATGGAAGGCTGGTCTCAGAAAAAAAACCCCAACATTTGGGGCTTTCCAAGCACAGCTCTAGTTGTGGTTTCCTGTTCTCATGATATTAGTAGTCCAGATATTCAAAGAAAGCATATCCCAAGTCTTCCTTCACTGGTTTGGCAAGGCTATATTTTACCTATACATTGCCTAAACCAGGAGTATAAGTAAGCACAGTCCCATAGAAAAATATAGAATAAAAGGAAAAGAAGAGGACTTTCAACTCCATCCATCCCTCTTCCACCTCCTGATACTCATACGAACACAGATTTTTGCACTTAGGCTGGTGCTAAGAGAGTGCGAGGTAATTATTTTTCTGCTAATACAGTTCAGAAGAAAGCTACTACTTTCAGTAAGCAAGGGGGAAGCAGGGGAGGATTTGTGACTCAGCACAGTGCCTGAGTCAGATCACTTCTGGGAACCACTCTTAACTGCTTGATTTTATGCACCAACCCCAGTAACAAGCTAGGTCTACCCACAAATCACTGTTTTTTTTCTGATGATACACTAAGCAGCTGCCTCTACAGTTATCTCTATCTCCAAAAGCAAAAGCAATATAACCAGCAACGTTCCCCAGAATGGATGTTTATAATTTAAACACCATAGACATAAGCTAAGAAAATGGAAAAATATTAAATATTCATAAATATTAAAGGTTTTATACCAATTTTAAAGGAAGCCTGGAAAATGACAGAGATTTTTTATCACAAAATGGTCCAGAGTTGTGCCAATATATCTTAGATAAGTTCATCTGCAACGATTTGGGAGGAAAAATATTGAGGACTTTCTTCACCAATGCTGCAACAGGAATCCACATGGCACAGTTCACTTAAGGACAGCTGCACAATAAAAATCTGGGAAGGTAATCCCTTACTGTCTTGCTGGAGTCTCAAAATATTGATGGCATATTGCCAGATAAAGCAAATTCTGTGGGTGTAGTGCAGCATTCTTGGAGCTGCAGATGTAACTTCTATTTCAAGAATAACAGAGGTGGTCTTGGAATAGGAAGGAAAGGCACAATACAGGACAGAAAACTAGGAAGGACATTTTTCAAGTGGAATAGTGGCTATTTTTGGAGTATGAAATGTCATTTAAATGTCTATGAACATACAATTCAAAACCATGTGCTGCAATGAATAAAGTAAGTTTTGGCATCTGCTCTCAATGTTCTCATTCCTCCACTTTCAAATCATGTTTTCATCGACTTTTCAAACTGAAACATACATACACACACAAGGAGATCCATATAAGTGGGCATGTGTACACAAACACAATTGTTTTATATTTGTCAAGTCTTGCAATACCACCCTTGCCTCATCCTTTGAGGAGAGAAAGGAACAGCAAAATAAAAACAAAAGCCACAATAAACCCCAACTCTTCCTTCTGGATACTTTTCTCTTGGGAAGCAATTCACCTTCAGTATCCTTTGCTTGTCAGTGACCTAACTTAGCCAAACAATACAGGTTTTCCTCAGCATGGTGGCCACACAGCCCACACTTTTGGGTGCCTGAGGAGGATAGTTGGATAAATGTACACACTGCCTCAGACTCTTTGCCTCTCTGCTGGAATAAACCTCTACCAGCACTTATCAAATCATCCCCTTCTCCTCCTGGGGTGCTTCAGCCTTTTTTGTTCCAAGTACATAAGTGTTCACTTTATAAGAAAGTTGCTTGCTGATTAGAAGACATTGCTCAATCTCTCCAGTCCTAACACATTAGGTAGCTCCTGCAAGCTCAACGTTATTCTCCAGCCATTTTGATCTTAGCTCAGTTCAGCTGAAGATGAGGTCCAGGTAAGATCTACAGATATTCAATGTTAAAAAAAAAAAAATGTAGTTTTTGAAACAAGGAACAATGGACACCTGTAAGTGCTAAAGCATCATGGGAATACAAATTGGCTCAAAGCACTTGGGTCTCGATTGTTACTGTACCAGCATTTAAGTAGAGGACTGATTACTGTAGGGTTACATGTCTTTGTAACATTGCCAAAATCTTGGGGCCATGAGCAACACTTTTTAACTGTTTAGTCTCATAACTCTTCAGGTAAGTGGACATTAGCCCCTTTTATTGATTGCTAAATAAGCCTTTCTATTTTATAAATAATAAAGAGCCTTATGCTTCTCTGAGTTCCTTCTCCTGATGCTGTAATATTACTTGTTAGCAGGTTTAGAAAAGGTTAAACCTAGCAAGGTAACAAACATTAACAAGGATCCTGGAAATGTAAAAGTGCATTCAGGAATGATAATATTGCAGTCTTGTGAAGTACTTAGAGTACTTGTAGAGTACCAATATTAAATTACCTGAAGAAAAATATACTGATGACAGTATATTTTAAATGCTCCAAGTCTATCATAAACAGTATACCATGAGCTACATTAAGTTTTATCTTTTCATGGTGGAAAAAGTCCAAAAAAATACTGGATAAATCTTAAAGCTTTCTCTTTAGTTGACTATCTATGTAGAAGCACAACATTGTATACAACAAACACATGCTCTACAGCCCTGGAAAAGAAAACTCACTCCACCTCTTAACATTGGATAGTGCTTAATGGGCATAGTTGGGACTAAGCTCTGGAGGGACACAGCACAACATTTTCGCAATTGCTGTTATATACAGGCTTTTCAGGAGTATTTTGGGAGCCTAAAAATAGGAAGTTACCTGATAAGATAATGAAAAAACTTAGGTGAAACACATGATATGTGACCACTGCTGCCTTGATGGACACATGGGTTTTGTTTTCTCTTTTTAAAACTACTAAAAATGCTGTTAACAGCAAAGCATGGTACAAAGGCGTGCATTGGAACAGGCTCCCCAGAGAGGCTGTCATGGCACCAACTCTCCTGGAGTTTAAGAAGCAATTGGACATTGCACTTAGGAGCATGGTGTGACTTTGGGGTTGTCCTGTGTCTAAATAGGAGTTGGACTTGATCATCACTGTGGGTCCCTTCCAGCTCAGGATATTCTGTGATTCTGTGGGAGGCAAAATCCTTGAAAAGACATGGCAAGACAAATCTGAACAGCTTTACCTCTTAGTTTTAAGAAGAAAGTTTGTATTTAGGGACTCATGCGTTTACTGGTTAATCAGTCCCACCTCAGAATACTTAAAACTCCAGCTTTTTTTCTTTTCTACATTAGTAAGATTGCAGCTTTTGATTTTTATAAATCTGATTAGACCTAAAACTCATCTTTCAGTCATTAGATAATAAAATAGCTTTAGAGGATAAAAAATGCTCTCTGATGCAATAAGCAAAACTTCCTTTAGCTCACTAGGTAGCTCTGGTACGTTTGGACAGAAAAATGAATGGTTGTAGTTTTTGCAAAGATGCATTTGTTGCAGAAAAGCATGGTAATTTATTGTTATTTATTTTCTTTGTAACTTTATGACTTGCACAATTCAATAGATTTTTGTATAGACTGTGCATGTATTGCAGGCATGAACTGAAACTAAACATTTATTTATTTTGAATTTCCTTTCACATATAATAAGCTGTCAAGAAGGAATCATAATGCTGTCTTGCTGAAAACTAAACAGCTACATTAACTTTTTTACAGATACAAAAATAAATATAAACCTGAGTGGAATTTGGCTCCCTTCAAAGTAAAGATGTTAAATGAAACAATGTCAAGACTGGAATGTGAAAAGCAAAAGATGGGCTAAAGCTTGTGTTTAAATTTTCACCTGTATTGTGAGGGACTCAACCCTAAATTCTTTCTTTGGGTGCTGTTTATACTAAACAACAGAACTGTTAGATTTAAAACAGGCCTTTGTAAAGCCCGTGCGTATGGAAGCACAGACATATTGTTTTGATGGCTTGACCAAGACAACAAACCTGATTTAGAGAATATTTATCTTTTGGTAACTTCCAATATATACTAAGGCCCAATGTACAGCAGTAACCTGCAAGAAAACATCAACTGCAGAAATGTGCTGAATGGCAAGGAACAACAGTTGTTGCAGAAAAAAAAACAACTTAAACCGAACTAAACCAAACAGCCAATGCAAAACAAGAGAGAAGTGTCAGCCAGGTTGCTAGCTTAATATGTTAACAGTAATAAAAAAGAAAACAAATGAATTGATTATACTTTTAAGATATGTAGCATTTGTATGTACCAATTGTCACACCAGATGTGTACTACTTCCTTCAGAAAGAGGAGGCCTTTGCAAGAATGCTATCTGATTGAAGGATGAGATGCTTGAAAAAAACCTAGAGGAAATTTTTTAACCTGATAATGAAACTGAATTTCTATAGATCTTTCCACTCTACAGAAAACAAAATTTAGTAAGCCTTATGAAAAAAAAACAAAAATAGAATTTTTATAATGTCTTCTATTTCTTTTATTCTGTGAGCTACTTTCTGTCAAAAATGCTTCTGGTGTAAAAATGTTGATCAGCTTTGGCATTACTGAAGTTGAAAAAAAGCGTCTTGGTACAGGGCTAGCAGATGTTTTCTGAATTGCGATTGATGTGGCAGGGCAAACCAGGAGAGGAACATCTAAAACTGAAATAATAAGAGGCATAGCTATTCAGACAACTCAGAAGAAACAGATGCAACAGGGAATAAAACACATATGGGATAGTTTATTGTTACATGTGTTAAACAGGAATTGCATTTGCTTCTGGGAAAAAGGGAGATTAAGAAAAATGTCTGATCTCGTTCCATTTCTCTGGCAGAAAGGAAATTTGATAAAATGTTAAGAAACTGGGCAGGTTAGGTAGGCTGCAGTTTGCCTTTTGTCAATACTTCCTCACCATCAGAACAACAAATTATGTATTCCATCGGTGAACACCTTAAGCATAAAAAAGTTTACTGATTGGTTGTACCAGCCAATATTCCTGTGTTCTCAACTAGCACAGTCCTATCAAGCAGACATAACTCAGAAGGTACTAGCTGATTCTAGAGAAACTAAAGAGGGAAGAGCTCCAATAGATTTAGGTAGCTTCCGAAAATTTTCAGTATGTTTCCTCAGATTTGCCTCCTCTCATTTCAGTGTGCTTTGAGTTTATTTCCTCCTATAACACTTGTACAAGATGCAATATTATTACAAATTCAGATAATCACTGAAAAAAATTAATCTGAAGACTCAACAAGAGACTTAAAATGTATTCATTGCTCGAGAAAACTATCTGATGGCTCCACTGCTCTGTGATTTGCTGTTATTTTGATAATGCCTTGTGAAAATCACAACAATGACCACAGGCATCCAACAATGCTTTTGGGAGGCCAGGACAAACAGATTTAATTGCATTGATGCCAGATTCATAGAGCATCCATGTCCTGCTTTGTGTTCTGAGCAAAACACTCTTCTATGAACTCGTGTTCCACTCCCAAGATGAATGCTACCCAGGGTATTAGTTACCTCTTAGCAAGAGGATGAGAAAGCTTCGAGCATGTTAAAAAGGCACAACAGTTCAGTGACAAATTAATAGACCTACATTCATGTTAGAAAAAATGAACAGAAGACTTCAAATAATTCCTTACAGAATCTTGAATTAATAAACAATACAAAATTTGGCTAATGGGAATCAAAGTATGAAATGGTATTTGATGTGTGCTTGGGATATCAAATTTTTTCTTGTAAGTAAAGATGTCATCTGGGAGAGAATATAAGATGAGAGAGTAGATCACATCCTTACTATTTTGATCTGAAACTGCAATACCTTCTCTTGTCCATCACGGAGACACCAACAGTCAGCAACTACAAATGATCAGCTGGGAACCCAACAAACTCCTGCTGATACCAGTTAGCTACAATCTGTATGTGTACTTCTGCTCCTTTATGGTCCAGACAAAAGCATATCTAAACAACACCACAAACTGTTCTTAGGAGACAGCAGATGGCATTCTTAGATTTTCAGAGGCTTTAGAACAAGCATCTCGATGGCATGGGTTCTGTTTCAGGGCTGTGCCCTATGCCCATTCTGAATGAGAGCTCTGGGAATTACTTAAATAATGAAAAAAAGGCACTGGAAAGAAAGTCTGATCCATCCAGAGCACCTCTGAAAAACCTCTCTACTAAGTCAAGCTAGGATTTTTTTTTATCTCCACATCTGTTCTTTGATGTGAGTGTGGGTTTTATTTTATTCATTTGGTAGGGACTGCCTACGCCCTGATGCAGTCCCACGTTGTGGTACTGGGATTTTTTGTTTTCTTCTGTTGTGAAGATGTTGTATAATCATGCCAGCATGCACAGTAATTGGTAGGATAAAGGCTGACACAGTTATTGGGTACATTCACAGTTAGTGCTATTTTTAAAGAGCTACAGAGTCAAGATCAAATAATAAATATTTCCCTGTTTTCATTGGCATTCCTTAAATACAAGAGAAATCTTTACTAGAAGAAGCCCATGCCTCTGTGAGAAATCTTCCTCACTAACAGAAACCCCATTTTGCTACTCCAACTTAACCTCTCTGCCATAAATTACATCATTCTGCAGGTTGTACCACTCAAGGAAACACACTTCAAATCCTGATTGTCTAAGCCCTGCTCACAGGAAGGATTTTTATCTATGGGAGATGCTACACTGCCATCAAATTACTTGAGTAATGGTGACCCCAAGTAAATGAAAGACTTGAAAGCATGTGTAGAGTTTTTAGTTAACTATGAAGAAATAAGCTTAATGAGAACATTTGGGTCAGACTGTTCTCTTCTCTCCCTTACCATTTGTAATGAAAGCAAAACAAATTGGCCACTTGAGGTTAGAAACAGCTAGGCAATGACATGGGAAAGGTAGTTCAACTTGTCCTCACACAGTGCTGTATGTGCTGGAGAGATGGTACAGATGGTTGAGAAGTCTCGCTCAAGAATGACAGAGAATGTTAGAGACCTGCTTGAGAGCATGTTTCCTACAGCATTTAGAGCCCAAGAGAAAAGAAAGGAACTGGACTTGGCAAAAGCTGATATTAACAAATGCAACAACAACAAAGTTTAAGGCAGAATTAAGATTTGGAAGCCAAATTTTGTCCAAATACATTTGCACCAATTCTTCTGTTGTCAACAACCTTTACCACACAGCTTTTGTGGTAGTAAACTGCCAAGTATATCGCCTCCTCCAGCTTACTCTGCTCTTTTGTACCCACACAGAAACCTTTCACACTTAGAAGTGGCCTGATCAAAGCTTACTATCCCCTCACACTGAAAGCAAACCAGGATTCTCCACTGGTACGCTGTTTATAATGTTGTGTAATACCATAACCTCACCTGCATCAGGAGGGTAAATTTAAGCTCTTAGCTCCCTCAGTAAGAATGTATAAATGCAAACCATGTGCAAAAAAGATGAATGTCAACTACACTTTGCCAGAAGCATGCAGATTTTGAAAAAAAATCATCTTCCTGACTGCCAGTTAGTATTTGCTTAAAACTTAATATGTGCTATTCAACATATAGAAAGAGGCTATGGCACACATTTTTTTGCCATATTCCAAAAATGCATGGGTCTCAGAAGAGATATTTTGTATTTCTTGAATTCTCTGTTTGTTACCTCAATTACATTATTTCCTCAACTATATAGAATCAGAGAATCATCAGGGTTGGAAGGGACCTTAGCAGTCATCTAGTCCAACCCGCCTACAATGAGTAGGCACATCTCCAACTAAATCAGGTTGCTGAGCACCCTGTCTAGCCTCACCTTGAACACCTCCAGGGACTGGGCCTCAACCACCTCCATGGGCAACCTGTTCCAATGTTCCACTACCCTCATGGTAAGGAACTTTTTCCTAATATCTAATCTAAACCTACTCTTCCCTAATTTAAAAACCATTACCCCTTGTCCTATCACTACAGGCCTTTGTGAACACGCCCTCCCCAGCCTTTCTATATGACCCCTTCAGGTACTGGAAGGTGACTATTAGGTCCCCCCAAAGCCTTCTCTTCTCGAGGCTGAACAATCCCAGCTCTCTCAGCCTATCCTCATAGGGGAGGTGTTCCAGCCCCTTGATCATTTTAGTAGCCCTCCTTTGGACCCGCTCCAGCAGGTCCATGTCCTTCCTGCGTTGAGGGCTCCAGAGCTGAACACAGTACTCCAGATGAGGTCTCACCAGAGCAGAGTACAGTGGCAGAATCAGCTCTCTCGATCTGCTGGTCACGCTTCTCTTGATGCAGCCCAGAACGTGATTTGCCTTCTGGGCTGCCAGCGCGCACTGCTTGCTCATGTCTATCTTCTCATCAACCAACACCCCCAAGTTCTTTTCTGCAGGGCCGCTCTCTATCTCCTCGTCCCCTAGCCTGTATTGATAGTGGGGATTATTCCACCCCAGATGCAGGACCCTGCACTTGGTCTTGTTAAACCTCATGAGGTTCATCTGGGCCCACCTCTCCAGCCTGTAAAGTATATAAAGTAGTGTTATTTTTCTTGGGCTGTGCAGAAAACAATGAGAAATTGCAGTTGAAAATTTTGATTGTTCACTACAAATCCCAAATGCAAGCCAAATAATTGCAATGGGTGTGTTTATTTCAATGCCTGCAAAACGGAATAATTGCAATAGATTGAGCTGTGTTGCCTCAGTGGCTAGGAAGGGCATCACAAGCCCTAGCAGAAGGGCAATCACAGGTCAGGTGCTGGAGACAGAATAAGGTGAAAGTCACCACTGCACTAAATACTGCACCACTGAGATACAGAAAGAAGTAACAACATGTGGAATTGTTCCAGGTCCCATCCTCACCCTCCAATACCCTAAATCCTAACCCCTAACTTGGCACATCCAAGTTGATATGATGCTACCAATGAGAATAGTGAATTTCCCCTAGGAAAGGACACTTGAGGGTGGTTAAAAATCACCATTTCATTTCCCCTGCTTTATCACACAGAATCACAGAATATTAGGAGTTGGAAGGGACCTCGAAAGATCATCTAGTCCAATCCCCCTGCCGCAGCAGGATTCCCTAGACCAGGTCACACAGAAGCACATCCAGACGGCTTTTGAGTACCTCCATAGAAGGAGACCCACAACCTCTCTGGGCAGTCTGTCCCAGTGCTCTGGCACCTGAACGGGGAAAAAATTTCTATGTGTATTCACACGGCATCTCCTATGCTTCAGCTTACAAGCCATTGCCTCTTGTCCTGTCACTGGGCTTCACACAGTACAGGCAGAACGTATTATTTCAGCAGTGTGCCTGCAAGCACAGGGTTCTCTGCATGGTGCTTAATCCTTATTTACTAGCCTAGCCTTTTCCATGCACCAGGCAGAGTGGCTTTGGGGATGCTTCAGTTACACCTGAGTTCAATTTGTCCTCTAGACATATTCAACTTTACAAGGATTACACAAGAGACAAAACATGTCTGTCCCTGCCAATTAGGTAAACTACCTTCCAGTCAGGTGTAGCTGAGGACTAAATCTTCAGTTTAGTACCAGTTTCTAGGTCACAGCACTAAGAGGCCTTCTGATAGGCAATAAGCATCAAACCTCCATTTCTTATAAATCATTCAAGAGCGAATTCAGAGTCCTGGAATCAAACATGAGATAAAGGATTTGCTTAGTCTTACATTAGGAGGATTACCGTGATGAGTCTGGCATGTCCCTACTGACTTAAACTCTGCAAGTTACTCTGTATTTTGCTATAAAAGTCCTGTTAAATTTTAATTCCAGTGGAGAGTGTCTCTGAATTATGATACCATACAGACAGAATTCCCCTATGATTTGAAATTATTATATTAATCATACTCTTCTAAAAAGGGTAGAAAATCCCCCAGAAATATTGCCACTCTTGGAGTTAAGAACAATCTTCATTGGAAAATGTAGACTATAGCTTGAATACCTTGTAAGAATCCGAAGGCCTTTTTCTCTTCTCCCAAAAAACTGACCATAATCTAATAAGCCCAATTTACTTAGGCAGTGACCCACACAGACAAAACCTAGACAGTGAAAAAATAAAATAAAATAAAAAAAGATCTTACCACCTCTGGGATTTCCTTGTTTCACCTGTGTGCAACAACATGGCAAATTTCTCTCATGTGGGAAAACATTCCTTCTTAATTAGTCTCCTCTCAGAGCCCTTAAGGGCTTTTTTTTTTTTTTTTTTATTTCTTTATTGCTGTATGTGGTGAATCAGGCAACATACATACACACCTGAATGGACATTGCCAATGAAGACAGGATACTTTCCTACATACTACAAAGTTCAAAGAAACAACCTGCTGAATGCCAGAGAGTCTGGAATAGTGTGGAAGAAGACCAAAAGTCAGAAAACACTTCAGTGAGTACAGGGTGGAGAATGTTGCCGAGACTGAGGAAGCATCGTAATTTTGATGAAACAGTTCAGGGCAAATGAGAACTAACTGGAATGAGACAGACCAAAATCCAAGAATGTCTAAATTTTTCATTCACTTTGTCTGAAGGTACCTAATTTTCACATTAGAGCAATCATGGACTTCAACAGCAGCATCATTCAAAAAAAATTAGTTGCTTTAGTTAGTTATCTAAATACACATAAAGGAAACCATCTCTAGGCATCCATGCATGAAAATCCAGGTCTTATTTCATTTTAACAACAACAAAAAAATATATATACTCAGAGAGTTACATGATGTTATTTAACTGACAGAAAAACATTGCACTGTCTTGAGGAGGGTCTGCTTAGGTTGCTTTGCTCATTCCCAGTTATGCAATTGTTTCATCTCCCCGAGACCATGTAAGTACTGGTGTTAGAGACCTGCCATTGAGTAATTCAGACTCTAGTGAAGCTTAAACACATCTCAGGCTTAGGTTTTTATAGTTTTTAAAAGGAAAAAAAAAAAAGGGAGAATAAAGATGGAAAGTTTTTATTCTACTGGAAGAGTCAAGTCTCCTCTCCAGCTTTGGTAAGGACATCATCGTCTTCTGCCCACATAAATCTGAGTGGTCAGCAGAGGATCTAATTGAAAATACAAGTATGGAACACAATGTCTACTCAAATTATATGGATTTCAACTTATCTAGAAGAGCTTATAAATTAAGTTTGGAAAATATCCGGTAAGTAATAAGTAGTGGCAACAATGTAATTCCATGAAGACAAAATACATCATAAAGAGAAAAAACAGTACGTACGAGGTGGTATAACTGACCAGCGTGAATTAAGGTGATAGAAATAAGATTTTATAAGTTAAATGGGCGTGAGTTATGTGTAGGAGCAACTGATTGCCCTTTCCAACACTCAGGAGTGATTTTCTCTTTTAACTGCTGAGTTGGATGCTTCCTTTTGCCCTCCTACAGCAAAAAAAATGTTTAAAACAAGTTTTAAAATATGTAATAATGTCAAATGGAGATAGAGAAGTAATCAACAGAAAACTCTTAACACAAAAGGGCTGACTTGATTCTGTCCCTAGAAAGCTTTGCAATGCTTTACACTCCTGCCAAAGGAGATACTGGATAACAGTTTCCAAGACACTAAAGTTATTTAGTTTTGGTATATATGCTAATTTTGCACTTGTCTACTTATGTACATCAAAGGAATTGTTTGCTTTCTCTCTCCTTTCTCAAACCACAATATGCCACGTTAAGGAAGGTGCTCTAATGCACATGAAGTTGTTTTTTTTTTTACACAGAGACTGCCCTGGCACACCAGCAGTGAAGTTATGTCAGCAACAGAAATAAAGTATGTACTACAAGAATTATGTTTGTATGGCAGTAACAGTAGAGTTGAATGGTGAAGTCTGGCCTGCATATCACTGATATAAAGTGCTTATGTCTAATTTTCAACAGTGACTTACCACTGTGAAACTCAAATCATCCATATGCTTTTGAAAATATTCACCATTCATTTACAAGTTAATGCCAGGCTAAATAGAGTGGAAGTGGATCATTTTTCCAGAAGCAGTATGATATAAGTAGAGTTAAAAATAAGAGAGAGTTTGCTTAATTATCCTTTCTAAATTTTGTTTTGTTCACAAAGCAACTGTCAGCACTGGGATTAGAGCTGTGGCAAATATCTAATCTAATGCTCTGCTTTGCACCTCACATAGTCACAAGAAAAGCTGTGCTTCTCACTCCAAAACGTTTTCAAGAAAGGAACTCAAACTACTTAACATCAATTTTTAAAATGAGAACCCAAAGACATTAAATTCAGTGCCTTTGAAGGCTTCTCCCACGATACAACAATTGTTCTTGTGATATGGGTAAAAAATGTCTATCATCTTTTAGGCAAAATGTCTGTCTCCTTTCTTATGACAATTGGTCCTGTGAATGTCCATATAACCACAAAGGATAAAAGTATCATCTGTTCTTGTAAAGATTATGAAATATTTATGTACCCACAACAGTCATCCAGATGTAGTCTTCAGGCTTTGTTGAATTCAGGACTTCAAACCGTTTTGATTTTAGGAGTCACTGAGTAATTTGGGGCCTGGAACAGTTCATTCCTAACTAAGATTGTCAAAGGTACCTTTGCTTGTATGCCTGTAGGCAAACCAACTTTTCTTAGAGATGAACCACTTCTTGTGCTAAACAGTCTCCAAATTCTGTGCTGAGATGTTTTCTGGCAAGAGACAGGGAAGTCCCAGGAACTAAGCATGGGTGGGACTTAGGGAAAAGAGATTTTCAGCTCTAAGGCTAACATCCTTTATCCATCTATCTGAAGCTTTCAGATAGCTGTGTTGACGCAGGCATCTAGCGCTGGTAGCCAACATGAGACACATAGATTTAGAAGGCACTTCTGAAAGTGTTAGACCTTGAACTTTTGCTTCAGTCTCTCCATCTGCAAAATGCAGACATTGGTAATTTACTACAGAGGGCAATTCATACGTTTCCCCCCTACTTCTAATCATACTTCTATAGAAACTTTTTGTATTCTGAAACAGTTCTTTAAATGCTCAAACCTGAATACAAAAGATGACCCTGCTAAATTGAATTATTTACTACGGATTAAGCAAGAGAGAAAAAAATCCATACAAGCTCCTTTTGACTCAGAAAAAATGATTCAATGCTGCAAGCCAACCTCTCCACATCAGACAACCTATTTCCCAACCCCAATCCTGCTGAGTTTAAGTTTTGCATGCAAAAAATCACCACATGCTTCATAAATTTGTTTTATAAGAATGATTGTGCTTTACACTTTCCTCCCAGACAGTGGTAGTTAGATCTGGACCTCAAGCCAAACAGCAGATGTTAGGCTTTTTCTACAGGAGGCAGCTGCCAATGACTCCAAGGATCCCCTATTACTAATGAGATGCCGCTTCCATACACTTACAGAGTCTGTCAAGTGAGAAGAAATTGAAGTGCATGTTACCTTCATGTAATTTTGTGACAAATCTGTGTGAGTTGTATCCTCACAGTGGAAAAGTCTACTATATTTTGGAAACGGAAGGAAGCAAAAGGCATTTCTTTATGGAAGGCAAAACACAAGTGCTGTGGGTAGCTTGCCCACTGGTGCTTATGATGTCTCAGGGACAGAACTTGAACGGAACCTAGAGATTTGACTTCTAAACCTCTGCAGTAACTTATTATGTAAGAATGTAATCCTTTAATGTACTATTTATGGTTGGCTTAGGCAATTTTATCTTAAAGGCCTCATGAGAAAAGTTACGCTCTAAGCCATAAAGATGTGATAACATCTATCTAGGCTCATCAACGGGCATTTGTACAATTGAAAAATGCCCAGTGAAGACTGAGGATGTATTAGCATTCCACAAGGTACACCAGCCTCAAAGAAGTTTGTTTCAATAAATATACCCCTAGTCAGAACCATAAAGACTAATGAGGATGTCTGTCAGGTCAAGTTGCTGGCTTGCCTGCTTCACACTGGACTGGTATTTCATCGTCTATGCAAAATATTTGCATAGACATGCAACAGGCTCTTTGGCTCTGTTCTGATGCAAATTAAGTAATTCTCTTTATTAGAAAACCCAGGAATGGACTGTTAGATAGCCTACACTGGGATAAAGATCCTGTATGCATATGACCTGTGTCAGATTTAGCTCCTTCAGCTTCTTCTAGGCCTCTAAGAGCACTAGTTAAGAGACTTGAACAGTAGTAACAAAACCACTTTGTCTTGAGGAACACAAGTTGTTCTACAAAACAGCAAGAACTACGAGCACAACTAATGTCAGAACACAGTTAATGTCTCAACCTGCATCAAAACAACTCTCGGAACACGTCCCAGCATAAGCAGCAACTCAACCAAGAACACTCCAGTTCATACATGTTTAAATTTGAAAACCTTCCCCTTAGCATGCTGTAAGCACATCACTAGAAAACACCAAAAGACTCTGATCAGACATGGACTAAGAAAGAACAATAACAACTTAATTTACAGCCAGGAATTAAGCAGGTGCCACTGCAGACTGAAGACCACAGACAGAATACACGTTGTGAGACAACTCTGGCCAAAAGCAGAGCTGCATTCTGCATAGACTGAAGGTATTTCATGGTAGATGAAATTTCATTGCATGAAACAACTTGCTGCGGTAATCCCTAACAGGGGTGGCATGAATAGTGGATGTTAGTTCTGTATCAGAGGGGAGGCTCTTTAGTTGCCTAATAGATAGCATATACTTTTCAATAGTTAGGCATAAACTGAGGCCTTGCAGACAGGTTACTAAGTATGGCTCTATGTGAGACTGAATACTAGTGCTGTCAATTGCCTCAGTACTTTTTGGTTTTATCAGTGCTTCAGCTTCTCCCACAGAGATTATCACTTTTCTTTTAAAAAGTGTCTACCCCTTATAGTTGTGGAGAAAAGACTGAAAACATGGCTTTAATATAACCTAGTAGGTCAGAAAAGTCAAAAAGAATGAATCTCACACTTTTTTTTTCATAACAAATAAATGATGATTTTTAAGATGATCTCACAAGAGTTTATGGTAACTTGACTCCACATTTTTGAATGACTAAGGTTAGAAGTACTTTAAGAAATCAAACTAGCAAACTTCCCAGACAAAAATAAACAAAGGTCTCTCCACAGCTATTCTGGAGACCAAATCCTTTCCTGCTAACTACATCTCTTGTTTCTGTAAACATGGAGAGCAATGACAGCTTTCAAGTAATCCTCTCTCCAAAAGGCCAAGAGGTCCCATATACAACATACTCTCAAACCAAATGATACTATCCTCCCACACTGTGATGTTCATATTCCACCTCCACAATAGAATTACCAGTCTTCCAGTTACTCATACCTTCACTATAAATAAGAAAATGGATGTTAGACTACCAAAAACCGGCAAGGACTTTCACAGAGGCACCACGAACAATTTAAGCAAATAAGACAAACAGAGGCCATGACTGTGCCATTGCCCTATGCCTTGGTGGTTCTAAATTGTTACCAGTGCTCTTGATTAGAAAAACACATGCAAAGAAGAAAATGCAGTTTTAATGAAAAAGCTCCTCTTCCTACAAAATCAACAAAAATGACCATACAGAATTTCAATCAAGGTCAAGTATTTACAATACCAAAAATGCATTGTGACTTCACAATTATTTAAGGGTTCTTTTGCTTGAAATCATTAAAATCTTGGATCTTTCATTTTCATTGTTTACAAAGATTGCACAATCAGACTGGCATACCATGAAACTTTCATCCTCCTTCAGCTCTGATTTAGTAATCTGTTGATTAATACCATATTTATCATGAATATATTAATTTGGAAAAAAAGGCCTCAGACACCAAATATAATCTGCATCATGCTCCATCTTCAAAATTGTTACAGGAATTACTTCTGCCCCATGCCACACTACAGACATACATCAAATAAAAGCAATGACATTACTTACTAGGAACTCCAGACACCAGCCGTAACGGACGTAATACTCGGAAAGCTCGCAGTGCTTTAACATCGAATCCGGCACCTTTCCCTCCTATTGAATTCCCCCCATCTGCTTTGGTTGCTTGTTCTAAAATTGCACTAAAAAGCCTGCAAAAATAAAGAGGAAACAATCTGTAGGCAGACAGCAAGGCTTGGGCTGAACAGGAACAGAGATCATCATCATTATATCACCCAAATTATCTCACAGACCTGTGAAGAGTGTCACACATCTCAGTTAACATTCGCATATGGTAACGGAGAGACAGACTCTTCCCATATGCAATAGCCTAATGGTGATGTCTACCATTTGCAAAACACTTGTTTCTGGAGCAGACACAAACATGACATGCTCCTCCTTCAGCCTAATGGCTCCTTGCAGCCAGCTATAGACTGCCACAGTGACCAGCCTTCCTTTTAGCATAGGGAAGTGTGCTCTCTGCCCTATGCACTCAGGCATGACAGAGGTGCTTCAAAATGGTCATTTTGTGTCAAATTTAAAGGGTCAACAACAACAAAGCACTTAGGTTACATTTTGAAGGCAGCCTCCAGGTTATCCGTACCAGGTAGTCTGGACACCCTCGGTGGGAGCTGAGTGGAAAGGCAAGAAAGGACAATTTCTAGGTTTTGCCATTTCTGCTGCCAATATTTTACTATCTTTATTAACCAAAAATCCAACTTGGATAAAAAGTCATCATCCATAATGAATTTAACTGTTGATTACCTGTTACATATTTTATAAGGAATTAAGATTCACTAGGGTCACTTGAGGTAGAACTTGGTGTAAAACTCAGGGATCCTTTAAGGTGCAAACTTTTCGATAAAGATTTATGCTCAGATTATGTGCTTGCATATCCATTTGTAAATCCCCTGATGCATTGGCTAGGGAAAGCACAAAACTGTAGGAGTCTTATTATTAGGATGTTTTATTATACCAGTCAATGTTTTACCTTGGCTAGTAGGAGTAGCTGCTTTAATGAGAAGATGTCTCACTCAGAACACATTTGAAAAGGCAAAGGAAGGCAGAAAAGACAATGTTCTTCTGTGAAAGAGCTGAAGGCTCACCCTATGTGTTAATAAGAACTTGATTTAATAGATTAGCTTTCAGGAAGCAGCTTCCATTTTTTCCAGTAAAACATTAGTACCTTTGGGGGAGGATGGATTCCTCATGAATTCACTAATGACATTGCTTTCAGACCTGAAATCACCAGCTTGAACTGAGCCAAATTCAGTAGATGTTAAGAGCTGTTCCAGTCTAAAGGGATGTTTGGTGCCTTGTAGAAAATGCTTGCCTGTGAGTGTCAGTGACCCCTTCCCCTGGAGGGTGCCATGGAGGTATCAGAGGTAACTTCAAAGAAGCTGCCTTAGATGACAGAAACAGCCTAGTTGGAGCAGCTTGTACTTAGCACTTAGTGATTTCCCTCAGACTTTGCAGTCTCCAGTGCCTCTGTCAGGATTCCATCTATATGCCCTGACTGGTGTATTCCACAGAGTTCCCAAACTGCATATCAAGCAGAGACTGAGCTGCCTGATTGCTTTACAAGGAGCTCTAATGCCTGCAGTCCACAGTTAAAACTTGCTGACAGGGCCATAAACCTAGGGAGCTTGCTCTGGATAGAAAAAGGATTCATTTACTGACGCACCTAAGCCAACTCTCCTCCCCAGTGCTAATTCCACAAAAAAAATGTGGACTAGGGGAGTGCAAATGCAAAATTAGTGTCTTAAGTAGTTTGGGGTTTTGTTTTGTTTGTTTGGGTTTGTTGGGTTTTGGGTTTTTTTAATTTCATATAAATAGTCTTGTAAAGCTTGTTAGCTGTGACTGAGGAACTCCTAACTGGATCTATTCAAAGCTTCAACTTCAAGCACTGCAGAAAGATTTAACAGCTATGTTTCCCACCTAGCGTGGGAAAAACTGTGTGAGAGGAGGTTGGATGCTGAGTTTGTAGGTGTTGCAGACTGAGAAGCAGGATGCAGAGAAGACAAAAAGAGCCTATGAGAAATACTGCATTGACTACAGATATCACAGAGAGAGAGAAACAAGGGCTGATGTAAAGAACACAAATTATTGGAACATGTTTATTTCTTGAGCTGTATACACAAATTATACAGTTGCAATTTTCTGCTGGTCTTCACAATAAAAACACTGTGGATCAGATTTAGCCTAATGTATTTTCAGTAAGCTAGTGATTAAGCTCTAGAAGCGTGCTCTATTTCGTATTCAAACATTTCTATCTTTCTAGTCAACACAATTCCCATAGTAGATAATGACTGACATAACTATACAACAGTTCCAGTCTCCTAGGATCCTCTGAAGGAAAAAATTACTGAAAAAGGATTTTTACACTGTTTTTCAGCAATCTTGCAAAGTTGAAGACAAGAAATCTCAAGGAACTCCGAGTCAGCAATTGTGCAAAACATAGTTCCATTTTACTGGTCCCCATTACCACCAGCCCCATGTTTTACCATATAGCAGCTCTTGGCAGTTGGCACCAGGGGCATTTCTCCTCTCACTCATGCATGCGCTGCTCTAGAATTCTGTATCCTAAGAAAAGCAAAGCATGTCCTAAGCTAATTCAGGAGGAGCAGAAACACAGCCAGCAGGACAGCTCACTGCACTGGAGCTAGAACCTGCTTTCCCATTGTAACACATCTCCACTGCAGGCCAGCTGGCCATGTTTGTGCTCCCGTGTTGATGTGCTAAACATGCTGTCTTGAGGTACCCACAGCCATCTGCCTGCTGGACTTCAGGAATAATTTGCAGTAATTCCTGCTGCTCCTCATTTAAAAGCTACATTTAAACCTGAATTGCATTAGTTCTGCTAATCCTGCTTTAATGCATTTACTCCTCTCAATATTTTCCTCTGCACTAATCCTACTTTTTACTAATGCAAAACAACTTTTTATTTCTGTCATGTATTTCACTCTCTTTCCCTTTCGTATTGAGGTCTAGACTGTGCCCAGTTTGGACTACTGAATGTCTACTCTGCTCTACAAATTTATAGTACATCTTACCAATCCTACTTCATTGTCCCTGTTGCCTCCTGAGTTAAGGCATGGGCAAACATCTATGACTCAGAGGTTACAACTACCAAATGTTTTTTTTTTGTTGTAACTCATTACGACCTGGTGAAATAGTAATAAAAATAATAATGTCCTGTTCAGAAATAGCACCAATGATAAGATACAGAAGAAAGGTAAGGCTTCTGATGGCCCTTTCCTTTATCCTCTGTTAGGAAGAACCCCACAACCAATATACAATTTGTAGTTTCTGTGAGCAACATAGACTGTTTCTAAGTTTCCAGCTAGTTGTTTTCCAATTCTAAAAGAGCTGGATAGATGTCGAGGTACCAATATAAAACATGAGGCCAGAGTCCTTCTACTCTATATTTGCATGGGAAAATCTGCTCTTTGATGAAAACCTCTGGGAAAAGCTTACAGCAGGTATGGTGGAGCAAAGTGTGGCTCTTTTCAGTAGGTGGGCTAGCTGAAATGCATCCTCCAAGCACGGTGCTAGAAAGCACTATGTTGACAGAAATAAAAGTGTGGGCAGTATAAAAATGCAGGAGGAGAGCTAATCTCTTGTGGCCACTAAAAGTCTCACCATTTAAAGTAAATTAAAAAAAAAAATACAGAAGTCAATCTTAGTTCCTTCCAGCTAACTACTTTCTGCCAGCCTAACTTCATGCCCCATTTTCATTTGTATATAGTATTTTCCACTGACAAAGCACAATTAACAGCATTTTGATTTATGAATTTTACTTGTGACATGACATGTAAACTAACTTCATCTGACAGACATGAACTACAAAGCAGAAAATAAATTTACATCACACACATGCATGTACGGTCACATTCCACTTCGTGGTTTGTGGGGTTTTTTGGTTTTGGGTGGGGTTTTGTTTTTGAGTGTTATTTTTTTCCATACACTTGTGAAGTATGAAGCTAGCTGTTTTTCTTTCTTATATTTTTCTGTTTCTCTTTTAACAACTGAAATATCAAAAAAGTTTTTGGTTTGACCCCAACAACAGGACGATAAGGCTGTAACCTACTCTACACCTCTTCATGTCTTCCTCTGTGGGAAGGGCACACTGATTTTTTATAGCATAAAAAAGACTTGTCAAAGACCTCCAGAATATAAAGAGAAAACAGAGGCCATGGTATTTCTAAGGCAAAAAAATCAGCAGAAAAATATAGCTGAAAGAATCCTTCCAGCTATAAAGAAATAGTAAAACACAATGATTTCTTTTTCAGTGTTTACAGTTCACCTATGATTTGTGGCTGTGAAAGCAGTTTAGTCTGTCCTTTAGAAACATGACACAGATCTTCAGAAATACATATACAGTGACCACATTTTCCATGCTGCTCTGAATTTAGGGTCCTTTCCAAATACCTTTGCTACTTACCTTCCCAAGTAAGGCTGCCTTTCAAATTACAACACATTTTTCTGGCAGAAGCTGAGTCCTTGGAGAATGAGTGTGGCAGACAAACCATAGCACTGCCAGAAGAGACAGATATTCTAGCACAACATTGTCAAGTTAGACTTGCCTCAAGAGAAATTTCCTTCAACAGCCTAATATTAAAGGACATCACTGTTACCTCTGAAGGTTTTAATGTTTTCCAAAAGAGGAACAATAAAACTGAAAGATGTAGGAAACAACTTGACTAACCATTACTGTTTGTGGGTTGTGCCTCATTAAGCAGACAGGAGTGAGATCTCTGCTCTTAACTAGTAATGTTCTTACCCACAGAACCTCTGGTTGATAGCCTCACACAGACATTTTTCTTCAAAGCAGCTTTTAATGGTGATGCTATAGCAGGGCCATAGGCTATTTAAAGATAAGCTAGAATCAAGCTTTAAAAGACTGAGCTGATGAATAAGCAATCTCCCACACTGCAAGAAGAATAAGCTGTTACAAGCCTACAGGTCTAAAGTGCACCCTTTCTCCTGAAAGGATTTGTGTTCAATGCTCCCCTCTGTTTCTTTGGTATATTCCTGTGGCCTTATCAGAATCACTGACTCTAAAATCCCTTAGGATACCAGGGGACCTGTCTTCAGAAGGCAGGAGAAAGCATACATAGTTATACATTTGGGGTTTTTATACAAACTGAGACGTTCCTCTAGAATTTATGCTTTGTCCTACACTTGCTCATTTTCCTTTCACTCTATTCATTTGTATGTTTTAACATACAAATGGTTGGGGTCTACTACGTCTAAGCGGCTGGGGTCTACTACAGGGTGCCTGATCAAGGTGAGCCTGTTCAGGAGGCCTTGCTTCAGCTACAGGAAACATTGAGCTCGCTGGCCCTTGTCCTGATAGGGATTTGAATCATCCAGATATCTGCTGGAAGAGCAATAGAGCAGGCTGCTAGCAATCCAAGAGATTCCTGAAGACAACTTTCTGGTACAGGTACCAGACAAACCAACCAGAGATTAAGCATTACTGGACCTTGTGCTCACCAATGCAGAGGAACTCATTAGAGAGGTGAAGATTGGAGGCAGTCTAGGCTGTAGCAACCATGACCTCGTTCAGTTCACAATCTCAAAACATGTAGGCCTGGCAAAGAGCAAAATCAGGACCCCAAACTTTAGAAAAGCAAATTTCCATCTGTTTCAAGATATAGTGGATGAGATCCCTGAGAAACTATCCTTAGAGACAACAGTACCAATCAGAGCTGGCAACTGTTTAAGAAAACTCTTCTCAGAGTGCAAGAGATCTCCATCCCTCTGTGTAAGAAATCAGGCAGGGCAGGTAGGAAACAGCTACAGTGGACGACCAAGGACCTGCTCCTCAAACTGAGGCGCAAGGAGGAAATGCACAGGCAGTAGAAGTAGGGACATGTGGCCTGGGGACAGTACAGGGAAATGGCTAGGACATGTAGGGATGAGATAGGAATCCAAGGCACAGATGGAACAGAACTTGGCAAGAGATGTAAAGAATAATAAAAAAGGGTTTCATAAGTACATTAAACAGGAAAGAAAGGTCAGGGTCCTCTGATAAACAAGGATGAAGAACCGGTGACACTGAATATGGAGAAGGCTGAACTACTCAACGAGTTTTTGTTTCAGTCTTCAACGGCAGCCAAAATTCCAGCCCCTACCAAGTATTGGTAGATCTAGGTGAGCATTGGGTGAGTGAAGGGCCTCCCATTGCAAGCAAAGAGCAAGTAAAAGACCATCTGATGATGCTAAAAGCAAAACAAACCTATGGGACCTCATGGCATACAGCCCAGAGTCCTGAGGGACTGACAGATGTAGTTACCAGACTACTCTCCATCATATTTGAAAAGTCATGGTAGTCAGGTGAAGTCCCTGGAGACTGAAAGAAGGGTGACATCATCCCCATTTTTAAAAAGAGCAGAAAGAAGGACCCAGGAAACCTACAGACCAGTGAGCCTCACCTCTGTGCCTGGGAAGATCATGGAACAAATTGTCATGCAAACAACATTAAGGTATATGCAAGACAAAGAGGTGATGCTAGAAAGGCAGCATGGATTCACTAAGGGCAAATCATGCCTGACCAATTCGGTGGTCTTTTATGATGGAGTGATGGCCACAGCCAACAAGGGAAGACATTGATTGATATCATCTACATAGATTTCTGTAAGGCCTTTGGCACAGTTCCATATGACACCCTGAACTATAAATTGGAGAGATATGGATCTGAAGGGTGGACCGCTAGGTGGATAAGAAATGGGCTGAATGGACATGGCCAGAGAGTTGCGGTTAGTGGCTCTACATCTAGATGGAGACCAGTGATGGGTGGTGCCCCTCAGGGCTCCGTCTTGGGACCAGAGCTCTTCAACATCTTTAATAATGACACAGACCATAGCGACTGGGACTCCCAGGCACCCTCAGCAAGTTTGCAGATGACTTGAAGCTTAGTGGCGCAGTTGATACACCAGAAGGACGGGATGCAATCCAGAAGGACTTGGACAAACTTGAAAAGTGGGTCCATGAGAACCACATGAGGGTCAACAAGTCCAAGTGTAAGGTCCTGCATTTGGGTCAGGGAAATCCTAGGCATGAATACAGTCTAGGAGATGAAATCATTGAGAGTAGCCCTGTGGAGAAGGACTTGTGGAGCATGGTGGATGAAAAGCTGAATGTGAGCTGGCAATGTGCTCTTGCAGCCCAGAAAGCCAACCGTACCCTGGGCTGCATCAGGAGAGGAACAACCAGCAGGTCAAGGGAGGTGATTCTGCCCCTTTACTCTGCCTTCGTGAGGCCCCCACCTGGAGTACTGCATCCAGTTCTGGGCTCCTCAGCATAAGACAGATGTGGACCTTTTAGAGCAGATCCAGAAGAGGGCCACAAAGATAATAATAAGGCTGGAGCGCCTCCCCTATGAGGACTGGCTAAGAGAGTTGGGATTGTTCAGCCTGAAGAAGAGAAGGCTTCAGGGGGACCTTGTAGTGGCCTTCCAATACCTAAAGGGGGTCTGTAAAAGGGGCAGGGGGGAGAGACTCTTTACCCAGGTAGAAATCAATAGGACAAGGGGGAACAGTTTCAAACTGAAGGAGGGAAGATTTAGATTAGATCTTAGGGAAAAATTCTTTACTCAGAGGGTGGTTAGACACTGGAACAGGCTGCCCAGAGGTTGTGAATGCCTTGTCCCTGGAAGTGTCCAAGGCCAGGTTGGATGGGCAGCCTAGTCTAGAGGGTGACATCCCTGCCCGTGGCAGAGGGATTGGACCTAGATGATCTTTATGGTCCCTTCCAACTGGGGCCATTCTATGAATTCCATGAACATAAAGCAAGCCAGTTGTGCTCTTCAAGATATACTTGGTAAGCAGTGTACAGTAGGTAGACTTAGAAATAAAGGATCTAAAATAACTCTTTTTTTCCTCCTTTAACTTCTAACTTGAAGAGGTACTTCTCACCTAGCCTTTCTGCATTTTGCAGCAAGGACAATCATCATTGCAAATGAAGATTCCTAAGGCAGAAGGAGCACAAATAGCAATTACCACAGTCATTTTGGGACCTGATGCTTCCACTGTGAATCCCACACCATCCATCACCCTACATACCAAATAAATCCTTCTGCCCAGTGCTACAGCCAAATTACTCAACTTTCTCCAATAACTCCATCAATAGGCAGAAAAAGGCACTACAAGGTACAACCAGTATTGTTACCAGCACTTGCTTTCTTCCTCCTCTACATTTTAAGCTTTTTCTCACAGGACTACCTACCTGACAAAATAATCAAACATGCTGAAATTTGAACATAATGTCATTGAGGGATTTCAGACAGCCCCTACGCAAAGATGACATGGCAGCACAGGAATAGATGGTATTACCACGTAGATTTTGTAGAGCGGTTGTGGAAAGAAAAAGCAGTGCACGAGCCTAGTCTGTGGTACTGTCTGAGTGAATTTAAACTTGGCCATGTTTATTATACTCATGTAATTCCTCCCCAGTCACAATTTTTGTTCCCCATCTAATGACTGACAGCTGCTAGAGGCAAAAGCAGGCAGAAGAGATAGAAGAGCTGAGAGCTGCAGCTTCTGTCACTGGCAAAGGAATTAATTTCAGTCTGAGTATCATCTTGCTGATTAACTGAAAAGGACTGTACTTAAACTAGGTATAATGCTGCCCTGTGATTTCTGGAGCTCTGCTCTTTCACATTCCAATGGAAGAAGAGGTAATGTGTCCTCTCTTTAAAAAGCATCTCATAAAAATGAAAATGGAATAATCATATTCTCAGGACTTTTGTTCTCCTATTTTTCTTCAACTTAAGCAGCAGTTTCCAAGCAGGTGAGATATCTGAGGGCATTCCAAGGCAGAGCCAGCAGTGAATTGGAAATCAATGCCAGAGGAGGGGTTGAGGGTTTTCCAATTACTAACTTGCTGTGGAATCCTCTGGCTGTAGGCAGGAACAAAGGAAAAAGAAAATTGGGTACTGCTGTAAGGAGAAGCATTATGCCCATGTGGAGGCAGAGAGGTCTGGAAACTAAGAACTGGAACTAAGTACAACAGGTGTTGTACTTTGCTTTTATTAAAAAAAAATCAAATGCCAGGCTTGAAAAACATGGAGAGGAATAAGGGGATTAGAAAGGTTGCAGCTCCATGTGGCACTTTGATCTATAATAGTAAAATTAGCCTTTAAAAACGTTAAGACATTCAAAGGGTCAAATCAGAAGTGTTGAAATCATCAGAACAGTTCAGTCGAACAGAGGAACTTATTTTTGTTTATAAGTATGAAAACCTGGGATTTAAATTTTTCATCCACCTTTGAAAATGAGAAATATCAGTATAAGTTCACAAGCTGGCAGAATGTATGTCACCAAACTCTAATCTTAAAGGATCCCATCTAGATAATCTTTCTCATAGTTATACACACTCACAAACAAAGGGAATCTCTTCCAATTAAGCATACACAGGTATTTGACTTTTTCCAACAGCTTTGCACTGCTTCCCCTTTTTATTCATGTTCCCAAATAGGATTTTAATTTCCATGTCTTGCAAGCCATTAAAAGCCTTGGAAAAGGCTAAACAGCAAAGGATACCAGACAGAAAATGTACATCAACTGATTGTTGATCTTCAATATCTACCTCAGGATAAAATCACTGCTACACAGTGAAGTTAGTATGAATCAAGTCATACATGCAGAAGACCAGTGAGTTAACTGTGTGTCATACCTGCAGAAGACCAGTGAGTTAACTGTATTTTTAGGTTCCACCTTAAAACTTGATAAAACATGTGGAGTCTGTAGAGGGACTAACACAAGAAAAGCAAATGGTTGTTGGAGGAGGAACGTAATGGACGGCAACCTCTAACATCATCCTTACATAATGTACCAAAAATTCATGCACCCTCATGCTCCCAAAGGTTGCCAGTAACTCCATGTTTGCAGTAGATTCAAAATATTGACAAAATATTGGTACTCACCCTACTACCACAATTATAAAATCTAGTAAATTCCAGCCATTGCGGAGGTAAGCGTTGGGGTGAAAGAGAAGTCCATATGCTATTACTTTTAAAAATGCTTCCACTGTAAAAATTATGAGAAAGAGATACTCCACTCGTTCCTAAGGCAGAAAAGAGAACAAGAGAGACAATGGTTAACATGAGTGACAAACCATGGATAAGGATGTTTTCTTCTGCCCATTCACCCATACAGCCTCCAACTCACTGACATGCCACTTGGATACACGTAACGTGCATGGCTTCCCAGAGGGCTTTTCTCCTCACGCTTGCATAGTCTGCAGCCAGTCTGACAGGACAGTGGCAGTAAGTTTTTATTAGGCTCTGAAATTTGCTGTCTTTGCCTCAGCAGGAACTGAGCAAATCAGACCAATAGAGAGAAGGAAGGGAGAGGGTCAACAGGCACATTCTAGGACTCAGCTCTTTACAGAGTATGTTGGCAAATATTGTCAGCCATCAACAATGAACTCCCATCCAGGTCTCTTCTACCTCTAGAGAGGAATCATTGCTGAATGCAATACTGTGAAGAGAAATTGGGAGAAATAAAGAAAGGGGCCTCCTGAGACTGAGGCATGTGTCACAAACTGTGCCTTCTTT
Organism: Galbula dea; assembly: GCA_013399015.1. Lineage (NCBI taxonomy): Eukaryota > Metazoa > Chordata > Aves > Piciformes > Galbulidae > Galbula > Galbula dea. Next base: position 347,868 of record VWZX01019989.1, read on the forward strand.
GGGATTGCCCTTTCTGTTGCTAGGGAATAGGTAGGCTGAATATTGGTGATAAATGATTTACAGATTAAGCTGACTAATGCTGAAGGCTTTTAGTCATTCCATCAGAAACGTACAAGTCCCCATGAAATGCAGGCTGCAATTAAGCATATCCAAACAAAGTCACTTCCAGTGACAGTACAGTCTGATTCAGCACAAGCAAGTAGGCTTTTGGATTCAGTACACAGGCTCAATGTCTTTCATCTCTGGGGTTTTCAGCCTTGATGTGGAACAAGAATAGAAGTGTTGCAGAAAAGGTAAAGACCTCCACCTAAGCTGGAGGGAAACTGCAGTATTAGGTAATCACTAGAAAAGTTCTGCATGGCAAGCTGAGTGGGAAATAAGTATGAGAAAACAAGATGACAGCAAAAGGCTCTAGGCCCCTACAAAGTTAAACTATAAAGTTATTAAAAGTTCACATAAAAGATATGAAAATCTGATAAAAAATATAAATTAAAACAACCTAAGCATTCCTGGTCATATCTTGCAGGGTGCCCAGGAAGATGATAAGGCAGGTCATTATTTTTCTTTTCAGCTCCAAACTGCAATTGCCCTGCTCCTCTGACTAGTTGAAGACATACATGACACTTCCATATGATACAACAATACAAAATGTGCAGGTTTACACAAAAGGAATTACATTAATTTGACAGCCACCCATTTGGTCCTCCTGCATGCAGCTCCAGGTAATTAACAACTCACTAGCAACCCGCTGATCAAAAAAGGCAATTTCCAGTTCATCTGCATGTTTACATTAACATATTAATTTACACAACTGAGACATTCTGACAGTAGCAGGCACATGTTAGTGCTTTAAAATATTGCTCTTTTTCCCTCATATAATGCTTGCACAATGCTTGCAGTACTCCCCAGTGCTTAGTACAGCAAACACCATAAATAGAGAAAGTATCATTCTGGAGTTATCTGATATGGCACAAAAGCTTGTAAAGCTTTTGAATGTGCCCACAGCACAGAATCCGTGCAGTGTTGTCCCAGGTGGAGACAGGTCAGCACACTAAGGATTTCCCTCTTCTTGAACTCAGAGAAAGAAACAACAACATACAATACTAGTAACTACTATGTCCCCAGCTCTACAAGTAGTAAGTGAATTTTATTTAGCACAGGAATTGGCATGTGAGTGCTAACAACTGAGAGGCCAGCTGTGAGCTTAGCCACAGGAAAGGGCTTCATAATGGCTTGCAATCTCCTAGAAGGAACTAGCCTGGCAGCCCTTTTCCTTCCATTGCTGCCGACAACAGAACGGGTACTAATGTACAAATCATAGTCAGACAGACTCAAACAACCAAGCTCTATGCACACGTTTGTAAAGCCTGTGGTGGAAACAATGCCCTACCTCTGAAAGGACAAGGTAAAGCCAGCAAAGAGGCTGGAGGAAAATCGAAATGGGCTCTGCAGGGGAAGAACCTGCCCTGAACCAAGGATAGGGTAGAGTGTGTTGTGCCTGGGATGGACATGGCCTCACTAGGGATGAATGAACATCTTTCAGGATGGAAGCAAAGATTTCTTTTGCTGTAACCCAGTTCATTAATGGGTCTCACTCCCTGTTCCAGCCAAGGGCTCACCACAGTTGTAGGCATGTTCTTTTTCCCTCCCTCAAAAAGGGCCACACAAGGCCTGAGACCAGTCTCTCATTCAGACTGCCTTTGAGGTTGCCTTGTGCACTCAATTTATCCAGCATCCCGCTCTGTTAACAGAGACATAGGCTCATGGGGAAATACTGCAGGTGCAAAAAAATAGCCTTCCTCTAAAAATCTCTCTTGACTCTTTCCAGAGGGACCTGCACAGGCTTGAAAAGTGGGCCTGTGAGAATCAAATGAAATTCAACAAGTCCAAGTGTAAGGTCCTGCATCTGGGTAGGAGCAACCCAAGATATAAGTATAGGCTGGGAGAAGAACTCGTTGAGAACAGCCGTGCAGAGAAGGACTTGGGGGTCATGATAGATGAAAAGCTGGACATGAGCCGGCAATGTGCACTTGCAGCTCAGAAGGCTAACTGTGTCCTGGGGTGCATCAGGAGAGGCATGACCAGCAGGTCTAAGGAGGTGATTCTGCCTCTCTATTCCACCCTTGTAAGGCCCCACCTGGAGTACTGTGTACAGTTCTGGGCTCCTCAACATAGAAAAGATGTGGACCTCTTGGAGCGGATCCAGAGGAGGACCACAAAGATGATCAAAGGACTGGAGCACCTCCCCTACCAGGACAAGGTGAAGGAATTGGGGTTGTTCAGCCTGGAGAGGAGAAGGCTTAGAGGGGACCTTATAGCAGCCTTTCAGTACCTGAAAGGAGATTATAAGGCAGAAGGAGAGATACTTTTCTCCTGGTCTGATTGCAGCAGGACATGGGGGAATGGCTACAAGCTGAAGGAGGGGAAATTTAGTCTGGAGATTAGAAGGGGGTTCTTTACCCAAAGGGTGGTGAGGCACTGGAACAGGTTGCCTAGAGAGGTTGTGGAGACCCCATCCCTGGCAGTGTTTAAGGCCAGGCTGAATGTGGCCCTGGATGACTTGGTCTAGTGCATGTGGCGCCCCTGCCCATGGCAGGGGGGTTGGAACTAGATGGTCTTTAAGGTCCCTTCCAACCTGAGCCATTCTATGATTCTATGACTCACACAGCCTAGACTGATATCAAAAGGATGCTCAGGAGCCTACCCTCATATTTAATAACTCAAGGTCCAATTTGAAGCATATAGGCCTAAAGCCGATCCAGTGCCCAGTGTTTCAGCAGCAAACGCCATCCTTGACCTCTGGGTACCCTAGGACAAATGCTGCTGCAGCTGTATCTGGCTTTGTGCTGCTTCTGGGACCACACCGCTGTGCAGGCCTGCCTAGCCAGAAGAGCCTTTCCACTCCACGAATTTCACTGAAATACATGTACTAATGCAATCAGAAGTCCAAGAAATCAAATCCTTGAGAAAATGCTGGAACAATTCTTTTGTTTGTTTCAAATATTTAAAACTGCAGAGCAGCCACTATTCCAATAACTACCAGGTTCCATTTGGTTGGATTTAGAAGCCTCATATTTTTTTGCCTCTGAAGATGCTTATGGAACTAGAGACTCCTGTTATTGTTATTGCAATACTACTGTCTGTTGAACCATGCTATTGGGGTGATAATATGCCAAAATATTACACACACATGCATAGATATACCTATACATAGAGATATGCATATATACATATATAACTTCAAGCTGTTTGACCAAATTCCTTATGATATTCTAGTAAAGGTGGAAAGATCCATAAAAAATAAAATTCTATAAAAGCCTCTGAAATGAACATAAAAGCCAGAATGCTGAGTAGAGGAGATTTTATGATCCTCTGCACTTAAATTTATGATTTCAGGATATAAAACTGAAGGAAAAATACTGCCAAGATTAAACAGTGTATGTACTCCAGGACCATTTCAGAAAGGTACCCCTGCTTAGACTTGAAAAGAACTTGAAAAGCCTACTAATTAATTTATGTTTTCTTTTATCCTTATACTATAAAACTCAAGAGCCTTTATGAACACTGTAACTCAGTAACAACACAGCATAACTGGGTTCCAGGAACCTAGGTTGCAGTCCCAGTTCTCATACCACCTTGCCTACTGAACTCTCAGATGACACTCTTGACTCAGGTTAGAAATTAGAGGAGGACCTATTGCCCTCAGCAGCCACAGAGTAATTAATTTCCCACTGCTAAATGGACATCTACACTTGCTGCTCATTTGAAGCATCGCTCTCACAGGTTAGGCAGAGTGGACTCCAGCGTTTCAAGATCCCAAGGGACAGACCACTGCATAGTATCCATAATGCCCAATCCTCTGAGATGTCAATTTAGTGCTGATTTAAAAGAAACCAAGGTAGACAAATATTGGCATTTCGCTTTGAGAAAGCTCCCTGCTGACAGGGAGGAGGGAGCTGCCCACTGCCTTTGTAAGAGGGAAAGGAGATAGCAACAGCATTGCCCCTTGAAACACAAATACAAACTACAGCAACAAAAGAGAGAGAACATACTTTGGAGCTATAAGAAAGAGAATAATATTTTTTATTTGTGTCTTAGAAATAGGAATTGTGCTGATGTGGCTGAGGTACATGAAGCATATTGCAAGTTACAGAATTACAAAGCAGGAGCTTCCTGCTTGGGCAATGGTGATTCAAAAGTTTCAAAAAACAGATAGAAAAAAAGAAATCAACAATATCTGAGAGCAAGAAGAGGAAGGACTAAAGTTTGGGAAAACTGGCCAGTCTCTGGACCATATACAGATGCTCTGGGACTGGCTCTATCACTGGGGTTTTTTTTGAGTTTGTTTTGTTTTATTTTAACAGATAAAGGACATGAGCATCAGCTGCCTTAGCTGAAATATTAGCCAGCACTAACGCTGCCAAGAAACAAACTACATCATCTTACTCTTAACAAAGAAACAAACATTAACTTACTGTTAAGGCTCTAAGATTTGTTTCCAAAGGAGGATTATTGCATTAAATATGACACCCCCCCAATCCCATGCGCCTTCTTGAAGACGTCATAGGTTGGGTTTTGTTTACAATTTTTAAACTTCACCTAATGACATCCAGGGTTCATAAAAGGAGTCTGAAAACAAGAAATCCAAGGAAATTACTGTAGGGTGCCATGAGGCTTTTCTCCTGTCAGGAAAAGAGTGAGCAGATCAGTGCTGTTTCTAAGAAATGGTCCTCAGAATGATTCACTGTATCTTGATCCTAGCTCTCCAAACCCCAAGCACCCAGCAGCATTACTAGGTTATAACATTTTCTTAGCAAAAGTTACTCAAGGCTCAAACCACAACCAGATTCTCACATCTCATATACCCCAGTCTAAAGAGTTTACAATCAAATTCAGTCACTAAAGGTTTTCTCAGACTTTGCTGTCTCTCTCTACTTGCACTCTCTTCAGCTTGTTACAAATCATGTTTCAAGAACTAGAGCTTATATATCTCAAGTAATGTGAAGCAAGCTTCAAGCAACTAGAGCTGTAATGAAGCTGCCTGTTTGACCTTCAACCATGTTACGTCAGTGTCTGCATTATTATTCCCTAGTGCTTCCTTAAACATAAGAGAACACATTTCTCCAGTAATATAAATACTCAGTATTCCAAGGAAAACAGCAGTATTTTAAAGGCCTCTGTCATATAGCATGTTTTAGCATTAGCTGCATAAATAGGCTCTGAAAATACATGTCAGAGTGGAAGCACTCAGACTTTTTTAGTAGGAAAACCAATCTTTTCTGATGGGTACTAAGACAACTAAACTGCAGTGCTGGGAAAGATGGCCCAGAGACTTTATTAAAAAAGTTCCATGCTTTTGAATTACAAGTTATCATCATATCTAACATATGGATATCCTCACTATGTGAATATGCTGACCTGGAGGCTACTGTTATCATTAGTAACTTTGACCTTTGGTGAGGAAGAGCCAGATATGTGCACACCAAGAATCAATTCAAAAAAGCAGATGTTAAGATAGGATTGTTGCAGTCAACGATCGATGCCCAAGTGGAAACCAGTGAAGAGTAGTGTCCCTTAGGGGTCAGTATTGGGCTGTGTGGTGTGGACATGTTGAGGGACCTTGACAGGCTTGAGAAGCAAGTCCATGCAAACCTCATGAAGTTCAGCAAGGCAAGTGCAAGGTACTGCACATGGATCAGGCAATCCCAAGCACAAATACAGGCTGAGTGATGTGTGGATTGAAAACAGCCCTGAGGAGGGCTTGGGGGTATTAGCGGCTGAAAAACTGAGTGACTCAGCAATGTGCACTCACACCTCAGAAGGCCAACTGCATCTTGGGCTACATCAAAACAAGTGAAGTCAGCAGGTCAAGGGAGGTAATCCTCCCCCCCCTGCTCTGGGCTGGTGAGACCCCACCTAGAGTACTGTGTTCACCTCAGGGGCCCCCAGCATAAGATAGACATGGTCCTGCTTGAAGATCCAGAGGAGGGCAGGCCACAAAGATGATCATGGGAGTGCAGTACTTCCCTATGAGGACAGGCTAAGAGATTTTGGGTTGTTTAACCTGAAGAAGAGAATGCTTTAGGTGATCTTTAAAGTCCCTTCTCAACTAAATGATTCTCTGATTCTACAGCAGTGAATTACTTCCGAACGTACTCACAGAATCACAGAATGTCAGGAGTTGGAAGGGACCCCAAAAGATCACCTAGTCCAACCCCCCTGCCACAGCAGGATTCCCTAGACCAGGTCACACAGAAGTGCATCCAGATGGGTTTTGAATACCTCCAGAGAAGGAGACTCCACAACCTCTCTGGGCAGTCTGTGCCAGTGCTCTGGCATCCTCACTGGGAAAAAATTTCTATGTGTATTCAGATGATCCAGCTTACAACCGTTGCCCCTTGTCTTGTCACTGGGCTTCACTGAGAAGAGCCTGACCCCATCCTCCCTACACCCACCCTTCACATACTTAAAAGCATAGATGAGGTCACCCCTCAGCTACTTGAAAGACATTTTCAGCTAAGTATGCATGAAAATACTACACAAGAACATAACAGAATAAAATTTAAAGTAGGGAATGTGTGGATTTTTTTTTCTTTCTTTCTCCTTAAAATCATTGCGCTTGCAGAAATAAGTGACCATATCCATTTTTCTGATAAATAGAAAGGGATGATAAGATAGTATACTGCTGACCATAACTCCATTTGCTGTTACTTCTAGTCCTAAAAATGTGTCCCTTACTCTGCTTTTTTCCCCAAAAAGAATGTTCCCAAAAATTGAGAAAAAGAACGCTATCTGATTTTACCTGACAAGGATAAAATAAGCCAGAAGAAGGAAGTGGGTGACTAGCATTCAACTAAACATAACCCACTATCTTGGTAAACAGAAGTCAAAACAGTTTCTGAAAGGTTAGATTTCCAAATATGATCAGCATTGCCTTCTCTCCACAAAAAACAAAGGCAGTATCTATATAAATGTCAGGCTTTACAATGAACAGAGTTAAATTCACACCAACTAACACCTGTAAGTGGGAGATGCTCTCACACGCAGCTCTTTTAAAAGGTGTTCAATGCTAGAAAAGCACACCCAAAGACAGAATTCTAACTAATCTGAAATAAGCAATAAAATAGGATCATAGTGCAAACCAGCCTTCAGTACTTTATAATTCATAACATGCCCATGATGCATTTGAAAAACTTCCACTGAAAGGAACAGAAGACATTTAATAGCTTTGAATGATTACAGGCCTGATACACATGCTCTATATCCTGTCAAATCAACGAATACTTCATGCATAGCTCTCTTGCAAGATCTAGTGTAAGCACCTTATTTTTCTTACAGCACTTTGGCAAGGATCAACTTGAATTATTTATGGGTTTGGTGGAATTATATTTTGTATCAGAGTCCAATTGTAATACAGTGCAATGTAGAAGGGGTCAATCCCCTCCTCTAGGTGCCTTATATAAACACACTTTCCCTTTCAGCAAGCCGTATGTTCCTTACTCACACAAACCAAAACACAGAGGATGAATGCCATTATTATTCTGATTTACCACCATCTCACCTATATTTTTTATTAAAAATGGGTGGAGAAATAGGTTCCAGCTACAGAGAATAATGTACTTACTTGGAATCCTACATTTCAGAAGAAAGTAATATGCCAATATCATTTGGACCTCAATATAAAAGAAATATTATTTCAATGTCTTTATATTAGAGAAGATTCTGAGCAACTTTAATTTTGAAGGCAGCCCTGTTTTGAGTTGGAATTTGGACTAGACAACCCACTTAAGCTCCTTTTAGCCAAAATTTTTTTCTGAGATTCTATACACATATTTTGTCATTCTAAAAGCACCTCAAGTCCTCAGAATAGCCTAACAAACTCACTATTCCCTTTTCATTGCACATCAGTGTTTCCCAGTGGGACGCCTCATTCTCCACAACAGGGACGTTCAGGCACGCGTCTTTCTGGATTCATACAAAAGATTATGCATTCATTCAGGCTTAAAATTTGGACTCTGGTCTCAATTAGATAATGTCTAACTTCTGTAAGGTATTTTTTTTTAATGGTCTTTGGCTAGCAGTAGCAGAAATCTCTTGAGGGTGGTTACTCAAGATTTCTTCTTTTTTTGGACTGAAATAGAACCATAGGATCCTGCCTGCAGATGAATCCAGATAATGTATTCCTTACAGGCTCAGTTTTTCTTTGGCATGATCAAGAACTGAAGCCATCCGTACAGCTCATGTACAAGCACTCCAACCTGGACACCTCTGAAGAGCCAAAGAATGCTGTATCATAGTTTCTTTTGTTTTGGTCCACTACTCTGATTAAATTTAAACGTATTGTCACTTTGTATTCTGATCAGACCAATAGGATATTACCTTTCCAGGAGGAAATTAGGAAAGGCACCATAAAATTTTGACTGAAAGTGTCTTATTTAGCATCTCTGGATAGGAATTAAAAGCTAGCTAGGTCTTGTGTTAGCATGGTGATGCATTACATTCACTCCCAGAAGAAAGCTTTCACTAGTTTCCTTTAAGTAGTTTCAGAAGCAGTGAGGGAGTCCCGTGTCTTCTCCCAAGGTTAACACCACCATTTGAAACACTACAGTCAATTATCTGTCTACCAACCACTGATTAAGGACAGGGTACCTGAAGTATCCATTTAAATCAGAGCAGCCCCAGTATGACAGCTACATCTAATACATCACCACATGGCATATCGTGTCTCATCCAGCTCCCAAAATGGCTCAAATAAGTTAGAAATTGGCTACTTATCATCATGTTCGTGTTTGAACTCAATCACATATGCAATGAGATATACAAACCTATCAGCCATAAAATATGAGTGCTCCATTTATTAATATTACTTATTGCTCTTAACATCAAAAAAAAGCCAGTCTCCTCTAACACAACTTAACCTTTCTATGCTCAAAACCATGTTAGCGTTAAATATTGAGTATTTTGTCCTTAGGCAGGACAGTAGATATATAATCTGGCTTTTAGAGGAATTCTAAAAAAGCTATGTGATTAAATATTGACTCATTAGGACAGCTTCTAGAAGTTCTTCTTTACAGTGCATCATTCAAGCAGGATATGAAAGCACACTTGTTTTTGGAAACGAGCTACATGACCTCAGCAATAACACTAACTATTTTATTATTTTGTACCATCTATGGGCTGGTTCCTAAACTCACGGATTCAGAGCTCTTCTCATTATATTGTTTTAGTCTGATCATCATTACATATTCAGTGCTTTCAGTATATTACTTTTCAATGAGTCTCTAAACTTCCTAGTGACTAGGAAAAAGCTAAACAAAGGTGAATCCCAAACATCTGACTGCAGAAAAGAAGTAACCTTGTCCCCAGTAGATTTATAACTTTCAAGTTGATCATGTATTTTCAGGAGCTAACGATTTTTTAACTGTGTGGAATCAACATTATGACAACTGTGGCTTGTGTGCCTTGTTAGCTTAGACTGTTGTCAGTCACAGTGAGGAACAGTTGTGTTCTTATTGAGCCATTTTTCACAGAATCGCAGAATTTCCTGAGTTAGAAAGGACCCACAAGGATCATCAAGTCCAACTCCTATTTAGACACAGAATGACCCCAAAGTCACACCATGTGCCTAAGTGCATTGTCCAAGTGCTTAAAATCCATGAGAGTTGGTGCCATGACAGCCTCCCTGGGGAGCCTGTTCCAATGCTCCACCACTCTCTGGGTAAAGAAGCTCTTAACATTCAACCTGAATTTCCCCTGGCACAGCTTCATGCCGTTCCCCTGGGTCACCAGAGAGAAGAGGTCAGCACCCACCCCACCCCACCCCCTCTCTGGTGTTTCGTTTCTTTTCTTTTCTTTTCTTTTCTAAAATAATCTGATCCTACAAGGTTTTGCTAATTCTAGTACATGCCAAGCTAGGCTAAAATATAGCCTACATCAGGGAGAATTTTACTATTAATTTTAACATGGAAAGTATTATTTTCTTACATGGTAAATGAGTAATTGTCTACAGAATGAATTCCCTATTTCTTTTCATCCTCTTTGTAACTTCTCAGGTAACACTACAAAGTTAGAAACCTTCCCTCAACTGCCTTGCAGGGGGTACCCCAATTTGAAGGGAGCACCACTACGTATTGAGCTGACAGAATGAACAGCATTGCCTCTCTTCTGCAAGCTCTCAGCATAAGGCATGTTTTCAGAAGAGAACAGGACTACCAGGGGAAGGATGAGACTAGCTAAAGAAAGAAGTATTTAGGGAGCTAGCATAGGATCAGATGTCAACAAATATGGGCTCCTCAACAAACTATAGCCACTTCTAGCACAATTTAGATGAATTACCTCTGTGAATTACCCTCAACTACTGAGTTAAGAACTAGACAGCCACAAGAGACCCCCTGCAGAAGTCTGGACCTGAATCTTTATTTAATAGGCTGCTAAGCAGAGACTTCTCTGACTGACCACCCAGAAGAGCTCATCAAATCCCATATTTAAAACAGTTCTGTCAAATGCACTTTAACCCAATGATTCTTGTACATTTTATGATGCTCTATGTTTTTAATCTACCATAATTCTTTTATAATTGTTTGTGCAGTGACGCCTGACAGGGAATGCTTCATAAATAAATTGAATTTATGACTATTTATAACCTCTCCCTCTTGAAAGTTCTAAGCAAATAAATTGGTCCCGCAGTTCAATGTTCTAGGGTTGGGGTCTCTCTGTACAGATTCATACAAGCACACAATATACACACATGCATGAGAGAAAGAACAAGATGATGTGTGTACGTGTGTGTGACCTTTTCTTTCCGTGACTAACTTAAGGGCATATTTAACATTCTATTCACACTGCTCATGGCAGACAGGAAAAACACTACTGAAGGGAATGAAAAATGAAAAGTCCTTGAAGCTTCTCCGTCTCGACCTGTATCTTTGCTTTGGTGGGGCAAACCTTTTCAGTTTTTGTTTGCTACCCCAACTTTCTGTTCAGCTGTCTGCTGCTTGAATAGACAGGGCACATGAAATGAGGCAGCTGTAAGGACCTTTGACAACCAGCACATAAAACTCATTTTATTTCCTTAATGGAAGTCTAATTGGTAATTAAAAAACATGACTGTGACCTGTGCACTGCCCAGAGAATAGAAATGGACATCATTTTAAACAGATAGAGCTCACAAGGCTGCACCTCTGCAGAGCAGCAAGATTTCTTCTGGGCAAGGAGTGAAAGAAGCGCTTTAGTTTTTAGCAGGTTTTGCTAATTTATGCTTAGTAAAACAAAAAAACAAACAACCAAAACCCTGATTTTCTTTGCCAGTTCTTCTGTCCCTTGGTTGACTCCCATCAGTCAAATCTGCCAACCACTGTAGCAGCTACTGATGTTGAAACAGACTCAGGGATAAGAAGCTGGAAAATAGAATTTGGATTCTTGCCTGCTCTTGCTCCAGTCTGGGGCATGAATTTTCTTTTTTTGTAAGACAAGCATGCATTTCATCCTCATATGGGTGCATATTGCATGGGTAAAGGGACAAACTAAGAATCTTGCTGAATGCCACCACCTTCCACCCAGTTAGGCTGGGGCTAGGTGTCAAGTTAGTGTAACCTCAGCCTGCAGGATGCTATATCACCCTCACAAAGCCCACAGCAGTGCTTGGGTGGGTGCAGAGTAACGCAAGGTCACATCCTAACAAAATATTTGGATTTACTTCAACCAAGCCAAACACATGGATTTGGGAATGTTAAAATATTTTTGTTCAATAAAAATATTTAAACATAATGCTCTGTTATTTCTGCACTGAAACACTCTGCGAATACTCCTTTAGGGAGAGTAGAAAGATGGAATATTATACATAGAATACCTCGAACTTTTCTTTCTAATATTTAGCAAAACCAAGTTTTGAAACATTGGAATTTCCCAGACAATGCCAAGATTTCCACCAGCCTGACTGGCAAATCAGCAGAAGGCAAAATGGAAATAAGAGAAACATCTCCCAAATGGGTTAATGAATGCTAATACATTTAATTCATGAAAAAAAGGAAGAAGGATTTCTAATGAAGTTCAGGCACTAATAGGAATGAACATTACATCCTTGCTTCTTTTTGCAAGTGAAAAGCCTGTAGTGAGCTACCAATTCTCATGCCAGAGTAGAAGCAGCCAATGTACCTGTATTTTCTCTTACTATGATAAAACCTTAAGACAACATTTATTCTCAGGTAGATAAATGTAAAATAAAAAATAAGAAAAATATTATACACTGGCCAGCGAAAGGTCAGGACTGTTATTAATATTCTGTAATGCTCTTTAATTAAACTCAGCTTGATTAGCTTCTGGCTAGCTTGCAAAATGGCATACTCTTCCTACATTCCCTGGCTTTATCTCCTATAAGTATTGCAGGCTGTGATGTCTCTGTTGAAAGAGAAAGTCAGGTTTTTGGCTGGCCTGTCTGAAAAAAAACCCAAAACAACAACAAAATCTAATCCCACCCATAATCAGAATTCCCTTTCAACAGTTACAGTCAAATTTTTATGACATCCATCGCACAGGAGCTCACTCTCAGTGAAACAATCTCAAAGAATTCAGCCAGATTTCCTCTACATCAGACAGGTTAACACTTGGGGCTGGCACGTGACTTGGATTTCAAAGATTTTTGTGCTCACTTGATGAAAATAAGATGTTGCACACTTTGTTTTCACTTACTTTGTTCCCAAGGCTCCTCTCCCTTCAATCACCCTCAGGCTGTAAGCAAACAGGATTCATATTGATCTGCCTGAAAATTATTTTTAATGCCATTAATGTTATAGGCTGCTGCACTGGATGTCTTCCAAGTTTTTCATCCTGACTAGTTGTTCTGAGTGATCTGTAATCCACTAAACCCATCACTTTTGCCTTGCTGCTGGCCAAGTTCCAGCCCACACCACAGAAATAAAAGACAGCCGCCGCCTGCACTTCAAGTTTCCTTGGGGATAAGCACTTTGTTCTGCTCTGTACATACTCCTCATGGCCTCACAGACTCTGCACACTGTCATCCCACCACACTTCCTGGCTTTTTATCCCTCCATTCCCCCAACTCTGCTTTCTGTACATTTTAGGTCATGCATAGTAAAGTTGGGCTCCTTGCTGCCAGTGCAAAAGTGGCAGGAGCTGGATGAATTCCTGGATGCTGTTTTAAGGCAATTATTCTCCTATTATATTGCTATATCCCCTAATCAAACATACAATGATTACTATGCTTAACTGGAGACTACCATGTCAGATTCAGACACATCAAATGGAACTCCATATTTAATATCGCAAAAAGTAAGACCTTAAACAAATGGTATGGCAACTGGAGGTAATGTTTTAAAGATACATTGTATAATCAGGTCAGACTTACTTTAAAAAAAGGAGAGATGAGAGGGTAAAAATATAGATTTTGCAAGCAGTTTCTTAAAGAACAAATTTTAAATGAAGTCCTTAGTTGGACATAATTCCCCTCATCTTCTAGAGGGTCTGAATGAGTAAGAACTGAGTAAATATTCAGTAAGTACAATATACTTTAGCTCAGTAATACCAGAAAAATTATCCTACAACAACACTAAATCGAATTGCACAGACTTGGGGGATCTGTGCTTTCTTTTAATTGTCTAAAAACTGTGCTAAGGGAGTATTGTGCTAATGTTTGAGCTCAGTGGTGGAACCGATTGAAAAATGTAATTAAACAGAATAAGCTTCTGTTATTTACAGAACAGCAAAAAGGGTGTAAAGAGGAACAAACACAGAAATGGTGCAAAATAATTGATATCACTCATTCTTATTTGACTATCTTCAGTACCTTTAGTAACACACAGATGGAAGGAGTAGTAGTTTTGCAGGCAATAAGCATTGCTCAGTCCACAGTTTATTCTGATCCCTTGAAAGACTGCAAGAATAAATAGAGCAACTTAAATTTTTTTACAGAAGTCTTGCCATTTTAGTCAATCAGTCTAAACTGAAATCAGTGAGGTGGCCTAGTGGTTAGGATTCAGCCCTCTCACCACCAGGACCCGGGTTCAATTCCCAGTCAGCGAAGCTTTGTTGTGACCAAGTCTTAGGGAATCCTGCTGTGGCAGGGGGGTTGGACTAGATTATCTTTCAAGGTCCTTTCCAACTCCTAACATACTCTGAAATTTTCCAAAATAACTTTTTTTTTCTTCTCAGAACCACTCCTTCCTTACAGGATCAATCAGGACTTATGAAAATGTAAAAAAACATTAGTAAGACAATAGGTCACAAGGACTTGTCTCAAGCTCCTGAGCATGACTACACAAGCAACTTTCCACAGCTTCTCTTCCAGCCATGTCTGTCGCTTGCATATCCTCTGTTTCGCTCTCCTATGCTGTCTCACTCTGCTTTATTTCAAACTCAATTTGTTTTCACAAGGAGATGGAAAAAAATAAGCAAGGAGGACTATGAATCCACTGGCCTATGACAAAGGCTGTAAAATAAAATAATGAAGAGAATTTTTTCAGTTTTAATTAGCTTCCTTTCTGCAATCACTCCCTTCATGAAAAGTTCAATTACCAAGAACTGATGCCATTAGATTCACTGTACTATATTTTGTTTAGCTGGACTGTTACACAGAAAAAGGAAATGACAGTGAAATCTCTTGTATAACTTGCCAGATGTGAAACTCGTTGGGCTAAATTATCCTACACATCTTCCAGAGCTGACTGAAAGGATGAGATTGCCAGGGATAAGTTTGTCTCATCACCTTAGTACTTTAGACCTTCAGGAAAGGCTCCAGGGGTTACAGTCAATCACAGACTGAATGAATATGACTCAATGTCATGCTGTTTTGCAAAACAAAAAAAAAAAAGCAAACATGCTGGGATGTGTAAACAAATGTACAAACCACAAGAGGCAAGAAAACATCCTTCTGCTATACACAGCAGCAGAGAAAGTTCTATTGAAATTCTGTGAATGAAGGAATACATGGACGGACTGGAGAGGGACCAGGGGAGATCTTCTGAAGGGTAGAAAAACCCAAGGAAAGACTGCAGCATAGAGAAGGCAAGGCAAGAGAAGCCTACAGACTGCTGCAGAGAAGCTGTGAATAACCTGTTTGCCTGCCTTTCACTTTGGATTGACAGCTTTACACTGGCACAAAGAGAATTTAGGATGGACCTTTCATTGGGATGCTGGTATTGATGATAGGGTTGTGGCAGAGTGCACTGCTTGGGAAATTAAAGACTTCAGACAACTAGAGGTTAAATCTTTCTGTGGGGCAGAATCACTACATGGCCTCCCAGGGTATCTTCTAGGCCTAACTTTTGTATTCCTGAGGCTCTAAGTAAGAAGTCTGTGGCCAAAAGATCCAGACAGATTTGTCTCATCAGAGAGGCAGCCATCTATTTTGGAGAGCAAGACACCAGACTACAGTCCTTCTGTATTCATCAGTGAATAGCCTTTCAAAATGCCTTTGATACCCATGCAGCTGAGGCAGTTCTATGTAAGAAATCTGCTAGTAGTTTGGGTTTCAAGGAATGCCTCCATATGTCATCATTTGAAAAAGGAGCTCAATAGTTCTCTTAGGAGAACAGAACTCAGGCTTCTCCCCAGGACTGATCAGTTTAGAAATGCCAGTGCAGTTGCACTGAAATTGAGTAAGTATTCCTGTTCTTATAGTGTAGGTCCATGGTTTTCTAAGATACGTTGTAGAGGCTGAGTTAAGTGAAGGATTTTCCCTCCCTCTGAGAAGACTGTCAAGCATTTCCATTCTGTCTGAATCTCATCAGGGCTGATGATATTTATGTTAGAAATTTTTCTTCCTCAGTGGATCTGCCTCTGAAGGACATTTGGGAACATAACCTTGTGAATGTTTATTCTTCTTTTGATCTCTTTTGCTTTGGGTCCACAGAGCCCCTGGAGCAGAAATCTATGAGCTTTATTAAGCATATATTTAATTAATCCTGGACTTAGAGAAATTTGGGGATTAGCGGATTGCTGAACTCCTTATGTCTCTAGAGCAATGCTGGAGCTTCCTTGTTACAAGAAACAGAGAAAGAGATGGCATTTGCAGAGAATTTGGCTTACGCCACTGAACCTACAGGTTTCCATAAAACAGAGAAGTCTTCAAAGCAGCAATGCTACCAGCTTGAACAAATACAGTCTCCTTCATCCAAGGGCTGCAACAGACTTCACAAGCAGTAATGATTAATTAATACAGAAATACAATTTTAAAATTTTTTTTAAAAATATTATATTTTAAAATTGGTTTTTAAATTAATTTCTCTTCTGCCCACACAGAAACTGCCTCCATTTCACAACTGGGAAAAGCTGAGAAATACATAGGCTAAAGATATTTGAAGATTTTAGGTCTTCTAGTGTCAAAGTATCCATTTTAGGACAATGACAGCCTGATTTTTTTTTCCAGAGACACCAAGTGGTTTGTTGACTAATTGGAGCAATGATGCCTCTAGGGATAGAAGCTTGGCACACTGACTTGGCTGACTTAACCAGCTAACGAGCTAATAGCAATTTAGAGAAGATGAACCTCTGACAAGTATGAAAAGACCTTGTCTAAATGTTGAAATCTTTAATATCTGGTGGATAAAACCCAAGATGTTCCTGTTTCTGCCCCTCTTTGTCCCACTCAGTTGCTTCCACTCCACCGCCTGCCTCTTGTTTCTACCATCTTTCTATCCTTACGTCTTTCTTTGTTGCTTTGTTTTGCACTTCACTTTTCTTCTGCTTGTATACAAGAATTTTCCAGAGGTTCAGCTGAAACTGCAGGTGTCTGAGCTTCCATCTCCAAAACACAAGCTGATCAAAACTGAGGGACAAGTTAGAAAATTTGACCTACTTGATTACCAACTTATGACAAAATCAGGAGTGGGATGCTGGAATCCTAGGGGGATATTTTCCTATTCCACACACCAAATAAGGAGTACATACCAGGCAATATTTGTGAGGTGCCAGAGAGACTTCATTATCTGAGAGTATTATTTTTTTGAGTCACTTCTGTAAACTATTCTGACGTATAGTGCTACAGCAACACACATACTTGTTTGGTGACATTTTCACTGTAACATCAAAACACCACCAAGACAAGCACAAATGCAACTGCAGCACCAATAAGGACCAGAAGCACCAAAATTTGCTCTCAACCAGCAAATTATGTCTGAACAACCTGTCAAAAACAGCTTGGCAGCCTTCTGGCTTCACTGGTTAAATGCAGGGAGGATATGATATCACAGGTGATGAATTTATTGTATTGTAGATGGTACGTACTTTCATTTGCTAAAACCTCACTGCTCTTAAATCCATACCTGACTGCTGACTGGGGTGGAGAGAGAAGCTGATTTTATACTCGGAAGGGGAGCTGTAATACTGTTCTGCACAACAGAGCACTGCTGTTCTGCTTATAAACCCTGACTTGGACAATTTTGCCAGGGTCCTAGTGAAGCTGAATTAGACCCTGTGCACCAGCCTGCTGCTCCTCCTACCTATTGCTACATTTTTTGTCTCTGCGAAACCAAAACATCCCTTGCAAGGCTGTGATTCATCTCGACTAAAGCAGTATCTGACAAGGAGGCACTCTCCAGAACTGACAATGAAATGCAGTAGACCTCTGATCTTTAAAACACAGAACAAAATCCAATTACGTAAAAAGACACTGCACCTACTGACTGCACAACAAGGTGTATATCTCTAGGTGTCTCTGGTAAAACAGGCACATTATAGCTCACTGCTAAGGCAGTGGTATTCCAACCTAAAAACAATCAGAAGAATTCATGCTGTGGGTATATTGATGAAAATGGAGATCTGAGATCAAATTCTGAGCAGGTCATAAATAAAAGGAGATAATGTTGCTTTTATGTTGACAGTAAGCATTCTTCCCTAACTTAAACTCATCACAACCTTTACAAATCAGTACTGGTAAACTTTTGGTAAGGCTGATGCTGTGGGGCTCTGGGGTGTTGCAGTGTGAGCAAGGAAGACTTTCAAAAGGAGGAAAATCAATCTCCCCTAACAGGCAACAGGTTCACCAGAAAGTCTGGTGGGTCCCCAGAAAGAGGAATGTGGCATTGTTCCAGTCCTAGCTGTGACCACATTGCCCTTCCCTGACCAGGGCTCTCATTTTGCATTCTCCCAAAGGGAGCTTTACAGCCTTCTAAAATAACCACTATGGGAGCGTGTCTTACTAGGCAGTAGTTTCCGAGAGGAGTACTACAGTTTTAGCAGTTCTTAGCTGTTTAAGAATACACTGGTGTTTGGGGGGGGGGGGGGTGGGGGTGTGGAAGTAGCAAGCACTATCTATTTCTGATATCACACAGAATATTAGGAGTTGGAAGGCACCTCGAAAGATCATCCAGTCCAACCCCCCTGCCACAGCAGGATTCCCTACATCAGGCCACACAGAAGCGTGTCCAGATGGGTTTTGAATCACTTTTTGAAATTCAGCCCAGTTAAGGGAAAAACCCTGCTGTCACACATACAAGCCAATGAACATCAATATATTTTAATGGATAAATTTTTCTCCTATATCTAGCCTCTAAGTTTTCACACTTCTGAGGAAGACCTAAAAATGTACTATGTCATCTGTACTGCTCCATAACCTGAAACCTCAAGACTCCCTAGGAAACTTTTAGAACAATTTAATAAGATACAATATTAACATCCCAAGAGCTTTTCCCTTGTGATTTATAAGAGTCACTCTTTCTGCTTTGACTATTTTCTGCTAGATAAATACAGCCTACCTTGACTAGAGAAACTCCCATCTTCTGCATTTTTCTTCCACTGGTAAGGTTTTCTTTACTTTGTACCCTGAGCTAAGTGCATTTGCCTCCTTCAAAAGCTGTATCTCTGCTCAGCATGCCTGCATTCCTGTGGAGAGTTGCTTAATCCTGCTGTATACTCTCAATCTGCCTGTAAGGAATGCAGAGTATTCCCAGCTTTTTGAATGGAGGAGACACAAAAATCTATTTTCATTTATTAATGGAAAAGAATCCCTGTACTATATATATATATAAAAAATACAATATACATACAAAAATCCCAAGTACTCTCCTTTTGGGTATTATCCTTTTCTGCTGCTTTACTCAATTATTGCTGATTGGTTATTAACTGACATATGAGTCAGACAGGATCTAGGACACATCCTGTGTCCAGAGTTGCTTAATCATGTTCCAGTATTTAACTTGTACACTTGTTTATTTGGTTAATAGAGTTGCACATGATATTTACATTGTGCTGCATTAATTTGTGATGCTAATGCTAGAACGGTCAGAGAATGATAAACAAAAGTCATACAGGCAAATGAAGAAGAAGAAAGAAAAGCCAAACCAAAGCACAATGAGAAACAGAATCCCAGGGCACAGGAAGAAATATATCCCATTCAGATTTTTCTGTTGGGGCACTTGCAGATCTCCCCTCAGTTATACCAATTTAAGCTCAGGGTAACTTCCTTTTCATGGTGTGTGTCCAAGTTTTGCCCTAAAGTAGCCAACTCTTCTACACCCCAAATTTTCCTCAAAAATACGTAGCTTCTAAATGCTTCTAAAACTCCTTTTGTATATGAAGACAACCGTCTGTGCATCAAATCATGATTTTTGCTGCCTCTTTTGAAAAGTGTTGACATCTACTTCCAGCTGCATAAGGAAAAGGACGTCCTATATGAATATATGTATATTTTTCTCCTTCTCTTATTACAGAAGTTAACTCTCAGTCAGCACAGCAGACAGCTTTCAAACAAGCACACAGAAGGAAGCCAAGCTGTCTCACAAAGTGAAGCAGAATTGCAGCACTGTATTCAGTGGTGGGGCATCAATGTTGATGAAAACACAATTTAACCTGAGGGTTCCACTCTTAAGAATCACTGCCTTTTTTTATGGGTAAAAGCAATAAAAATCTAAATAAAATTACTTGGCTGTGAAACTGATCAAGGAATGACAAAACTATACAGACAAGATGGAAGAAGAGAACAGAAATAAGATGCATTTAATACAAGCAAGGATATGTGAACTGAGGACCCTTAAGGAAGGGTAAGCAATATGTGAAAGCAAAACAATGCCGTTTGGCTAACTTCTCCTGGAAGCACTTGACAGCTGAATGTGGTTTTGAAAGGCCTGAAGGCAATTTACCACAAGGATTGAGTCAAGGCAGCTTTGTATGAGAGAGGATGACAGCATTCTGCAACACACAGAGGACAGATGCCTATTTTAAGGAGATAGTTTGCTGTCTCCAGAGACCCATCAGGTTGATACAAGACACTATGGAGGACTGCAGCAAGAACAATCATAGAAGCAGGCCTTAACTTGGCATTAATTGCTTGTTACTTCAATACTTTGAACAGAATTCTGTATTCTTCAATTCTTCCTCAGACTTGGTGGCTACTGTTTCTTGTCCTCCTTCCTGTGACTTCTCCCATTTTCGTGTCACTTTATCAGCCCTACTTATGTCAGAGTTCCGAAGCCACTGATAAAACACTACAAGCACTTTATGTAACAATGTATGCAATCCCTAAACTAGCTTTGTTTAAAGGTAACTTACAACAAAAATGTATTCCTTAGAAACCATCAGAAGCTGACAAGGAGGCATGAAAAGCCTGAACAAGACAGAACCAGCAAAACACAGTGTAGAAGGCCAGACTCAATCTGGGGAAAAACAAGTGGTCTGAGGATTACTGGTGCTCTCTCTCTTCGAGTGTGCAGGGACCACTAGTGCTGGTCTCATGTCTCGTTTCTAGCTCTTTTCTCCGGACTTGTAGAGAAGTGCTGTGATGATATCATGCTACTGTTCATCAAAGGTTTTGAACAAAGGATACATAGACAGCAAAACATTTCCAATTGTTGGTTCTGACCTTTGGAGGCAAGTGCTGCAAAACTTCTAACCTGTATTATGGATAAAAAGACTCCCTAGAAACTCTCAGAAAACCAAAGTCTCAAAGTCCCACAGCCACATTTCTCCACATTATTATTAGTCCTGCAGTGGGCACAACAGTGAATCAGAGCCAATGTTTTAAAAGCCACCTGTCCAAATTCTGTCTTCGCTGTCTGTACCAAAGCACCTACCAACACTTCATGAGCTATTCACTAGCTTTCACTGTCTTCAGCAGGGAGAGGAACAGGGTTGTGTTTTCCCAATAAGCAAAAAGGTTTGTACTTTATACACCAAATTCTGTAGTTATTGTGTTTGTGGCAGGTACATATCTTATTCTTTTCAATTCCCCCTCACGCCTCATTTCCAGCAGCTGTCCCAACTTGGTCCAGTTGTCCTTCAAGCCTGTTGTTCACCTGGCTGCCCAACAGCTGCTGTTTGCTGAGTGCTCTGAGGAAGACTGATCAATTCTGCAGGCATCCTCCATGTCTATTCCCTACCTCTAGGCTTCATTTTTTTTTTTTTTTTAATTTTTCCCTTAGTCACCAAAGTTCTCTTGTTAAGTGGTCTCTAAAGAAAATGCACATTTCCCTTCCAACTTCAAAAACACTTTAGTGACGTGGCAGAAAAGCTAACACACAATCATTAAGGTATCACTTCAATTTATCACCCAATTCAAGTTACCAAGGCCCACACACTCCAGACAGTTCTCTAAAAAAATGGAATCCGAAGGGCACAAAACGTGTATCTCATCTTTGCAATGCTTGTCCAGAAATGTTATCACTTCAGTATATCACAAGTGATCATAAACCCAACAGCATCTTCAATACCAAAATACAGAAGAGCCTTATAAAAATTGATTAGATTTAAGGGAGGAAAGAAAACTGACAGATCTATGTCCTCTGTCAACCTGCTAAAGGAAAAAGAATAAAGCAGACTGGTTTACAACATTGGAAAATAATTACTCTGACATACAATTACTAAAGGACATTTGCCTCCATAACCCAGCAGGCACCTGCATTTTTCATCCTGTTGAACAGTATTTCCAACTTTTGCTTTCTTTGCCTAGTTAACAGATAGCCCTTTTAGTTCCAGAACATCTATGTAGACTATTTGCTACATGGGGTAGATGGAGGGAAGACACTGAAATTCTGTCAGCCTTATTCCTGCAGGGAAAGAGGAGAGAAACACTACTTTAAGATGGAAGGAAGTATCCACATACAGGAGTAGCAAGGGCTGTGAAAACACAGAAAAGGTGCAGAAATTAAGGAATGTCACTTATCTTTGATATGTCTTTGGAAATATAAATTAAATCTACATAACTTTTTGAAGCCAACGGAGGTCCTTAGAATGAAACATTTGTTCTTTAGGTATGTCAAGAGTACCTGAATGAACGAATTTTTCTATATGAAATTACATGTCAGCAGGAGTTTGCTGGTTTGCCTGGATATTACAAGTGGTGTAATTAAAAACTCAGCTTGGACACCCAGCCACCAGGGAGACACGACCTTTTTTCAAAAGTAGTTCTTCCCAATTTACAGAAGACATCAAACTGTAGCTCCACTTGAAGGGCCACTTTAAGCAAAACATTAAGATCTTTCATAATGTCGAGGATTTCTCAAGTTTTATTATAAAGGAGAGAGGGGAAAGCTGGGGATTTCCTTCTGTCAGATGAATGAAGGCTCATCAGGGCACAGCGATGTTTTACACAGGCCACTCAGCTCACAGCGGCATTGAATTAGGCAACTACTCTGCAGCAGAAAATAGCACTGCAAGGCTGGGTCTGTAAACAGCTTTCATGCAGTTTCTTAAGCCCACTCAATAGCTCCACACAGATGTGGAAGTCATTGCTTAAAATTGGACATTCCACAACAAAAACTCCAACCTATGTGATTTACTGAAATTGTGTGCAGTAAGCTAAGACTATTAGAGGGCATAACCCAGAACTCCACTGTCAGTCCCCTGGTTCTGCCAGCACTGTCTGCAACATGCACTGGGAAAGTGCTGAGAAAGAGGTAAACATCATCTTGCATGTTGTCTTCTCTTGGCAAAACAAACATACTGGTTGGCTTCAAACTGCAGATATTGTCAAGTTAATTATTGCTGTCAAGTTAATTATTGCTGCTGTTCTTATTATTTTCCACCCATCATCTCTCCTGTAACGATTCACTAGCTTCCTTAGAGACAGAAATATGTCTGTGGGTAATGATTTCACTGCTTTTCCTCCTCTGCCTGCCTCTCAGTCACTCTTATATATTGAATAATCATTTATATGGTAGTTTAATTAGCTAATTATGAACGTGTTTCAGTATTTTAAGAAGGAGGAATGATTGTTTACTTGCTAGTAATTAAGTGGGTTGCATTTGATTTTGGTATCAGGAAATTTATGTGTTATATTTTTCTGGATAACAGCACCAAATATTAAAACCATAATTATTTGCTTGTATCTTCATACACTGAAAGGGGAAGTAAATTTCCATGACAGTAGACTCTGGGATTCTTGTTGATTATCATTAGTATAATTGATCTAGATATACTTATTAGGACGTAGAAACAGTAGCTGAGAAAGGGACACTAATTACAGACAGAAAGCCTTTCTGCAGTTTGTAGGCTTTGCAGAATACTCAATTCACCTGTCTGCCATCAAAGTCAGCACAAACAGCTTCCAGCTCCTTCCTCCTGCTTCAAGGGTGTACAGGCAAAAGCAAGCATCTAAATGGGTCTTTTATGGTCCTTGTGATCTGTATGCAGCAGCAGTACTTGAAAGTCAACATTCATCGTGTGAGCCCAAGAGAAGCTCTATGCGCAGGGAGCCTCTGCTTGATTCTCTTGACACTGACAAACAAGGCTTGTTGCTAGAAAACAGCAGCAGACCTGAGCGGAAGGAATATGCAAGAGCAGTGGAAGCATAGACACTGACACTCAGCTCTTACCTTTCCTAAGAGAGAGAGGCAAGAGTGCATCTGCTGTGGTTCTGCTCTGTCGTGAATGGCAGGTGACCAGTTTTCAGCAAACTCGGTAAGGTATTTTTAAAAAATTCACACACACACAGACACAGTGAAGCAGGACTGAAGAAAACCACATGAACCTGGTCATGAAGTACCTCTGAATATTGCTATTAACCTCATAGGATCGGTTCCTACTTGCACTCGTCCATCCTTCAATGGGGGACAGTGTGGAATGAATAGCACAGAAGCAATACAGTAGGAAGACTTTGGCCTCCTCACACTTTTACTCCATTTGTCAACCTCTCATTTTAAGAAATATACACTACTCAGACACTTCAGCTTAACTCAGTATGGTTTTAAGACCTCCATTTGCTAGTAGCAGGGTCAGCCACGCAAGGCTGCTGTCACAGGTAAAGCCCCTCCCTCATCTATATCCCATAGCTCAGACTATGAAAGCACTTAGAAAACAGTGACAGGAGAAGTATTAAGACTTTAATAATGCAAAACGAGGAGCAAAACATGTAGTGCATTAACTCAGGGTGAGAGAAACAACACATTCCTGCCAGGGTACTTTATGCAAGAATACCTAAAAAGAGGAGATGCCTGCAGGATATCTACAGTTCAGTTCCCTCCCAAAGGCTGACTTCTATTGTCCGTGGGGAGAAAAACAGCACAGCTCCTACAGTTTCCAGTAGCACTGCTTCCAATCTCATTAACGGATAAAAAGAAAATTTCTTTTTTAAAAAAACAAACAAACCCACCCTGTAATGTGTCCCCTTCCATTCCTTTTCAAGCAAATTTTAGGGGGGATTGTAAATCAGCTCTTCCACACTCCATTTTTCACTTCCTTGTATACTGTTCATTGCTCTTTTCAAAAGTATTTTTGCTATGAACTCTGTATCTATATCAAGCTAGTAAACACTGTAAAAGTAAATAAATAGATAGACCTGAATTTACCTTAAAAGGACCTATTAAGAACAGCAGTACTGTGCTTATAGTTCTTCTTTGATTTATAGTGTCTACATACTTACTGCACATTTTCAAACTTTACCACAAAAACTGTGCAAGCCAGATTTTTACTGTTTTTCAGATTAAAGGCGAGAGCAACTTAACTGCAAAAGACTGAGCTATCACAAAATAATCAACTGCTGTGAAACACAAGGTAAAATTGTGAGATTTAACAATATGTGCAGATTAGACAAAGCAGCCATTACAGCCCACCAGAATTCATCTATATCCAATTCCTACTTCCAAAGGCCCCCAGGACTAATCCCATCTTGCAATGTGAACTGAAGGTCATTAGAGATGGGTCCAGCTACACCAGCAGAGGAGTGAGTCCTGGACTCAAGGACCCGAGCTAAATATAGCCTTCCATCAGCTTCATCCTCCTTCAACCTTGAGACTATTATCAATGCATTCCGGTGCCTTGGTGTTATGTGAGGAGAAAGTTGCTCTTAGGTATTCATATCACTGCAATTCACAGCTTCACAGTTTATTAATGACATATGTGCAGTGAACTTAGATGTAAGAGCCTCAAGCCTTCATGTCCTTGCACCACGTTCACACAAGTATGTTTTTTTTAAAAACCTGGAGTGGAGTTACAAATTGAGAGCAGAGCCCATTCCAGGATTTCATGGTTAATTAATATCTTGGCCATATGAACATGTTACTGCTTAAACACTTTTAAAATCTAGTTTATATACATTTTCATAATCTAATTATCAATAATTGGTCTTTCCTCAGTCATAAAAACATCAGACCTGATTGATGAATTTTAAAGGCCAACACTTGATCAAATACCTTGAGGTTATATATCGTCAAGATCTACTGTGACAGCTGCTAACATATGCAAACTACATGTGCATACATACAATAATTTGGAGGTATGTTCACTGAAGGGCTGGTCAGATTGCAGAGCCACGAAAGACTGTTGCAAGCTTATAATTGGAGTTTTATTCATAGCCGGGGCAAAACCCTTTAATCTTTAAGACTGCTTACAATCAAATAAGGCCACTTGCCTTGTAGAGAGCCCCAAGTGTCTGCAGGCTCACTGTATTTTAAGTTAGTAGCACTACTTCTGTGTTTGAAAAAAAATCACTTTGTCAAAAAAGAAAATGTTGTAACTTCTCTCAACAACATAAGAGTCAGGAAGACTCTTACATTTCATGGTGTAAAATTTTAAAAGCTTCACCTTCATTAGGAAATTTTATTATTCTGTTTAGTCAATATAGCCTTGTGTCCATCGTGTTTCTGCCTGAGTGTTATGGTCATTATGACCAGAGATTTGGAGATTTCTCTCAAGTTCAGTTTCTTATAGATACTAACACTGGCAGCCAAGGACAGAGAAATTTCCACAATGTCCCATCAACCATTGTTTTCTAGCCTCAAAACCACAAGGGAATGTGCTGCCAAGCACTGAGGCCCCACAAATGCTATATATAATGCTCACGTTTCTGTTCCTATTGTTGACAAAGTACAGGGAAAGAGGGAGCAAGGGGAGGTGGGATGCCTTCAGAGATGAACAGAGAAAAGAAAGAGGTATTGCCCACTTTTTCGACCCTAGCCTTGAACAAACTCCATTTCTCTTATTTGATGGTTAATACCACACACAGACATGAAGTTATCTTGGCAGCAGTAAAGCTACTAATAGCATGGAAAGGAAAGACAAAAGTTTTAACAGTTGCAGATGAAGAAACAGGACTAAGCTCTACAGCATATTGTCCCCTGCAAAGTCCAGTCTACTTTTATTATGCTTATATTATACAGATGGATCTTCTACTATTTCTCTTCCAAGCTTCTTCTAACAAAGCTGGGCAGCCTTACTGTTAGAATGTTTCCTAACACTTGAGTCATAATTTTGTCAAATACTGCTGGATTTTACTCCACTTCCTTCCTCCAAATGAGCTTCCAAGCCCAAGGAGTTCTCTTTTTAGTCTTTTGGGGAAAAAAAGCACTAACCAAATGCTCCAGAAATGTGGCATTTTTTTCTACACTAAGAAATAAATTTTGGGGGTTATTTTGTTTCTTTGGGTTTGTTTGTTTGCTTTGGGTTGTTGGGGGTTTTCTGTTTGTTTGTTTTTTATTGCTATAGGGTTTTTTTGTTAATTCAGTGCTTAGTAACAAAAAGAAGTCTACCAAAAGAGGATCAGAGATTTTTTAACCCGGGGCGGGAAAGAGAGGACAGATGCATCCCAAGAGCATGAAAAAAAGAAATGAGATTGAAAAGTGAATTAGGTTCAAACAAAGTCACCTTGATTAAAATTACACAAATCACACGCTGCTGTAGCATTACAGATGTGTCCCTGTGATGTCTAACCAAAAGTTACCATTCCCTTACTAACACAAAATACTTCCCTGCAAAATAAACCTGTAACCAGAAAAGGGTCTTGTATTGGGTGTGCTAACATCCCTAAACTAGTGTCCATACAGTCACAAGCATTAGAGCATGAGTTGCACAAGCAACTACATGGGCCAGCCCAAGTCTTACCTGCCTGATAGGTTACAACAAATGGTGCAGCTGACCCCAGGCTGCTCAGAAAGGTTGCCCACCTCTCAGTGAGCAGAACACAATTTCAAGGGTAGACCTCAATTCTGACGAAGCAGTAGGATTGCATATTGGCTCAAGGGTCATCAGATGGTGTAAAGATGAAATCAGTAACAGGATAAGCAAGACCCAAACACAAGTGATTTTGCTGTTGCAGCTGGAGGAAACTAAGCACTCTCCAACCACAGGGCTGCAACCAAGACAGGATGGAAGAGCAGCCTGGATTCAGTACACAAAGCTTGATCACTTGGCTATAACTAAATTGTGATGCAATATGCAGCACAGTTGAGTCTTCTGGTTCTCCACTGTCCGCATCAGAGCATACCATAAGTGTGCTCTCAGTCCCTAAGTCTCAAGATATCCTTCTCAGGGAAAGATTGCATGCCTCCAGGCACAGAGTTTGGAAGCAGTCAGGAAATACATTTAGACTGAAACAGTGCAAAGTACACTTGGACCTGGCTGTTTGTTTACAGCTGGAGTGAACAGAAAGACAAATGTGGATTAAGCTATGCCCTGAGGACTGGGATTCTGCCCAGTGCACTTCTGTTCCTCTCATTCCCAAAAGAACAAGGGAAGCCTTTAGATCAAGGCTTGTTGTGTGCAGTCTGCAGTGACCGTTACGCTAGAAAGTATTTTGCCGTCCTTTAGCACACTAAGAACTTGCTATTTTGATTTATTCATAAGTGGAAAATACATGATGCTGCAGCTGAAGCCTGCTGTGTTCAATGTACAAGGGGTTTATGTACGTATTAAAACCAGTAGTTTATAAAGATAAGCACTGCAAAATTTTCCTTCTGAAACCAATCCCTCCTCTTCAAAGACTGCAGGAGCTTAGGCCTGGAGAAGACAAATGGCATTCTCCAAGACAGGCAATATGAGATACTCAGCCCATAAAAAAATAGTCCTTTTTCCATACAGCTGCCCATCATAAATTTATATTAAATCTATTTAATTTGAGCCCTGAAGACTATGGGGTTGGAGAAAGTCATACATCTAATCACACTGATTTGGGGACTGCTACTACTGGATTGGAAGGAGATTAAAATGAGGCAGGCCTTGGTTACTTGGTCTGTCTTTAGCCTCTCCAAGCTGGACAGTTCTGGACACTCAGACATCAAAGGAAGCAAGAAGCTGGATTTAAAGTTGTTATGGCTTCCAGAGCAGGTTAAAAATGAAACAGAGAACGTCATTATGTGTCATTTACAATCTAAAGGGGGATCACTTGCGGTGACATGAAATCTGGTGTATGTGTTAAACGAGTGCAGTTTCCCATGGCAAGCTGAGGAATCTTGTACCCTACAACAAAATGGGGTTTGTCTTGAGGTTAAAAAGTTTACTTTGTTTTCAGCTGAAATGCTGTTCATGGTTTTTCAAGGTTAAAAGAAGAAACTCTGTATTCCAACATGTGTGTTCTCACTTAAACTAAGGACTACCAGGGATGCTGAAAACTGCTGGTCACCCACTTTATGGTCACACATTCTGAAATGCCCTCCATGTACACAGGCATCCATATGAACAGTCCCACCAAGTTCAGCAGATGGTTTGGTGATATTCATTAGCAAAAATTGTATGCTAGAGGATCTGGAGCCTCTGGGCTGAATTTCTGGGGCTTTCACAGCTTAGGAGCTCACTCCCCAAGTAAGCTACCAATACATCTCTGTTTTCTCTACAATTACAAACACACTCATACCAACATTTTCTTCCTAGGCAGCTGACAGGTAGGAAGATTATTTCTAATAACTTGGTTTATCATCACAGCTCCTGATGGCATAAACTGACCCATATGTTCCTCATCTGTGACCTTCACTTCTGTCAGCACAAAGAAGGACAAAATAACCAACTGTAAGGACAGCAAAATGCAATATTCAGAGTCTCCAACTTTACACCAAAAAAATGCAGCCTGAAGGGAAGGAGCTCAGATGATCTAAACAAAGCAGTGTAAAGAAGAGACAACCTCACCTTTCCTCTGGCTCATTGCTAATGCAGCAAGTGCCAGCAATTTAATCCTGGGAAAGCTCCAAGCCAGGCCTCACAACAAGAGATAGCAGACCCCAACAGCTGCACAGGCAGAACGTGCTGGCATGCTGTTCTCTTTTTGCTATCCCAAGGTGGCTGGGTGAATACAGTCAATCTTGTAAGAAAGGGAATTTTCTCAGGACTGTTCAAACAGATCGAGGACATTTTCTGAGCCAAGTTGTTTAACTCCCACTTGCCTGATCCAAAACCAGTGTGTGACCTTCTCCTTCGCAATTAATCTGAGACAATTTGGCCATTCCGATGTTGGAAAGTTTCAGATCAACCTTTTCATAGCAGAAAACAGGCAGCTGCTAGACCAGAGTTAGCTACCCTTTGGAAAGCACCAAGTTATCCCCTTCTCCCCAAATCCTGACAGGCATAATGGGAAACTAGTTAGTAGAGGGGCACAAGTATCTTATGAGGTAGCATATAAGGAAAATCAAGGTCCTTTTTTAACTCCAGCTTTTATACCATCTTACTGGTCTGCTGCTTTTTTGCTCCTTCTTGCCTCCAAAAGGCCCCCTTTCTCCGTCTTTCCCATAATACCACACTCCTGTCATTACAATATCCTTCCTCTGTAACCTCAGCCAGATGCAAGAGCTATCCAAAGTCTCCTACTTCATTGACTCCTTGCAAGCCACGGCACAGTGACGTATGTGCATGAAACAATGAAAAGTGGAGAGAGTGGGCAAAATGGTGTATAAACGACTAGAGAAACAGGTTTGCTGATGCAGAAACAGCAAACAATACTCCAGTGTCTGCAGTTTATGCTATTGATTTCTGGGAAAGGTAGAAAACTGGACTGAAAGATCTCGCATTCAGGCTGCCCTGCTTTAATTAGGGAACTTTTGGATGAGTAAGAAATATGATTCCATAGATTTGAAAAAGAAGAGGAGACTAAGGGGTGACGACATCTATGCTTTTAAATATGTGAAGGACGCGTGTCAGGAGGATGGGGTCAGGCTCTTCTCAGTGACAAGACAAGCGGTAATGGTTGTAAGCTGAAGTATAGGAGGTTCCATGTGAATGCACAAATTAAAATTTTTTTCCCATGAGGGTGCCAGAGGTGTCACAGACTGCCCAGAGAGGTTGTGGAGTCTCCTTCTCTGGAGATATTCAAAACCTGTCTGGACATGCTTCTGTGTGACATGGTCTAGGAAATCCTACTGTGGCAGAGGAGCTGGACTAGACGATCTTTGGAGGTCCCTTCCAACTCCCAACATTGTGATTCTGTGAAGCGTTTTTGGAAGAAATGTATAGGTCTGAGGAAAACAAAGGATGATGAGCTAAAGCCAAAAGTGAGTAGTGAAGAATGCCAACAGCTTAGTGCCTCAAGAGTTGTCTCTGGATCAGAAAAAACACAGAACCACCAGAGTCCATGTTTCCCTTCCTTTACCTGTCTTCCATCTAGGGATCATAACACTGACTTTCTGCACTCATCTCCACAATAAAAAAGGATCAAGAGGAAAAATGTATATGGCAAGTATTTGGGAGGATAAAAGACCTTCTCCATGCTGAAAAATGGAGGGCACAAGAAGAGAAGAAACAAGGTGTGGGCCCCTGCACAGAAGGAAGGAATGCCTGCAGCTCTGCCAGAGAGACTAAAGGGGCAGTATGGCCTCTGACCAAAACCAAGGGTGCAAAACTACATACGTAGGAAAAAGGGGTAAGAAAAGATACAAAGAGCTCATGGCAAGAAGGGAATCACAGAATCACAGGACTGAAAAGAGATGGGCAAATAACACAAGGTGCTCAGCAGGGCATGAAAACAAAAGGAATGAAAGAAACCCTTCGAGTGTGCAATGCGCTTACATGCCTAGAAAGCACAAGCTGTGTAGCTGCACTGACAGTTACCCTGTTTCATTCTGTATGGTAACAAACTGGAACATACGAAAACGAAGTCTAAAATAAAAGAGGAAACAACCATCACAAGGACAAGGACTGCATCTCACCAGGGAATGACAGAAGACTTGAAGCAAGGAGAACTCAGAGAGAGGTGTCTCCAGAACTGCTAAAAAGGAGGCCAGAACAATGATCTGTGTTAGTCTTTTCTACTCTCTAGTCCCTCAAGAATCAAGAGTCACGTAAGACTGGCAACACACATGAGAAGTCCCCCTATGCAGAAGAGGACTGGAACTGCAATGACTCCCAGCTAAAGCAGTGGGTACAAAATGTGTGGAAAAGTCCTTTGTAGCTCCCTGTGTACATCTTCAAAGGCCAAAGAGATGCTGAGCTTTCTTAGTAGAGCATATATTCTGTACTGTAGAACTAATTCTGTTGATGCAAACTAATTAAGAAACAACACACTTTCCTCTTACTGTTATACAAATTACTTCCCCTTTTCTTGGTTATTATGGTCCTGTAACAAATAGAAGAGCAGCCTACACACATGACTAGTATTAAGAAGTGTTTGATGTACATTGAACTCCCTGTAATGAAATCTAGTGTCTGGGGTAAGAGACTGCATGCACTTTGTGATCAGAGAACTCTTTGCAGACAACATGAAATGCAAAACTAGGATTTGCAGAACACAGTCAGTCAACTCTAACCTACAGAATAATAGAACAACTTTTTAAGCTGCAGTACTTTCCAAATAATAAAAACTGCCAGAAAGTCCTAAGTATCTCTTACAGTATTGTAAAATCAGTGGCTGTAGGGAATATAGTATACGTGAATTACAAGCAGTTGACAATGCACCTCAAGAACTATTACAGAATTAATTCACTTCCATCTTGATGGGAACAAAGTCATCCAGAGCAAACACAAGTTGAGTGGCAATAAACAAAATCCATTTTTTTGGCACTACATGGAGTTTGCACACTTAGCTTACTAAAATATTATAGGGAAATTTGTTAGTCCATTATTTGCCTAGCATCTTCATTATTGTTCCAAAAAAAGAGAAGTGTCTATTAATAAAGAATGACAGTTATAAACTAAAAAAAGGTTTTTAAACATCAGTCAAATCAGAAAACTGACTTTAAAGGCTGGAGCCACAGCTGGAAAAAAACAAGACAAAAGTGATCTCTACACAGAGGCATTAGCTACTGCCGCAGACTGGCCACAAGATCATATGTGCTGTTGTGGATTGCAACAGTGCAGAAATGTCACTGCCAGGATCTCTTCCTCATACCTTGCAAGACTGTCACTGTCCCTCTAATAACCTTGAAAAATAGTTTCAGAGGTCAAGATGTGCAAAGTAACCTCAGCATAGCTGAAGATAAGGTAGAACTGTCTAAGGATTTTTGCAGCCCATGTAACAGAGATATGATTAAACATCTTTACAACTCCAGACAGACACGTGCGGATAGCAAGTCTATGTTCACACAGCATGTGACAGAGTTCAGATGAGCCTCCACACTAAATTCAACACACTAGATTTGCTTTGCATGTACAATTTATTTGCATAGATACCTTACTAGCTTTTGCAAGCTGCAAGTGCTGGCTTCCCCAGAAACAGAGGAAAAATTATGTCAAGTCTCTTATTACACAAGGTATTTTATGGATATGGGTAATCCTGTAATAAATAGGATACCTGGGAATTCCAACATTGGTTTAGGGATCTTTTGACCTTCTTACAACCCCATGCATTAAAATGTTTTTGCATTTGGGGTCAGTACATCAGAGAACAGGGAGACTCAGTCCCTATTTCTAGAACACTCAGGGATGTTTAATTCACTTTGAGACATCCCATTAAGTATAACAACAATCTAGCTAAAACAGAAGCAGAGGAGAAACAAGAACATCCAGGGGTTGGTTTAAAAGGAGATGCTAAGAAAATGAAATACACAGACCTTGGCTCAGAGACAATGAAGAAAAAGAATATAACAAGAAATGACAAATACTTGAAGGCTAAAAACTCCAAGAAAGGAGAGGAATTCAGGGTTGTGCAAGTAGTAGTAAACCTATGAGTAATAACATTAAACTAAGAAAAGATAAACTTGCACTGAAACATCAATATGTCTTTGCAAGTAGTTCTAGTATGATATCAAGCAGTCTTCCAACAAAGTTCAGAAGATCTATTGCTTTGGGTATTTAGGATTTTTGACAAATAATTGAAAGTGCTCTGTAGGAAAAACATTCTATACTGAGAGCCA
This sequence comes from Galbula dea, assembly GCA_013399015.1. Lineage (NCBI taxonomy): Eukaryota > Metazoa > Chordata > Aves > Piciformes > Galbulidae > Galbula > Galbula dea. The sequence continues at coordinate 381,296 of VWZX01019989.1, forward strand.
GAGAAATTGCATGATTTACTAAGATTTTTTTTCTTACTACGACTTCTCTGAGTATCTCTTTGAAACAAAACATTAGAATAAGATTTTCTAGCTCATGAAAATGATGACAGTTAATTTGTCTTCTCTTGCTAAGGAGGTCCTACAAATCATAAAATACATTGCTTATTGGATAATATTTGACATCACTGCATCTAAACTCAGTGTAACCAATTTAAAAGGAAAGACTAAGAAAGAGCTAAATATGAAGACCTTGGCAAAGGGACAGTGAAGAAAGAGAACTCGGATATATCTGTTTCATATCTGAAGGATATAGACCACAAGGAATCAGAGAAAAACCACACTCAAGCAATGGCAACATAAATGACTTCCTCTGGACTTTGAAAAAGATGGTGACAATGGTGGAGCCAAGAACCGATTCCAGGAGCACCTTGAGAAGCTGAGCATACTGACTTCGCTACTTAAATCTGTGGGACATGTATCCACTCATGTCACGACTAAAAGATCAGTCCCTCTAAAACAAATGTATTTTAGGTAAATCTAAACTGTAAGAAGCACTAAGAAGCATGCCAGCAATCACAGAAAATTTTAAAAAGATGTTCAGCTTCACACCAGTCACACAGTGCAATGGACACATTTAGCTGTATTAATTCAATGTGACAATTGAAGTACAACCTTCTGTATTGAAAGTAATAACAGTACCTTTCAAATGAACAGCACTTTTATAGCCCAAAGAGTCAGAAGGAAAAGAATTGTACCTGTTATGCATGACCAAGCTTGAATCCACAAAGTACGTTCTCATTCAGGTATTGAAAATGTGATTTCTTTTTACCTGCTTGAGAGTAGAAGAGAGACCTTTCTGACCTTAAATGAGGTCATTTCTGCTTTGTACTAGTGAAAACAGACTCAGTGTAGCTAAAAAACACTTGCCAAACCTTACTCTCACAGAGAAGAGATACCATGCTTGCCTTTGCAGCTGAGTGGCAACCATGTCCCATTCTGGTAAAGGTTCTTCTGCCAGTGTCAGCAATAGCTGCAGATAATCCATGCAGCTAGACTTGAAAATCTTCTTTAAAAGCCTAATGATTAATCAAGTCTGGTTTTGAAGCATTACTACTGTCAGGGGTCACAGACAGGTTGATAAGAGGAACAAAATCCCTCAGAAATTAATTCAAGTCTTTCTAAAGGGATGAAGAAAATTCATCATCAATGGAAACAGAAAGCATCAGCTGGAAGTCACTGCTCACTGATAGAAATCAAGGGCAGCACTGGATCTCACTGGATCACTTTGCAGTTGCCTGCAGCTCTCATTCAGCATTTGTAAGTCTTCAGCATTAACATGATGCTGTGCAAGTGCCACTGTTGGACACTGTTGAAGCTCTAGCAGCTTAAGAGAGTGGAAAATTAATGCAGGATCCAACACGTAGAAATTGTTTCCCAGTTCAGGTGCCAGAGCACTGGAACAGACTGACCAGAGAGGCTGGGGAGTCTCCTTCTGTGGAGGTATTCAAAACCCGTCTGGATGCGCGTCTGTGTGACCTGTTCTAGGGAATCCTGCTGTGACAGGGGTGTTGGACTAGATAATCTTTTGGGGTCCCTTCCAACTCCTAACATTCTGTGATACTGTGAAAGCAGGGGCAGGAAAGACAAGATCCAACTGTAAACTGACCTAGGAAATAAAACTTAGAGACTGTGTATCTAATGGCAAAGTGGTGCTGTGCTCATATTGCTAGTAGATACCTGGCACAGTGACAATATGACTCACAGTGTGGTATACACATTTCCACAAGATGAGGAGGATTTCTGTGATGGCTTCTGCAGTCAAAGCACCAGCATTGGGGCAGTGCCTCCCCTACATGCCTGACAGATGGGAAGGCGCTGCTGTCTCATGGGCAGACATGGCTCCCTGGCCCTCCTGTCCAGGCACAAGACTAAGCTTACAGAAGAAAGTGGTGTTGCGTCAGTTGTTGCCTGAAGCATTCTGCAGGTTCCCCAGTGCCCATCCTCATAGTGCTCTCTCTGATTCGAGAATGAGGTCTTCCAGGGAAAGAAGCTCTGGACTTAAGCTCAAAGGTTTTCTGTCCTCTGCAAAACCTGCCTTTTCCTTCAATGTAAACTTTACAGAGAATCTGAAAGGAAGGGCATGGAGAGAGTACCCTTATACTCTACTGCATAAAATGAACATAAAAAAGCATCAGAGCTCTTGGAGTCATCAACACAACAAAGCTGGCAATGGGCACACCACACAGCTTGCCAAGCCCTTCCCAATTCTTTCTTATCTTGTCCTCATCGTCAGTTTCTCCCCCCCACAGCATGCACATTCATATATATGCTTTACAATGCTATGAGGCCAGACAGCCAACACGCTGAGCCTATAGGATAGGATACGTCACTGCTTCTATTCCATACAGCTATTCCAAGGTGAACATACTGAAAAATGCATAGCAGAAGGAGCACCCTACAAATACATAGCCACTAGAACCTCCTTCTAGTGCAGTCCTGACTGGGATAGCCAAACTCCAGCTCCGCTTGTGATTGCCTGCCAGGATGCACCCCAGGCAAGAGAAGGAGGAGCAGGATAATGGGAGATGAAGCTGAGGGTGGCAGTGGCTCTGAGATGAGCCTGCGTGCAGAGCACAGCCACTCTTCTCCCACTGGGTACAATGCCGAAATTAAACAAGAAGCTGAAGGCTCTGACTGACAGGCAGGGAAGATGGAAGCTGCTGTCTTTGCCACTCTGTGGAAGGACACTGGGAAATGACTGGGCTCACAGCCCTGATTGCACTCACTCAGCCACCTCTGTGTCCTAGCTCACTTTTCCTTCTCTCCTCCATACCAGTGCAACATGCAGCACCGCATATGGCAAGGCAGGCAAGGGGAAAAATGCAAAGTATCTTTTCATTTGATAGTTGTACCAACTAAATGCAACAGTCTTTTTAATGAAAAAGATGAAAAAGGCTCAAGGCCAAACCTTGGCCGAAATATGAGTCACCATAAAACTACACTTGCTAAGATCTCCATATAAGGAAATTTAAACAATCACCCAAGCCCCCTGCAGGTTCAGACACCCTTGAGTTAATGAGCAGGCCAGCTTTACTGGACTGACTGTATACGTGGGTATTCTTATGCAGATGTGTGCCCATTCTTGTAAAGTAATAAGAGAATATAAGAGAAGAATAATTTTGGGCACTAGTGCTGCAGCAGCTAATCCGTAATACCACTATTTTCAAACAGGGAAGTCATCTACTAGTCTTGAAAGAAATCTACAACAGTAAAGATCACACCCACCAGGTTTCTTTGTAACTGTGCTGTACTACTAAAAGCAGTAGTATGTGAGCTGCCCTGATCCCCAACCCCCACCCACTTCCCCCTTGCCTTGGCAAAAACTCTGTTGAGCTCTGCAGTAGGTGCCAGCACTGTGCACACACAGACTGAACACAGACACCCTTCAGTTTCTAACCACTTTCTTCTGAAAAGAAGATCCCCATGTAAGGAGATCCAAGACTTTCCCTTTGGGGTCAGGCAGTGGGTGGCTGCAGAGGGATTACACACACACTGTGCTCTTCTCACAGATCAACAACGTTAACCCATTCCTTGGAGATGTGGATTTGAAACTGCTTTGCTACTGTGGTCCCCAGAGTTGAGGAGGCAGGGGAGGAAAGCAAGCAAGGAATGGGATGCCGCTGGGGATGCCTCATAGGAAGACTTGGGCTCCTGCCTGCTTGAGAACCAGCCTGCACTGACCTCGCCTGTGGCACGTCTGAAGAGATGGCACATTTGACACAGCCACCTCATGCAGGCTCCAGCATGTAACAGAGCCTATACGCTTGGCTAGCTACTGAGAAGAGCCTCAGCACTATAGCATTTGAGTCATACCCTGAACAAAAGGCAGATGGAAGGAAGAGGTACAGAGATGCAGTTGATTCAATACAGCTATTACTGGAAGATGATTTCATTAATGAATTATCCTAATTGCAGCTTAGCTAGTGGGCATGTGAGAAGCCCAAAGCTGATTTTCTATTGTTTTGTAAGTTAACTCCTTGGGAGGTGTCAACCTCCCAACAGTTTCTAGTCACACACATGCATATAGAGCTCACTCCGTAATCCACATGCTATTTTCAGCACACAAACTGAAAGTGCCTCCCATACTTAAAAAATGCCTTTCTGATGGGAAGATGACAATGTGGATGGAAAAGGGAGGACAACCACATTACCACGGCTGGGGAAGCATGAGGGCATGAATAGAAGGTAACATTAACAGAAAGTGATAAGAGAAACTGAAAAAGAAGAGGATGAAGGAAAAACTAGAAAGGAAGGACAAAGTGTAAAAGGAATGGGTATGAAAAATAAAAATACAGAGAAAGACATTAAGAAAGGAAGGAAATACTAAATTCAAAGCATATAGGCAATGCAGGTTTACTAAAAGCTACTGAAGAAAACGTGTTTTAACAATAGGTTTCAGTTTTCTTAACAGAGACTTTCTGAAAAATTTAAGTTTCCTGATGCATCCCTGTTGTGCTGGCAGATCTAACACAGAACCCAATGGTGAGCCAAGCTCTCCTGGAGGCCAGGCAGGATAGTCTGGGTACTTAATGACACAACATGCCCAAGCTTAGGCACATGAATTGCACTCTAAATGTCAAAGACCACAAGGTAGAGTCAAACACCCAATGAGAAAAGGAGAGAATCAGAACAGTAGGGAATGGTGGCAGAGTGAAGTCTCATTCTCCAACAATCTTGTGAGGTTTGGTGTATTATAAATATGTCTGTTCAAATCAGGAGCAGCCACCACATATTAAATACAGATTTCTATTACTCATAATAGGAGTAACACTTCAAAGAAGTACGGAGAGCTTAGGAAAGAAAAGACAGCATAAAAATACAGCAACCATATTAGACTGCAGTTCAGTGAAAGACCTGCTTATCCCCTTATCATGGCTCTCATTGTGGCCAACAGCAGCTTCTTAGCTGCCAGGATGAAGGCAAGCCTCCAACTGTACCTCTGCAGAGCACTTCTGGTAGCACTATAGTCTTAGCTGAGGGACTTTCTTGAGCCACAAGCAGTATCGTTGCACCTAATGGCCTTTGGTGCCTTTCTGGTCTGTGAATGAGGCAGGTATGTTCTTGAACATTTGGGGTTATCATGAGTTCACAACAGTCTGCATGATGAATCCCAGGACATGGCAAAAGCTAAGCTCTTTTGACAGCTTTGAAACTGCACTATCACTTGCTAGTTTCACATAACCCTTTGTCTTCCACAATTCATTCATAGGAAAAGATGGAGGACAGCTATTTCCCTATATCCCCCCATCTTGTGCCCACTGTGATTTTAAAAACAAAGCACAACAATTCCTTGGAGAAGCTCTGCTGTTTATCCTACTCATGCTTCCCTGAATGAGAAAGCTAGCTTATCATTTTCTTGTACATTGTTAATGAGACAGAATAGTCAGAAAAAAAAAAATCACACTTGATGAAGCAAGCTGGGGGAATGCAATAGAAATGTGTTTTCTTACACTTTTCCCCCCTTCTGGGGCTGGTATTTTCTGTTAACAACAAACTTCATTGAGCAGCTTCACATGGATTTGATGTCCTTCAGTAATGCAACCCAACACAACATGGCTTTTCCAGGCTTACTGTAACGCAATCACACTGTTGGTGGTACATATATGTTCTTCTCCACAGCAACTATCCTGTACAGAGGATAAGGAAGCAGCTTCTACTAGTGCCAGGCAAAGATGATCCTTAGTTCCACCATTCACACCTGCCTTTTTCCTGCTATGGGAGAAAAGGATTTTCCTGTGTCTTGTGTGGGAAGGTAAATGTATGAGTTATTATTAACTGATTCTGCCCTCTACCCTCACTCATTTGCTGTCTGGACATTCCTGGAGGAAATACAAAGAGCAACCTTCAAACCTGTCACCACATCAACATACACATGTTCCCAGCTCTGTACAGTGGCACTGCTCCTTTAGTTGGAACAGACTGCACTTTGGAGTGAATCATACCAGGCATTTGTCTTTTCTGCACATCCCACAGAGAAGGAATATAGTATTTCCTATGGAAACAGAAGAACAGAGGCCAAGATGGGACATGCAAACATTAACTGGGAAGAAGTGATAGATCAGGGGAGGAGAGGAAAAAGAATGGAAGTGGAAGGAGACCAAAGAAAAGAAGTAGAAAGAACTGAGAGCATGTCTCCTCATGCAATGCAGCACAGAAAGTATTTTTAATTGGGTCAGTTGTATGAGAAGGCAAATGACAGTCTGGTTTTGCTGTGTATTTTTGAACTTATGTAACCTTAGCACGCTCCCTTACTACAATACATTTTATTGCTAATCATTTCCATCTGCAAAAAAGCTCTTACTGAGACAAACTATATGCAGCATACTGGAGCTGAAGTTACAGACCTTGATTTGGGTTTTCTTGGGATTAGGAAAGTTGACTGGTTTGTTTGCAGTACTAAGAAAAAATATACACAACTCCTGAATAATTTCAAAAACATCCATTGTTCAATGCCCATATTCAAAGTTTGGAGAATTACAGCAGGAGATAATTTTCAATGCTTTTAGACCAGGGCTGAGTGCAAGTATGCAGCAACATAAATAGCCTAAAAGTTATAAAATACGACAAAAGCATATTGTTTAATGTGCAGAAATGACAAGCCTGGCTAGAAGACATGTCTTTAGTCAGCTACTAATAGTAATATAAACAAAAGCCAAACAAAAAACCAATAAATTGAGCACTCTTTTTAAAAGTAGTACATGTAACAGTTTAAAAAGCCACATGGGCATAAAGTGTAGATTTTAGCTGCATTGAATTCAAGAAACATGGTTGTGGCAATATGCAGCTTATTGGCTTTCTGTAAAGTTGCTAACCTTGTATAAACCAATATGAAACACCCAACGTGTTTGTGGAAGATATAAGTGACGAAGAAAAGTGTATGAAGATATGCTTTTACCTTTGAAATTGTAAACCTACAACTGTTCACATTGGAATTTGTTTTATTTGGGCTAAAATAGCACTCAGTTCCACAGACATTGTTTTAGAGACCTGTATGCCCTATCTGCTTTGAAATATTTCAAACCTATTTGAAATAGCTGGGAAAACAAGAAAAAATGAACTTATAATACAGGACATGACTACAGGTTGGTTTTCCACCCCATGATGAGAAGGAATGAAAATGGTTTTCCCTGTTTTAAGGCAGTATTCCTACACAGCTCTCTTAGGCAATGTGTATTCCTATGTATCACACCAGCCCAACTGACATCAGTTTTGAACATTATTTTGGCTGTAAACCATGTCAGAGCTCTCCTAGGAGATATGTATTAACCTAAGGTATATCTGTCCATTTCCTAATGGGTGACAAACCTCCATGTGCTGTGTGTTTCAGAGTGCCAACACAGAGTCAAACTTACTAAAAAACCTATTTTCCATTCCGTTGCAGAATCTTTGAAATCTCACAGCCGCTTATGCAAAATAAGTCTTAAAATCACAGTTCAGCTGTGACTGAATGCAGCTGTGTACCCAAATTACAGATTACCTCCTTTTACACCAATATAAAAAGCCAGAGAATGGCTGTAGACATGAGCAGGCCCAGCAACTGAGGAAAGTAATTTCTCTTGTGGCAATATGCTTTTGCTATGTGAGAGAGGAGCTCCTTATATAGGGAAAGAGGTTTCAACCTGCAGCTAGGTCTCATAACTGAGCCCCAGATCCCGAGGCTTTGGTGGTTAGACCACTTCCAGCCACAGCAGGAAAACAAGAAGCTTATTCAAGTCTACCTACCACCTCAAGTATAAAATAGAAATATCCCTGACCTGATTACAATGTCCCTAAGCACTTATAAATCTCATTTGACATTAACAAAGCTGTAGGTGATTAGGTCTTCAGTAACAGCAGTTGTTTGCAGAGAGGCTCACTCCATACTTCAGGCTACTTAGACTAGCAGAGTACTTTAAAACTTAGCTGCCTAAAAGTGAAATGCAGTAATAATAATTTTTTTTTTTTTAAAAAATCAGATGAGTCAAAATTAATTTTTTTTTTTTTTAAGATACAATGGTGAAGGACTTTTTTTTGCATCCTAAAAGTGTTAATCAAGGTCTAATTGTGTCTCAGAACAATACATTCTACTTGAACCAAAAATATTCCAGTTTGGCTTTCAGATCACATTTTCAGAGCTGGTGTTGTGTCAGAAGCAAAGAAACTTACACTACTTATAAATTAGAAGATCTGATTTTGAGTAGGGACAGTACAGAACCCACACAATACAACTTTTAATCCCTTTCATTTTATATGCAAATACCACTGAATGATGTTCCTCTTCAAAATACAGTACAAAGCATCAGCAGAACAGGGAGTGAATATCAGTTACTGGAATTCCTAACAACTTTGGAGAAATTGCTTCTAGCATGTACAGGGCCCAAGACAGTTCTCAAATCTGAGAAACATGATGTGTAGAAAAACTGTGCCAGAAGAAGGCAGCAATGTCAAACTCACATCAGAACTTGAATGCCTTCCGTTTCCCGATTAGGATTTCAATTGCAACCTGCCCTAGGAAGTTTGCAGCAAAGCTAGAGTTAGAAAGCAGCTCCCAAGAGCTGCTCTTTTCTTAAATGACAGTATATGTTAAAAATAACCAACAGTAGGGAAAATGAGGTCCACAAAAATTTTGATTAGTAATGGAGGGGATGAAACCAAGAGTAGGAACAGGTCAGCACCGCAATAGTCAAGGGTATTTAACAGAAAATAACACAGGAAAAGATTTTCAACACAAACGCCTGAAGAGAATCAAAAAGATCCAGAAATCTGGAGTAAGTCAATTCTTACTAAGCTTCTAGAGACAGAAGATGTAAGATCAATTTAGGGGAGGTGCTGTCTTATTGAGGTATCCGAGATCACATTTTCTAATAGCCTCTAGAAAATCCACTTTTGTCACTATTTGTGAGCATTCTCAGTCCAGGTGTGCAGAAATTGTCACTTGTTTACACCTACCTAACATCCGGAGAGACAGTTACAGCCTCTTCAAGTGCAAACGTGCGCTTGAACGCGTTGATGCTTTCCTCTGCAAGTGTCCATCCACTGACATTATGCACGACTTTAGCAACTACCGGCAAACCTGACTTTAAAAAGTCAGTGCTAAAAGCAAAAACGAACTTGGATCAAAAGGTCTAGATTTACATATGTCCTTATTTTATGTCCTGGCTTGTCTAAATCTGGGAGGTGGTTATATAATTAAAGGGACAAGGATCAACTGCAAAAAATGCAACTAGAATTGCACAAGTACACAAATTGTTAAACCCACGAGTTTGGTTGCAAATTATGCCCATTATGAACTTAATATTTAAAATTGTAAATCACTTCTCTCTTCACAAAGGAAAAAGGTACATTGGAATAAGAACTATGAAAAAACTTAAAAAGAAATCCTTATGCCTGCTCTGTAAGTACCACACTCTTTGGGAAACACACCCATTTCAACTCATTTGCACTCATGTGGCAATTTTGTTTTAATTCCAGCCTTTGAGATTTAGCATGTATAGTACCTCCTTGTACTTGTGTCAATACACCCACACTATCCTCTCAAGCACGGATGTCCCAGTGTCTGTGTGCCTCTAACCACCACCTACTGCAACAGCAGCAGCATAGAAGCAAAAACCTGAAGACAAGCAGACAGAATCCAGAACAAAAAGGTATCCTTCAACTCACAGCTTCCCGAGAATTTGAATAAACACATGCTTAACCCATAGAAACTAACATTTCCAAGCAGGAGAGCTATGCCAGCTCTCAGAAAGGGTTGCAGCCCACCAGGAAAAACTGCTGGGCTCGCTTGGCTTTTGGCCATTGCGAATAATCCAAGGGTCAGCAAATTAGGTCCACAAAATGTCTTGGAGCACACAGAGCTGTTCAGTGAAGCATGTGCTAGAGGAAAAAGCATTCCCGAAGACATGCAGCCTAGCTGAGCTCCTGCCTTGGCCAGAGCTCTGAGCCTAGGTACAGCCTCACATCAGCAGGGAGGAAGAATTATCTGGCTGAACTGTTGAAACAGGAGCTGCGAGAACGCTGCAGGGTATTGCCGACTCCTGGAAGCAGGTGGGCTCATCCTTTCCCTGCGTACCATAGGGAAGCCTCTACATAGTTCTTCCCTAGCAGGGCTCTTTGAGAAGGAATTTATGCTTTATGATTAAAAGGTCTGCATACAAAATACCAAATAACCAAAAAGCAACAAGTTTCAGCAGCGTCCCTTGCATTTAAGCTCTGTGAAAGTCAGCTACTAACATTCACAATATTTTGTCTTTGATATCATTATTGAATCTTAACATCTGTGGTTTAGGTTATTTTTCCATCAGTCCCACCTCTTTTCTAACAGGGGACTTTTTAACTTGGCAAAGTGTTTTCCCTCCATCTTCTGTTCTTCAGTCAATCAAAGTTAAATCCCATAGCGAACAGTTATCCTTCCACACTCTGACTTCCCACTCTGGTGCATTCAATAGAAATTACACCTATCAGTTTAAGTAATTCCTGGCTGCACTGTGTATTTCCCTGTAACAAGAAGATGAATCCTGGTGCCCAGTTCTGTGGCTACAAACTGCAGGCAGATTATTAACAAGATTGAACAAAAGAGGTCTAAAGATATTCTGAACAAGGTCTAAAACATAACGCTACTCAGTCTGCAAGAGAGTTTTGTACCAGCTGAAGCTATCAAGAAGGAAAAAAATACTTTTAAGGAAAATTTATCATTATCAGGGATCTCAAGAATTTCACGAAGAAATTAATCTAATTCATAGATCAGCACTGGAACATAGATCAGCACAGAACCCTGGATCCATGCATTGCAGCTTGGGTGACCTTTGCAGATGTCTGCAGACAAACATGTACAGCCATCAGTGTGTGATGGCTTAGCCAGTCCTTTCATGATATTTCATCATTCTACTACCATATCTTTAAAACCCCCAACTAAACCCAACAAAAAACCTTGTAGTTTTTGATTGGTAGTACTCTGCCCTTTATTGCTGTTCAAGTCTCTATTCAAATTCACACCCATTTATTAAATTAGGAAACCTGCTTGTTTACCTCAAGCTTAAAGGCCTGAGACAAACCAATGGAAAACTAATAGAACAAACAGCCTTTTTCAAAACGAAGGCAACTAGTATGACATGTAAAACAAGAGTGAGAACAGAAAAGACACCACTCCACAAGTCTCATGTGAGGCATAAGAAGACAACATTTTTTCTTATAACGAGCTACCAATTGAGAAGTACAGGCTACTCTAATGCTCACCTGTGGAAAAGCAAAATAACTATGGGAGGGCAAAGATATTGCACATTTGAGGGAGCTGCATCAGTATGGACAGGGATGCATCTGCTCAGAGTACTCTCAAAGGACTAATAAGCTAGGAGAGCTGGTTTTGGTTTTAGTCTTGAGAACATAATGAGCTTCTAAATCTTATTATTTGTTCTGGGCTGGTAGTTTGAAAGCTGCAGCAGTAGCTACTAGAGACTATCAAGAGCTGCAACTAGTTAATTATCAGGTACCAGTGTGAAAATTCACTGATCATGCTCTGTTAACGTGCACCTACATCATCTACTGCTGAAGCAACTCTGTTATCCTTTCTTCTCAACATCTCACTGAAAAAACCTGTGTAGTTCATATCCTTGCCTCTCCAGAGGAGCAATCACATCCAAATATGATTTTGTAACTGACTGTAGCATCACATAACCCCAGAAACTTCCTTGCTCATCTTGATTGTCCTTCAGCTTGTCCCCATGGGACCGTACATGACTACACTGCAGCTAGCACTGGTGTTACCTGCAGCTCCCAGAGACATCTTGCCCATAGTAATTAACCACATCCCCAACAGAAGCAAGGAACTTCAAAACTCAAATCTTTCTACACAAAACCAGAATAAATAATTTTTTCTTCGGAGCACTTAAAACCTTTCACTCCAATTTTGTCTTTTTATTTTATATTGTGTAACATGAATATAGCTGCTAAAACCAAAAACATTTCAAAATGAAAACAAGATATTCTGCTTCAAAAAAAATCTCAAAATAAAATTAGAACTTTCTGCCTTTGTTCTTCTTAAGTTTTATTTCTCTAAGTTAACATACATTTCAAGTTTGCTGAAATTACTTTGAGAAGTGAAATACTTCCAGAAAATACCTAACCAATTCCAGCAGCTGTGTCAATCATTACTAATGTCTGTCTCTGCACAGTTGGGTTAAGACACCCAGTGAGAGGCTGTAAGCCATAAGTTTGAGATAGTTAAATTGGTAGCTGGAGATTAGCTGCTGTTTATCAACCAGAGCATGGCATTTAATTATCAGCTGATTTAGCACAAGATGGAAACACTGAAAGACCTCTTTAAACTCTAACTTTTCCTTCTTCCTATCTAGTTAGTTGAGCCTTGCAGAAATACAGACCAAATTTCACAGTGATATTACATATTTTGTCTTTCGTGTTCAGCATGGCATAGCAGCAGTTACCCTTGAAAAGTGCACTGAGTATTAGACTGCTCAGCAAAGAAATAAAATATATCTCTGCATATGAAAACAACATGAACACTGAATTTTGGAGGAGGATCTGTTTAAGTTTCAAAATAAATCACTCTCATTTGTTATTTACTGTGCTTATTTGAATCACACGATGCCAATACATCTATAAATTCCCTTGTCAGAGTGACTGCTGATAGTGATGAAAGCTGTCATTTAATCAAAACACCTAAATTAATCAAAAGGAAAGAAATGCAGATCCACCACTATCATTAAGGCTTTTTTTCTGCTCCATCAGGGATGACAGACACAACTGAAAGAGCTGCAAAAGTTAACAGACAAAAATGATGACAAAAAGGAAAAGGAATCCTCACAGGCCTCAGTGCAGCAGTAGGTACACCAGCTGTCCCAGAATCCTCCTCCAAAACACCTGAGTCTACCCTGCAGTTTCGAGTAAATTTGATCTTCACCTCATTTGTTCTCATGGTGACAATAAAACTCTCTGCTAAGAAACGGCTGCAACCCACCCCAGAGACAAGGCTTCACTTCAGATGTGGACAAATAATCTTCCTATCTAGTTTAAACATGACTTTGCAAACTGTTTTTTGATTCACCAAGATGAGCAGCATTACAGAAGTGACAGCATTTCTTCAGAAATGATTCTGTCCGAGACGCTGCTGACAGGCCACAGGAGTGTGTTTGCACAGAAGAATGACTCATCACTTCTGATTATAGGAATGAAATAAACATGGGCTTTAAATCAACACTGAAAGTTTTACCATTTCAAGTTCTTTAACACAGTTCCAAATTATAGGATTATATTATTTTCTCGTGTAAGAGAATGCATTTCCACTAATGTTGGGGTGAGATTGGTGTGTAATCTCTTCACTTGATGCTAGCCAGTAATAACATTATACTGGGGGGGGACGTAATTGCTATCTACACACAAATCATGAAAAATACTAGGGAGGGAGATAACCTATTTAACCAAAAGGACACAGTGGCTCAAAAAATAGCACATGCCTGTGTTTCAAGCAAGAATTAGAAGTTCTCCAACAAAAAAAAAAAAAGAGGTTCTGGGATATCATCTCAAATAAGACAAAACTATCATAAAACAGGATTTGATCAGTTTATAGAAGGGATTATTCCATGGTTTGCCTGCAGCACTAAGAGATTTGGTTTCAGTGATCAGGGAGGTCTGTAACATTCCCAAATTTTGCTTTCACTGTTTCTTTCCCAAGAATAACAACTAAATTGATACATACAGAAACTCCCCAACAACAAAGTCAGCTACTCCATATGAAAATACAATAAAACAGCTATAGAAAATCCAAATCTAAGTACTTTACCCTCCACAAATCCTTGAATATCTTGGTACTGTAAACCAACTGCATATGTGTGTGATTTCTTTCTGAGGCCAGCTGAAAGCTCCTTAACACAGTGCTTGTAATTTTATCCAAACCAGATTAATCACTAAGTGATATATAACTAAACACTATATAAGTCCAATCTTCTCTTAGTAATGCATTTGCCCATTTGTAACAGGTCAAATTGCATGTTGCACAGAAAAACATCTTGCTTGCCAGGAAATCCATGCTCAAGCCTCACTGACGTCAAGTATTTTTTAATTCAGGCTGGCAGCGATAATGCTGCTGTGTGATGCCACATGCCACAGAGAACCAGCCTGTGTTTCAGGGCCCAGAGAATGGGCTAAGCTTAATCAAGCCAAAAATGAATCCAAACCAAACCCTCACTTCTCACTCTTTACAGGATGCTCTGGAAAATAAGTGCCACACAGACAATAGCACAATTTCTGAAAAAGAAACAAAAGGCAAGCAGAAGAGGCCCAGCTCTATGTGACATGTATCTGCACAGAATACTGTTACTTGCACAATTAACCCAGCACTTGCTTTAAACAGTGACATATCTTAACATCCCTCCAAGAAATACAATAATAAGCCTGCCATACAAATAATTAAGGATGCCCCAACCTTTTTATTTCCCCCTGGATATATTTCAGTCCAGCATCTTATGTTCTTGGATGTTCATGCTCTTCTGCTTCATTCCGCTTTAAACCAGAAAACAGAAGTCCCTGTTCCTGCAGTTGCCACACAGCTATTCATTTATCTCCTTCACACAACCCAGGCTCATGTGCACTCCCCTATTTCCACTTACACTGCAAGACTCCACCCTATGCCTGTCAGCATTTCTCAATGAGGTAGTGGTGACAGCACATGAAGAACACTCCTTTTTCTTCTTATATGTGCCAAATACACACTTAGCTATCATAAAGCTTGCAAGAAACTTATTTTGAATTCCACTATTACAGAGAAAGTCTGTTCGCTATTCTCTGCTTTCTAAAGGTGTCACCAATAACAAACAACATGGCATCTGCTATGTGTTTGCTGCTAACAAAGCCAGTGGGATACTAGAGCTCTGTTTTCTGCAGACAGTACTCCAAATTAGCAAGTCTTCTATTTCCACTGATAAGTGATGGATAATCAAATTGTTTGGGCTATTTTCTCTTGGAGATGTCCTATCAAGTGATTCAGCAATGTAGTTTACAAGTCCATTCCACATTTACAGGCTGGTGTTTCTTCATGTTACAGAAACTGGCAAAAAAGAAATCCTCTGCCTGTAAAAACTGCTGCAATTTTCCAGCTTCAATTTTGGTACTGTTCTGCCATATCTGTTAAGAAACTCATATTGCTGAACAGGAAAAAAAAAGGCATTTTCATTCCCTTTTAGTTTCCATGCTATTCACTTTAAGGTTTCTTGGCAGACCAGCCTGCTGAAAAGTCTTTGGAGCTGTGTTGCAGATGAATTCAAAGATCCTCCTAAGGAATTCCTACAACTTCTATCATATCTCGTAACCACGCTAAAGGATCCTCTAGATTAAAGTGAATTTGTGGAAAACTGTCACTTGGTGTCACTAAACCCAGAAGAAATCCCTGTTACTGGAAAAGTCTTGACAAGAGATGATCATTTCTGATAGCCAAGCTACGTGCCTGAACCACCCAAATAGCTCTGTTCCTGACTCTCCTCTTTAGTACTCGAAGCTAGTGCCTCCCAAACCCCACTGTCATTTTATGAGAGAAAGGTTGAAAAAACCCAATTTCTAAAACTGATCTTCCACCCCACTAATGCATAATTTGATTTACTGAATTTATTCCTCTCTGCTCAGAAAGACAAAGGTGTTACTAATGACCCTACTACCTCTGGCAATACCAACTGTGTAACTGCAAACTTTCCTTGTGGACTAGAAATAATCCACAAAAACAAAAGGATTTTAATTTAGTTTTGCAATGAGTTCTTCTTTGAAAACACATTTGTTAAAAATAACTGAAAACTTTGAGAGAAACTAGTTTTCCCTTTGCAATGAGCCAGCTATACCAGACAACAAGAATTCAAACATGTTTTATGAGCTCTTTTGCTCTGCCAAGCAATCAAGACCTCCATGGAAGGAAGGATGGGAAGGAGGATGTAAGAGGAGGTTATATGTTGTGGGTCATCTGAACTAAATCATCTAAACAGTGAAACAGTTAAGGCCAGACTGAGGAAATTCTCAGTGCAGACTGTAGACAAGCAGCTCTGGAACAGGCAGTATGCTAAAATAGATCAAGGTCCAAAATATAGGGACACTGATTAATGGTTAATGGTTACCATTAAAACAGTTTTAATTTTTATCAGAAAATGACAATAAGCAGGTTTTCTGTTACTTGTCCCATCTGCATTTGAAGTAAACAAGTGTATACAGGACAAATAAACACCAAAATAAGTGATCAGAGTAGACTGCAAATCCTTTTCCAGACAGACACAATTATATGTCTCTCTCTTCTCCCCAATCTACCATTACATGGCAAGAAACGAAGAAGGTTACAGAACAAGGCGGCCACTTCCACACTGAGCAACCAAACAGGATAGGTACAAAGATTCAAGAACAGTTAAATAATTCATATTTATTTATTTATTGAAAAGAACTAGGAGTTCTGCAGCTGGTGTAATGCACAAACACACCTAACACTGAAAAGATACCCTGAAGCAGCTAAATTTGGTGACATGCATGGAAATTGTTTTCCAGTCAAAGAGCAAATATATTTTTGACTAATAATTGTTTACAGAAATCGGAGTCTCTGCCAGACTGTTTACACTCAATTTGATTATAACAATTGTTTAATTTACTGTGTTCATTCAGTTTTGGCAACAACATCAACCCAAGTATGAAATATCTCTCTACTGATCTTTTATATGCATTTAGTGCACATTAATTTATATATTTGTGTGTACACAGTTCTGTAAATATTTATATGCATTCCAGTTTGTTAAACATTGTCATTTAGCAAAGACAGCATCATCCCCAATGTTTCTGATGTAAAGCAGCAAGCACCTGGTGTAAGTTAACACTTCTGCACCCTTGCTAAACTGGCACTAACCAGATCTGCAGAGTTCGTTGGTTTTGCTACTGCCTTGAGAAATAACACATTCTAACTACACAGGAATTTTTAATTCCAAAACATCACTATGTACATCCATCTCAAGACTGTGTTGTGCAAAGTAAGAGAGGTTATTATAAACTAGACATTTGCATCTAACCCTCTCACCCTTAATACGTCTGAAACCTCACAGTAATCCCTCAGGAAAACACGAAGTGGGTGTTGCTGAGATAGATAGCTCATGACCACACCAGCATACTTCCTTGGTGCTAGCCTTCCCTCCAAAAGTGGCCTACCGTAGACTAAAGCCAGCACTGTGAAGGAACTTAAAACTAAGAATTTAGGGTAGATTTGTTGCATTGCACTGAATCTCTTTGCAAATAACCCAAATACCAGAAATAGACTTTCACTAGGTGCAACTTGGTTGCTCTGAATTTGATGCAGGTGGTAGGATTCACTTGCCTCCTTAGAAGACAGAGAAAAAACATCACTGTGCTGCTGCCCACATTGCTCTCTGAGTTGGCTTTCATGACATGCCTGGTGAAATCCAGTCTTTAATTTCAAATGTTCCCTGATATCAGAAGTGTGCCATAGTTAATATTGACCTGGGTTATTTCCACAAAACTTTAACTAGTACATCCAGCAACTTTTGAGTCACCGTGTACTTAGGAGGGAAAAAGAGCTATTGGGTGGGAGGATTAAATATACTGTCAGGAAAGAGAAGCTCTCATAGTGCAGGGCCTCTTTTTTTTTTTTGGCACTCTTGTAGCAGCCACAGAGCACTGCTGCAGAAATATGCCAAGGTGGGGTTTTCCTTCTTCATCAAATAGCAGCTGCCAAAACATCTACCTGGCTCCAAATGATTTGGTCATTAACGGAAGCTCTGGCACTCCTCCACCTCCACAGCAGAGTAATCTTTTAAAGAGGATTTCTCACCTTGGGGTGCATTTTCTGCTCTGTTTACAGCAACAGCCTGTTGTGAGATCCTTTGCCTGAGGGCATCATTTCTCATTAGGATTCTTAGCTTCATGGAGAAAGGTTTGAGCAGCAAAAGCTCCAGGCTCTGCGTATGTCAGAATGGTTTCATGGCACGTTAAATTCAAAAGCAGCCACAAACTGAGACTTCTCTTAAAGCAACTGGAGTTTCCATTAACTGCAGCGATTACCAAAAAGTGTCTGTAAATGTTTCAGTGCCTGACTCCATTCTTTTTTATGGCTGGAAGGTTAGTATAGGATGATAGACTAAAACACCACGTGGCTTCAGTAGCTTGCAGCAGAGTTTTTTTTAAAGTCACAAAAAGATAGAATGAAGGTATGTATATAAGGTAAGAAATAACAGCAGCACTTTACTGTGCCTCATATCTGTATAGCCCAGAACAGTTTTGAAACACTAATTAAACATTTCAGCAGCATGGAAGAGTAAGAATTATTCTCATTTATGGATGATTAAACATAGGTTCAAAGAAGTTAGATTGTTTATCCTAGGCAACAAAACTAACCAACTGCAAATCTGGAAATAGATTTTTAAAAAATTATTTAATACCAGACTCTTGTCACTAAATTAATCTTATGTTTCTTGGAAATAAGAGTGCTGAGAGAAAATATTTTTTGGACATGTTAAGTTTTGTGATCCTCTCAGTAATGCAGGAGTCTGTCACAAGTAGCACCATTAATAGACATGCTATTCTGTTTTAGGGTGTATAACTGAAGCAGGTTGTCCTCTACCTACTTTCCTCAGTCTTCTGCCACATGACTTCAGAATGCATATCTTCCTCAATAAGACAAAAATATTCTACTAGATAATTCCATGTCCCTGCTTTAAACATATTCCCCCTTGGGCTTCCCCCTCGACTTCCCCTTCACCAAGCCTTATCTACTTTTCCCTGCCCTATCACAAAGATTCTCAATGTATACAGCATCTTCTGTTTAGTTCCCCATACAGCTTTGTACAACTGGCAAGGATTAGACAGGAAAAAGATAGTGTATGTGATTTCTGTTTTCTTATATAACTGAGACAGTATCTTAAGGAAGGCACTATGTTATGGAAATGAAGAATAGCTGGTGGGACAGTATTAACCTCAGTATCATACCATATGGAAAAAAGCAATAGAGAAACCACTGACTAAGGAGTTTAGTATGTCCTACAGTTACCTTCCATTGATGCTGCATTTTTGCCTTAATTTTGTAAGATCTGTGCAAAGATAGCTCAAGACAGCTGAGTTAATTTAGAAAAGCTCTTTCTGCAATATACATTGCCACATCTTTTCTGAATACTTATTGACTCTACAGACTAAGCTCTTCCTATTGGTTCTTCCACAGGAATTTTTTAAAACAGTAATATAATAGTACCCCACCTCAGCCCATGGCCTGGTAAGCACTCTCAAAACACACATGAAATCTCATGAGAAAAGTTGGTCAGAGGAATGAAAAGGTTCTTGAATATCTGTGTTTTACTTATGGCAAGCATAATACTGATGAAAGTGTCAGATTGTTTCTGAAGAAGTTTCCAGCTGTGTAAAACAGGTGGCAGATCAACTATAAAAATGCTACAGGAGTTACTTTGTTGTGTAACAACTTGTTGGCTCCCCCCTCCCTCATATTATATAATTGAATAGAAAAAGTGTGCAGGCTTCTCCCTTTGAAATCCTTACCAAAATATGTACTCTACTTCAATGCAGGCTCCTAGCTTCCATGCTGGTCAGTGGCAGGCACAACATCTGGGGCTGTGCAGAAATGTAATTTTATGCTCCAGAAGAACTAGGAAGATTTTTTTTTAAATATCCATTCACATTGCTTAAAAGATCTAATGCTAAACTTTTCTAACAAAACACTTTTTAATGATAATTAGCTTAGCTTTCTAAAGGAAAGGTCATTTTGAAATTAAAAAGCACTATTTTAAAACCTAAAAGTGGTCATAGTGGATGAATTGCAAATTTGGAAAAATCCTACTCTCCAATAATACTTGCTTTGAAAAATTAATCAAATCTAATTTGTGACAAACTCTTTCAGTTTTGATGAATCCACTTGCTCTGAAAAAATATAATTTTCATGAAAATATTAATCACAGAATCATTTAGGTTGGAAGAGACCTCCAAGATCATCAAATCCAACCATCAACCCATCACTACCCTGCACTAAGCCACGTCCTTAAGTACCACATTCATATGTTTTTTAAACACCTCCAGGGACTATGACTCCGCCACTTCCCTGGGCAGCCTGTGCCAATGCCTAACGATTCTTTCTGTGAAGAAATTTTTTCCTAATATCTAATCTAAACCTCCTGTGGTGCAATGATTAGCTTCATGGTGTCACTAGTAGTACATGCTGTAAGTCTCAGACCTGGAGTTACCAGTCTCAGTAAATAATGTTTTATCAACATAAGAAAAAAAAAAGATTAAGATATTAGAAAATAAAAATGTTTTTGCTAAATTGGCCTCTCCCAATAAACTGAAAGGCTACTTTCATTGAAATCAGCTGCAAAAGCTCTTTAAAAGTACTAGGGAGGCGAGATGTTGGATTACCCTCTATATTAATGTGGTTACTTTAAAGTCATTTTGAACCATAGACAGGAAGTTGAACTAAGATGACAAAGCAAAACCCCAAAGCAGGAAAACGGGAATTTTGAAGCCCAAACATCTCTACCATTATAAAGTTAAGAAAACAAAATATGAGCACTCCTAAATGGAATTAAAAAAAAAAAATCAACAAAGGAGCCTTACATTTTGCAGTGAAAGCTGGCATGGA
Organism: Galbula dea; assembly: GCA_013399015.1. Classification (NCBI taxonomy): domain Eukaryota; kingdom Metazoa; phylum Chordata; class Aves; order Piciformes; family Galbulidae; genus Galbula; species Galbula dea. Next base: position 401,955 of record VWZX01019989.1, read on the forward strand.
TGAGCTGCAGAACATACTGTGGAAGGGAAAGCACTCTATTATTACAAGCACACAAGAGCAGACAACCCCCCTTCAGCCTCCTTTAATTTTGCCATTGAATAGCTATGGAACAATTCCTATTTCATCCATAGACCCTCTGCCATGTGAAACAAGTCCTGGCCCCCCAAGAATAAGAGACTACCTATTAATAGTTCTGGTGCACATAATCAAATTTAAGTAGCGAATAATGCAGGCTTAAAGCTGAAGAGCTAAGTTAATCCTCTTCAACATTTTTCTTCAAGTTAATTGCACTGCCCCTATGACCCTGCCAGCCAATTTTGAACTTGAAGGAAACCTGTCAGCTTGTATGGTGAGGAAGAAGGAGAGTGAGAGACAGAGTACCAGGCCACGGAGCACTTGTAGGAATACTGTTCTGGTCGGCACCCTGATGGCAAGGTGGAAGGAAGATGAGTAGGTAACAAAGTATAAAAAGAGTGTGAAATCATCTGCTGATGCTGAAAGGCTGAGAGAACTCCAGGGCAAATCCAGACTGTTGCTTTCTAGTGGCTTAAAGATCCCAGGCATATGACAAGAAAGGCAAAATTCCTTTTCTAAGCGTTTTGCAACATTCAATTAACTGTGTTCTCTTGCGACGCACAGAGACAATCTGTCACTGCAAACAGTGCTGATTATTTTTTTCTTAGATTGCCTCTTAACATGATCACAGTAAAACTCTCAAGGCTAAAAGCTTGCTCCATTTATGATAAAATGTGAATAGAATCTGACAAAGAGATAAGAATTCTTTTTTAGATTTCCCTAAAAGGATAAGGAATCTAAACAAAGGGGTCTTAATTATTAGCTCAGGACAACCTATCATCACTGTTACATAGATAAATTGCACCACATGCCAGAGCACACTGAAGACACAATAATTTATCAGTCAGAAGAAAGAAAATTGTACAGTGCATGGTGACTTTCCAGATGACGTTTCTTCCCTGTGGGCCTTCTGTTTTTGTCTTAAAGAGACATTGTGATGCATCATAAAGCTAAAATGGAGTTTGGGAGGAGAGGTATCACACACAAGTACCCAATTTTGAGCACCAAACTTAAAAGCCTAAACTAGTTCTTTAGTTTAGCTTTACATGTCCTAGAAAAAGAGGGAGGCCCTGCTAGATAATAACTCAAAGCAAGAGTTGAAGCAGCCTGTAAATCACACTAACATGCACACACACAGTATCACAGAATGTAGGAGTTGGAAGGGACCTTGAAAGATCACCTAGTCCAACCCCCCTGCCACAGCAGGATTCCCTAGACCAGGTCACACAGAAGCACGTCCAGACGGGTTTTGAATATCTCCATAGAAGGGGACTCTCCAGCCCCTCTGGGCAGTCTGCGCCAGTGCTCTGGCACCTAAACTGGGAAAACATTTCTGTGTATTCACACAGAACCTCCTATGCTTCAGCTTACAACCACTGCCCCTTGTCTTGTCACTGGGCTTCACTGAGAAGAGTCTGACCCCATCCTTCTGACATCCACCCTTCAAATATTTAAAAGCATACATGTACGCACACACCCCCTCCCTCCCCCCATTTCCATCAATTATTACAAGAAAGCCTACACAGACTAACCTCTACTTGTGGGCACCTGAGTAAAGTAGGTGATGTGAATTAATACCTCCTTGCATGTCGATTCTGGAACAATTGGAAGGGACTTGTGCAAACAAAAACACAAACAGAAGAAATCTGGTGGCATTACTTAAAGGCTGAAAGTATCCAGAGATCTTAATTTTTCCACTCAGAATGGGAAAGCAGCACAACAGGAAAGCCAAAGGAATGGATCTCAAGGAAGCACACTTCATTAATTCCAGAGGATTGCCAGGAAAGACCTCCAGGGGATGCTCTAAGGAAAAAGACATGAGGGAGAGATGGAATCTCTTAAACAAAATCATTCTTATGGCCTTATGTGCCAGCCATTTCACTGTGGAGAACAGACAAGCCATATAGCAATCCTGACTAGACTGTGAGCTCTTCATTAACCTGAAGCATGAAAAGGAAGCAAATCAGCAGTGAAAACAGAGTTAGATTACCAAGCAAGAGTACAAAAGCCCAGCGAGATTACATTAAATTACAGCATTATTCACTAAGAGTGTCCAGGGTACAAAGTTGGATGTAACCAGCAAGAAATATCAAGAAACATTTCAATAAGGACATTAGCAATAAAGATAGGCTGAAGAGTAGTCTGCCATGAAACTAAGTTATTGATATATAATGTCAAAAAGGTCAATTTGTTTTATGGTTTTTGTCCGTTTATCATCACAGGAGATAAGCTCTCATCAGGCAGCTAGCATATCTAATTCCAGTCACAAAAGAATAAGATCTAAGCCTTTGAAGAGAAAAAACCTCCACAGATCAACAAGTATCATTGAAATTCAATTGTTTTCAAACTGCTCAGACCTAATGAGCTTCATCTCAGCCTAAGCCTAAAGGTTTGGCTGATGAAATCTAGAGCTTTTAGCAGTTATTCTGAGAACACATGAAGACTGGGTAAGGTATTAGACATCACATTCACCTTTCTTTAGGTTTTTTTACTTTTTTTTTTAAAGACATGAGAGGAGAAACAAGAGAATTAGAAAGTTTCTCTTCAATTTCTGGAAAAAACTATGACCAGTTTCTAAGTAGATGGAAGGTAATTACTAATATCCCTCAGGGATTGGTTCTGAACAAAACTCACGTCACACCAATCTATTTTCTTTTTAGGACCTGGTAACGTGTCTTGTGGAAAGAGGAAAGATATTAGGTGTTGCGTAACTCGACTTCTGTAATGTGTGTAATGTGCTCTTATGTGCCACAAAGGTAGCAAACTAGACTTAGATGAAAATATGTACAAACTAGTAGGAACACTATTTCAGAGATTACGTCCAATATATACAAGCAATATGTATCACCGAACATGAAATATTGATATGCATAAGAAAAGTTAACATGCAACATTATCCTTCCATTCTATTGAACAACTGGAAGGCTTCAAGTCTGGGTGCCCATTTCTGAATAACACAGAGACTGACTAAAAAAAAGTCCAAAGTGAGCAGTGAAAACGATGGGAGGACTCAAAACCACCATCCATATAGGCCTACCAAAGGCAGTAGCACTGATAAGAATTCTAAGCATCTTCTATATCTCAAGTCTCCATATAGAAACAAGTTCATTCTCTCAAAGATATAGAAAAACAGTAACTATCCACATTTATTTCACATTTTAAGATCAATTCTAGCTTATCTAAAGTGGAAAACCAAACTTGTGTTATGTGTTTCAATCAATCAGTCCAAAATGATTAGACAGTTATGGCAGTGTGCCATTTTACACTATATGTGTACACAAGTAAATAAAATATGTGCATATATGAGAACACAGTTGCGATGGGCAGGGCACGTCTCAAGGATGAAGGACCACCGCCTCCCTAAGATCTTCCTTTATGGTGAACTTGCCACCGGCTGCCGCAAGAGAGGAGCTCCAATGAGAAGACACAAGGACTCCCTGAAACAACATCTCAGCCTTGGCCACATTGATCTTCATAACTGGTCTACTCTGGCCTCCAAGAGGGAGGCCTGGAGACACACCATCTATAATGCTGCAGATGCTTTTGAGAAAGCACGCAGGATCTCCCTTGAGGAGAAAAGGCAGCGCAGAAAGAATCGTGCCTTGCAGAATACACCATCTAAGGAGTCTTTCTGCTGTGTCTTTTGCAACCGTACATCCCTATCTCGTATTGGCCTTTTTAGCCACCAACGTGCTTGCAACAAATGTGGGTAGAGCCCTTCCCAAATCTTCGTTCGCGAAGCCTAGCCATGATGTGCATATAAACACACACTGAACAATGCAGGCTAGTTATGTCCTCAGAACAAGCATAATTATTTTGTATTTCTTAGAACTATAGAAGGTCAACCTAAAATAGCTAGATCAGGCAAAATAACCACCTCAACATGCTGCAGCCAGGAATTAGTACTGATACATCTCATTAGGAACGCCTCAAATCTCTAGAAACAAGTTCCACCTCATCTCCTGACCTCTGCATGGTTAAAAGCCACTGCTTAGCTATAAACCCACATCAACATTCAGCCTGTGAACTTAGAGCTAGGGGAGACCTCCTTGTCCTATATCTTGCTACTCCCTACCCTGCTCTTTTTCACATCCCCACAGTCCTTTCCATTAGCTACATCCAGTAGAGTTTGTATTCTTAAATTCACCATTAGCAGTCATTTAAAAAAAACCAAAAGGCAAACCAAACCCACACACTTACAGACTTTTGATTCCTCATTAATTACAGCAGGAATGTGTTGAAGTATTTTAAGATAAGCCTTTTATTTATTAAAAGCTAGACAGTGCCTGCCCTTTCAAACAGCCTGCTGTCCATGGGAGGATTTCTGCCTTAGACAACTCCACTGAAGCCCTGGAGTTGCCCTGTGAAGGGCTCCCCTTGTGAAGGCCTGGAGACACAGAAGAAGACTATGACTGTATTTAAAGATGGCAAGGCCTGCCCTCTGAACCACCTTATGGCAATCTACACTTTGAACTATGCCTGGACTTCTCATGATTGCCCCCCCCCCCGTCCTCTCCTCTGTAACAGTCTTCCAGATAGAAAAAAACTTCCCTTTCATTCCCTCAGCTATTACTAGAGCTTAAACACTTGCTGTTCACAGGAATTGACAGCTCAGCTCATTTCCTGTTATGTTGGGTCCAGCTCTGTTCTCTACCCCCTCTCTGCCTGCATCCCCCCCTTTATCACCTCAGCAGCTGCAGAGTTGTGCCACCCTTAATTATTCCCAGCAGTGCCAAGCTGGAGGCACTGCTGTCACAGAGGATGGCAGCAGAGTGCAGAGCACGATGACAACAGCAGCAGCAGGTGGGCAGAGCAGAAAAGGCCAGATTACTGTCTATATGATTACTGTCATTTATCTCAAGTCAGGCAGAAGGCAGAGAATGCTCTGCCGTTGCTTGTTCCTTCCCTCTGTCGCTGCAGAGCAATTCCTGAAAACACCATACAGGGATGTTATGCACTTGTTAAGCATTGTTTTAAGCACTGAAAAGCACCACAGTCAGACCAAGTAATTGCCCCTTACAGCAGCCACCAGTTTCTCTGGAACACAAATGCTATGAGAAAATAAATAAGAAAGCTTTCAACGTTAGGATCAGCTTTAAAAGCTGTTAGACTTTTACAAGTGTATTTGTTTCTATCTCTCAACATGTTGGGCAGAGCAATATTTGAAATGTAAACAAGAACTTTATCCTTACAGCTCTGCCTTCTCAAGAGAGCTGGACCGTGATGTCATCAGGGCAACTGCCTGCGGGGAAAGTTGCAGGAAAGCTTCTCGACCACTCCAGAGCAGAACAGCCAGTGTGCAGGCAAGAAAACCAGCTCTCCCCTCTACTGCTGGGATCAATCTAAAACATGCTCTTACTTCTGGTTTCCATCTTTGCTAATTCTTCTCCCTTTAATCCCTGATATTTAACAGGGTAATATTCTGTTTTAGCTAAGTGTTTTCAGTTCTGGCTGTTAAATTTCTAAATGAAATACATATATTTTAAAGAATAAGGATTTATATATCAATGCTTTATACAAAAATGACATTTCTGAATCTTAAAACAGGCTTTCTAAACTTAGCCAGAAAGCTTAACACCATCACAAATAGTCTTCATTGCAACACATCCTTTCCTCTTCCAAAACTGGATCCAAACTTTGTTCCTTAGCCTCACCAGTAGATTAAGAACAAATGATAAAATAAAACTCAACCAAAGCCTGTGTCCACGTGAAATATAAATCTATTTTGAGGCCTGAAAATATTCTATATGCCCTGATTTCACTCCATTGGTTTTGAACTAGAAAGAAAATTGAGGAAAGATTTGGTGGGGGGGGCAGGAGTTTTTCCTTTCCACATTAAGGGGGCAGAAAACTACTGCCAAAATGAGGTTTAACAAAAGTCCCTGAATCAATCTGTGGATCTCCCTAGTTTTTTTTGCATCACCTGCTCAGACAGAAGGAAGAATAAATACATCTCAGACAGTGGGGTGGGTTGACCCTGGCTGGATGCCAAGTGACCACCAAAGCTGCTGTTATCACTCCCCCATCAGCTGAACAAGGGAAATAAAATACAATGAAAAGCTCTCAGGTTAAGACAAGGACAGGGAGAGATCATTCAACTACCATCCCAGGCAGAATCATCTTGACTTGGGGAAATCAGTTCAACTTATTACAAATCAAATCATACTAGAATAATAAGAAATAACAAATCTTTAAACACCTTACCCCTCCCCCCTCTTTTCTCCTGAGGCTGAGTCTTACTCTCCTTCCCTCAAATGGCACAAGGGGATAGGAAATGAGGGCTGTGGTCAGTTCATCATACGTTATCTCTACTACTTCTTCCTCTTTACACTCTTCTGTTCCAGCACAGGGCTCCTTCAATGAGAGAGTCCTCCATGAACTTATCCAACATGAAAGCCCCTTCCCATGGGCTGCAGATCTTCACAAACTGATCCAGGGTGGGTCTTTCCCACATGGTGCAGTTCCTTCAGGAACAGAATACTCCAGCATGGGCTCCTCTCTCCACGAGTCCACAAGTCCTGCCAGAAGCCTGCACCAGTGCAGGCTACCCACAGGGTCACAACCTTCTTCAGACACATCCACCTGCTCTGCTCTCGGGTTCTCACAGGCTGCAAGTGGACATCTGCTCCACTGTTAATCTCCATGGGCTGCAGGGGGACAGCCTGCCTCACTGGGGTCTTCACCATGAGCTGCAGGGGAATCTCTACTCCAGCACCTGGAGCACCTCCTCCCCTTTCTTCTTCAATGACCTTGGTGTTTGTGCAGAGTTCTTTCTCTCACATATTCACATTTCTCACTTCAGCTACAATTGCTCTTGCCCAGCAACTTCCTCCCCTCCCCATTCTTAAAGATGTTCTCACAGAAGTGCTGTCACTTTCACTGATGGCCTCAGCCCTGGCCAGCAGTGGGTCCATCTTGGAGCCAGGTAGCATTGGCTCTGTCAGACACAGGGGAAGCTTCTAACAGCTTCTCATAGAAGCCAGCCCTGTAGTGCCTTTACTACCAAAACCTTGCACACAAATCCAATAAAGGCAGCTGCATGAATCCAAGACAATATGTATGAAAAATGTAGGAGCATTTAAAATGTATTCTAATGCTTATTTGTCTACCAGCTACTTAAGATTTTCAGGGCTGTCAGTTTCATCTGAAGACAGTCTACTCTTTGAAAGCAAAACTTATTTTCTTCTGCTGTTTGCAGTGTGTTCTGCTTTAAAAACAGGCAGTCGGAAAAGCTCTGTGTTAAGTTTAACAAGGAAGTTCTTCATAGCCAAAACATTCAGAAATCACTATCAACATGGGTCAAGCATTGGCTATTTCTAGTCAACAGTATAACTAGAGAGGCTTTGCCTCACACTGCATGCACACTGCCGAACAGCTATCTTCTGGTTCCATGTGCCACTCTGCCCTGAGAGCACACAAAATCCCTGAAAAGATCAACACAGAGTTTTCAGTTTGCTCTGGAATTAGAAAATATTGCCTTAATTCTTGCCTTCATTGATAGTCTTCCTCAATATCCTGCTTTCTCAGCCATTACAATTTCAAGGTAGACAAGTAGTGACTGCATGAAATCCCATTATAAAGCTCTGAGGTGCCAGATACACTTCCGTTTTTGCAGCTCCAGGAATTCTCACGTGCTTTCCAGCAAGAAGGCCTGAACACAACCAGCATAATTTTGCCAGACAAGCCCAATGAATGAACAGACCTGTTTTTTATAGGGGCCTTCTACTTCACCCTATTCTGCTGTAACAGCCACTCCTTGAATGTGGCAATCTAAGAGAGCAATACACCAATGCTCGTGAAGTGTGGGTGAAGGCAGGAAAAGCAAGGGAGGTTAGGAGTGGTGAAACTGCTCATTCCTGCCCTGTGCTTTGCCAGGCAGCCCTTGGGCCAGAAGAGCAAGGAGGAAGCTTCTCCCCACTGCCTCAGACTTCACAGCTGCAGGGGGCCAACTGTAAAAGGTGTATCCTGGTTAGCTCCAACAAGGATGAACAAAAAAAAATATATCCCATAAAAGCATACAGCACAGTCTGCACACCTGGACCAGATACCACCTGTTCCACCTTCCGTGTAAGTTACCCAATCTTAAAACAATAAGTGATTTGAGGAGGTGTCTACTTGAAGCATAGTCTCTCAGTATCCCTGTTGCTGCCTACTTTCCGTCCTGCTCTGTTTCAGGCATGAAGGCCACACCCTCAACCATCTCTGAGCTGGGCTGGCCTGATTCTCTCACTGTGCCCAGGCAGCAGGAAAATGCCTGCTGGCACCATATTGCAGACACAGCAAGAGCTGAAGCCACCAGCAAGAAGGACTGATGCCCAAGAGACACAACTGCACACCAGGAAAGTTAATTGAAGGGTTTGAGGTGTGCAGTAACCGTGACCAGAGCCAGCACTGAGTCAAAGCAGCCTGACAGAACATGCTGTGTACAAGGGACCAAAGGCACAGACCTCTCATTGTGGGGTTGGCAAGGACCCCACTCGGAGCAATTGGCTGCAGAGAGGTCTCAAAAAATACATGAAGCTGTGGCTTTCCAGCTCTGCTGGCTGCTTGCCCAGAGGGAAAGGGGGAGATTCCCCCTGCTGCAGGGCCCCCAGGAACACCCTGCCTTCCCCATGCACCCAGCAGGCAGCCCCACTTCCACTCACCCCTTGCTGCCATTAGCCTGATTAGCAATAATTAAGGGACTGAGTTTAAACCAAGGGAAAAAAAAAGAGAAAAACAAAAAGAACCCCACAAACCCAAGCACACCAACAGCTCTCCAGTAACATATCTGTGTCCTCAACATATTAACTCCAGATACCACAAGCTGCTGCTTTCAGTCTATATAAGATAAAAGGTGCGACAAGCCGACCTGAGGTTGCCATGGAGACCAAAATCTTTCACAGTGCCATGGTAACTGACTCTGGGATGTGCTATGAAAAGCTGACTGCACACCCCAGTTAAGCTTTTCCATATTTTTAAACCAATTAACTGGGAGTTCAGTTGAATCAGTTTCTGCTTAAAGAAAGGCACTGTCAAAATGTAAGATATATTAGTTGGTATCTTTCTGTTAGCAAAACAGAAGAAAACCAAACCTTAGGGATTACTGAAGTCCATTGGATTGTATTTGAAAATCAAAAGCCTTATCTTTTTATATTAGAAATTCAATTTTTATATATTTATACTGAATTAGAAGGAAAAGTTTGAGCAGCTCTAAACCAGCTTCCCTTAAGGCACAATGCTGTACTCGTTGCACATCCAAGTCTCTGACATCACTGGAACTTTTGAACAGAGAAGAAATAAGCTTCGAGAAGAGAATAAATAAGGTGCCAGGAAAATATTTAAGATATCATAAAGCTGTGACAGCAGCTGGACATGATACAGCACACATCAGCCATATGCATACCCAGGTCAGTGAGAATGGAAAGTCTCAGTTCTTTGAATTCTGTGCCTCTATTTCCGCACTTTAGTTAGCAGCAATACTTCCCTCTTTTAGAGTATCCTGCGATATCAGTGGATTGAAATCTCCCAGATAGCAGCAGTAGGCATTTCAATTTTCTTTCCTTTTTTTGACCCTCCAATTTTTTCCTCTGTTTTAAGCTCTTGCATCACAAACATATGCTCCTTACTGCGAAACTCGATATGCAGAGCTTTCTGTCTGTGAGATTACTACTGATAAACCAGGAGTTTCCAAGATGCTATCCCATCCAATGATAAGAAATACGCAGTGTGTAGATGCTGTTGCTTCAGGTTAGTGAGCAAGGAATTCAGCATGGCTTAATCTTTCCCACATGACTAGGAAACAGCAAAAGTGGACAGCCAAAGGAGAAGTAATGAATCTACAATAACACTCTCTAGGGAAATGCCTGAAAGGCTATGAAACACCTGGGGAGTACTCGCCAGTGTCACATGCACTGTTGACACCACTGTCTCTATAAGCTGATGTGAAGAGAGCTAACATCAACAGCAATGTTTCCATGCTTCCTAGAGCACTTCCCAGAAAAGTCTGCTAATTCAGAAATTCGGGTTTAATCCAATTCATGTAGTTTGGGGGTTGAAAATCTGGCCCTCAAAAGTAAGAAGAGTTATGAAGAAATAAAGAACATGTTGTTCATTTCAGGGATGTAGGTGGCAGAGCTCTCCTGAAATTGTGTAAAAGATTGTCCTCATTTGACCTAGTTGTAAATGAATCCTGGTCATTTGTGCTGTGTACTGAAAACTGGACAGGTGCAGTGGCAGCCACACAACACTCCAGGTAACGAGAGCAGTCAACCCAAATCTTGCCTCACTTTGAGGTTTGTCTTTTACTGGTTCACCTGTGCTTCAAACCCCTTTTTAACCTCAGCAAAAGCTTCAGCAAGGAATGTCCCTGGAGCACAGCAGTAAATACTGTGCAGCCACTCTAGGCCCCCAGCAAGATTGGCCAAGGCAGAAGGATACCAATTCTGGAAGCTTTGATGTGAAAACTGTCATTGCTAATAAACAGCCTGTAATAACCAAGAACATTTTCTTTGAGTTTAAAGTGAGCAAGCTCAGGTTTCTATATAAGGTAGCTATTGCATCAGGAGAAGATGTACTGGGTAGGTTTAAAAAAAACCACCACCCCTACAGTCTGTCTTTGTTCAGAAGACAATTCCTCTCTTAGTTTTAGTTATTCTGCAATAAAAATAAATCTCATTGCAATAAATACAGAGAAAGGTTGTTTTATTTTGTCAGAGTTAATGTAAGGCAGATTCTTGCAGTATCACAAAAAGCCATGCAACGAGAGAAAAGGACCTCTTACAAAAGAAAAATGCAAGGCAGATACTACAGTAAACATGTTGCAATCACCATGGAAATACATCCCTAAAGTTTTTGATAGGTATTTAAACAGCAAGTCAAGAGCCTGGGCAAAAGACATCCAGACTACAAGGTAGAATTCATAGCTGTCCTTCCCCCAAAAGAGGGAATGCTTGTAAGGAGATAAATATTATGGACATTGACTAGAAAAAATAGGTGAGTAAAAAGCACTGAGGAATCAGAAGATATTTTGATGGCAACTACTGGAGAATGCAGCATTGGCTGATCAGCAGCAGGAATCCACCTCAGAGTTTTTCAAGAGATGCTAAAAATACTCACAAGTATAAGATGCCAAACCAGCTAGCTAGTTTAGCAGAAGAAAGAACAAAAGATTAAAAAAACCCCAACATGTTACAGAGGTAACTTATAAAGGAGAAGCCAGGAAAAAAAGCAGATTAAGTGAGAATGCACTTCCATCTCCAACTGATATTCTCTTCTGCCTTATATTTGCTGCACAATTTATTTCAGAAAGGTTTTCTAAACACTTCACTGAAAGTAAAATTGTGGAACAGGCATTTGCTGTTAGAACAGATTCTCCAAAGTGGTTCCACACTGCAGGCAAATGATCTAAACATAGGATTTAATCACGAGGCCCAAATGCATTTAGATCTAGTTTTATCTTGACAATTTGTACACTGTTACTCCATAGACAACTTTTAGTGGTTATTTTCTGTCCTATGTCCTCATCCTACATCCCCAACACTATTTAAAAAAGAAAGTAAATTCTCATTCTGGGTGGCTTGCTTTCTAAGATGCTAGTTAAGTTTGTCTTAAACCAAATGACTAATAAGACATTTGAGCATGTCAGACTGGAGTAGGGATTGAAATATTGGCTGGGAGGATGGATCTATGCTTCAGTAAGGAACCTGCAGAAACCAAGTCTTATTTTGTACCATAGATTATATTTCTTGAGGTTCAGAATTAAATAACAGAAAAAGACAGATGAAGTATGCCTGCCCCTGAAAATAGCTACCCATTCTTCTTTATCATATTGTAAAGTCAAACATACTCTTCTCAAAATATCCTGCGTCCTGAATTGCTGTAGCTATGTGGGGAATTGCCTGCGAGTTCTTTGTGTACTATGAATGTTCTAGAAGTGGAAGCTTTCCAGATATAAGAGAAATATCTAGCAAGGAGATTAATAGCAATACAGAAAATTCACATCTTCATTTCCTCCTCTCCTGACTAAATACAATGCTAACTGATGGTCAGCAACAGCTAGAAGAAAATGTTACTCACTATGAAAAACACAGAAATTTAAATTAAAAAAGCTGTTTTAGCACAGGCAAATGCTATCATAACCAAAAAAATTACCTCCCTGCATTTTGTTCTCATCTAAAACAAATCTCAAAACTTCCTGATGTATTTTTGATCACTCGGGAACCCCACATTCACACTACTTGCAAGTTTCTATGGTTCTATACTAATCCTCAAAATACCATGAAAAATGCTACTGTCAAAACACTCCAGCCTCCTTAGAAAGAGGTGATTTCCCAGGTTATTACAGCGAAGTGTGTTCCCTTGAGATTTCAAGTACAGTGCCAACAGCAGAAGCCTGTAAGTATAAGTCTCCTGTGAGAGGATGCTGTTACCATTTGGCTTTCCAACAAAATATATTCAAGTATTGTCTGCCACCATTTACACCCAAAATCCCACTGACACCCAGGAGCTCCATCAGGTATGACTAAGGGTAGAATTTCCTTTGCAGTGTTTCATCAACTGAACTGACTTTACTGCTCTTTCCAGCTACCCTGACATTTTACCTGTTTACACTAAATGAAAGTTAAGAGCTATATCAACAGCAAAAGGGCAACTGGCAGACCCTGTATTATGCATTAGCAATCCCTACCATCACATTAAGCAAGTAAATGAGCAGCATCAGCTAAAAGACATTATGTTGGGTTTTGTCCCCTTCTCCTTTTCATCTTGTGGAAAAATCAAAAGGAATGCTTTACAAATTGACATCCAGGAAAGGAAAAACACCCCAAAACTTTCTTAAAGGCCTATTTGGTGAAAAAATAGTACCTCCAGGTATATCACTATGGAAAAATTGTTCATCCTGAGCCAGCCAGAAATTAGTTATGGCCAAACTGCAAGTACCTGAAACATTCAGAATGCCTGATACTTTATCATAATCCCTTCAGTCTGCAAATAGTCTTTATTGCAGTTTCTTGATGCTTCTGCACACTGTGCAGAGAAAGGAAAAGTATGAAAAATTAAGGCAAAAAAGTGGCCAGTTTTGAATTACAAAAAGGGCTCCATCTGAGTTTTTTGGAAGGATTACAGTTAGCTCTTATTTTATCTTACTTGTCTCAAATACCCTAAATGGCTTTCATGGCAGGACTGTTTGGAACTCTTATAATCCTTTAAGCTACATACACTACCCTTAATCAGACTCTAACCTGATCTCTTCAAATTCTGAAGTACCATTTCTGACAGAAAAACAAACAAAAAATTGCATATTTTTGTGTGTGCTGGCAGAGAAATTTCACTAATCTGGGAAAGACTGGAAAATGGTCACAGCCAATCATTAGGGTTTTTTTTCCTTTTAACTTGGGAATAAAAGTATAGTGAAATAGCAAGTCTTATAGCAGTATATCAAGAGAAAGAATCACTGCTATGTGCAGGGTACTACGATATTTTAATTAAAATGAGAGACTTCTACAACCTACAGCTCAGCATATACATACATGAAAAGTGAATCTAATAGTAACTGTTCTTACCATGCCATTTACACACTAAATTTCACCCACTGGACTATATTCAAAACATTACTCAGGCAAAATAGGCTTCATAGAAAGGTACAAAGGGATATTTTTCCGTGTTTTATCTAAACTTTAGCAGTGCTCATTGATCTGAAAAATAAAGATAACCATCAGTTCAGAAAAATACCCAAGTGATGAAAAAAAGTTTAATCCCTACAGATCAGTCTCCTAGACAGAGATACTGATTTGTCTGTTCCTAGGGGAATGCTATTATGAAGAGAAATTTAAAACCAGAGTTAATGCACTGATGTATATTAACAAGCAAATAAAAGGAATAGGAAATTGAAGCAAAGTGAGAAAAGAGCCATCATAATGGGACAAATCACCTTCTCCTAAAAACTTTCTATGATCTTTTTCTATTCTATACAATAGAAAAAAGAGCTCTGTTCAAAACAAGAAATTATTCCTTTACTGTGTTTTTAAATAAAATCCTTCTACGAATTCACAGAGAAACAAATTGTACATTGAGCCACAAAAATATTTAACTCCTTCCACTAGTCTAGTACTAAATATACTTGCTCATCTAGTTTGGTATCTTGGCTGCACACTCCATTTATTTCTTGGAAAAGATCTGCTAAGTTTATCCAAAAATAATTTGTCTTTGAGAAATAAACTCTTGCTTTCTTGAGGAACAAAACAACCAACCAAACAAAAAAAAAAGCACAAACAACCCCACCAAAAAATGAAACCCAAACCCAGAAGGTTTTAAATGATTAGCTGTAAACTAAAATTACAGATTCGTACAAGAAAAAGTCAGAAAAGTGAACAAAAATTATCTGAAACAGACAATGTGATCTGCTGCAATAGTCCAGCTAATGGCATAAGTTTGAGAGAAATTCCAAAAAAACGCAGAAAGCCAAGTACTTTAAACCTCAAAACTATCTTGGAAGACAGGATTTGCCTTTACTGTAATAAATAGCACTGTTTGGGCCCCTCACTACAAGAACGATGCATTGGAGCATGTGCAGAGAAGGGCAATGTGGCTGGTGAGGGGTCAGGAGAGTAAGTCCTAAAAGGAACAACTGATGGAACTGCAGTTGTTTAGTCTGAGAAAAAGGAGACTCATGGGAGACCTTATCTCTCCCGAGAACTATCTGAAAGGAGCTTGTAGCAAAATGGGGCTTGGTGTCTTCTCCCAGGTTACCAGGGAGAGGACATGAGGAAATGGCCTCAAGTTGCAACACAGGAGGTTTAGATTGGATATTTGGAGAAATTTCTTCACTGAAATAGTTGTTAGACCTTGGAACAGGCTGCCCAGGGGAGTGGTGGAGTCACAGTCCCTGGAGGTGTTTAAACAATGTATAGATGTGGTGCTTAGGGACATGGTGGTGCTAGATTGATAATCGGACTTGATCTTACAGGTCTCTTCCAACCTTAACGATTCTGTGATACACAGAAAGCCAACCAAACAACAACTTGTGTGGTAGTATCATGCTGCTGTTGGATGTTTTTCTCAAATGGTCACTGAGGTGTTTCATTCAGAACATTTTTTTCTGAATCACACTATAAATAAAAAGATTATACTCACTACAGCTGTTTACAGAAAGAGACAAAGCAGTCTGAATACTGCTGAAATGCTTTAAATATAATGGTACAATTTTTCCTCACATTGGTTTGACATAAGAAGCTCAAAGTTATTGTAAACCAGAAAATAAACCTAGGTCTGACTGGCAAAATGAAGATAAACATCTTGATAATAAATGCCTTTACTAAGAATGACCAGCCTTTGTTTCCATGCACCAGGAGAAGTTTATGAAAAACAGCAGGAAGAAATCCCAAAGCCTGTGACACCAAGCCAGTAGGAGTTTGTGTAACAAAAGTTTAAAAGCTTTTAGCTCCTTAAGCAGTTAGTCTAGTGTCCCAACTCTGGGGGTGTTTTTCATGTTAACAAAGCAACTTCCAAAGTTAAAAAAATTCACGTTCCAGAAGAGGGATGAAAAAGATGCAAAGCAAGTATTTTGACACCACCTCTGTGACAAGCAGCAGAGATAGAGAATGACTGCAAGACACATTGAAAGAAAATACTAAGCTCATGTTATTTTGACTAAGGATTCTTAAACCAGTTTTTCCTTAGAAGACACAGCTTCTCTACACAGAACAATTAAGAACAGTTTTGTCTCTTCTCTACATTTGTAGAATTTAAGCTGCATGAGATTATCTAAGAATAACTAAGGGCAAAAATTGGGCTTTTTTTAATTTCAGCTCTCTGTACTCAAAAGGCATAGCCCATTACAAATTCACATCTATTCCTAGTGTTGTTGTACAGGAAGTTCAAAAAGAAAAAACCCACAACACAGCAAAAATCTTTATTGTATTTGAAGGATGTGAAAACAGATGCCCCAGACGGTTGAGAAATGGCCAATTCCTGCATTATTCAGTAAAATTTAATTATAAACAACCCAAAGACCCATTTAAGCCACATGGGTTTGATTTAAAAAAATAGAACGAATGATATATTTTTCTTCTTACCTTCTTGCTTCAGGCCTCTGTATCTATGGTAATACGATTAACATCTCAGGACTAGAATTGATCAGAATGTTTATAATTACATTCAACCTTCACAAACCAAGTGGCTTTTCCTGTGTTTTTAGGGGTTTTTTTTTTCCATTTGAATTTTATAGTTATTGCTTTGATATTCTCCACTCCACCATAAAATAATGTTTTAAAAAGAATTGTATCTAAATGGTTTCTTCTCTCGCTAGTCCTCTTTACTATGAGTCAAATCAGCTAGAAAATCCTACATAAAGAAGGGTTTAAAGAAGGGTTGTCTTTGCATTATTTTCTGTCTCTTTCCTTCTGTTTCCTTTGATCAGTTACATTTTATGGAAAAAGCATGCACTGGGCATTAGAGAAATGTAGCACAATGAAAGTGGAAGGGAGGTTTGAAGGCCTGGCTTATCAGCAGGCCTTCTGTAGCTACAACATTAGTTTTTGCTGACTTGCAAACTCATTGAAAGGCCAAAAAAAAGTGGGTTTGTTTCATCTTCCAGTTTTCATTTGCTATTTAGTGGTTTGACTTTTAGTGATTAAGTACTCATGTCATCCATGCTATTCCCTTTTATAAAGAGATATTCCTGGCCAGTTCTCCTGGACCAGGAGCATACAGTGTCTAGCCTTATTAATGAATAAAGGGAAAATAACATTTTAAAACATCAGTCTCCTTTGGTTATAAGGAGATAGAGACAATTGAAGTCTATGCTAAGAATAAAAGACAGAATTAAATACATTATTTACATAAATAAGGAAAAGAACTAGTTTATAACAAGTAGCAGTCTCAAACCTGGAGAAGCCAAAGAGAGGAATACAGTTGCCCTTGCTCACTAGATTCAGTGGGAGGCAAAGGCAACAACAGCTTGCAAAGGTATAGCTTTCAGACTCCTCATGAACTGCCAGGATGCAGATCCAGTAAAGGCAAATGCATATATGTATCACACTTGTTAACTAGGTGTTCCTGAACCAACAGCTTATCTTTTCCTATGCCTGCACATTGGTTCATATGGCAGCATATGTACCTCACAAACCAGTTTCTCACACCAAGCAGAAACTATAAAAACACAAAAGAACAGAATTTTTGGCTATCGTAATGGCCTGCACCGGCTGGAACACATGCCTATAAACCAAGAGGACAGACACCTAAACCTGTCCATTGGAAACCAGTAGAACTTGCCCAATACCCAGGACATACAGGACTTGCCACATTTCTAGAGAAAACATTTTCAACTCCCTTAGTCAAATTTGCAAAGCTATTGAGAAGACTGAAAGGGCTGATAGAGCCAAGTAAAAATTTTCAGACACAAATAACCATGTAAGGCATACAGCTCCCAGGCCCTAACATGCTTAGGCACATTAGAAAAATTCCTTAGGCACATATCTCCATCTTCAGACACCTATATGTTTTGAAACTCTGGTCTCTTTACTCTGACAATTCAACCTTTTATCTATTTGTTACCTATTCCTGTTTACATCTGGGTTTTCACAAAAAGATGCAGCAGGTTTTTGACCTTGGAAATGGGATCCTGGAAACCTATTTTACAGTGCTTTTTAAAGCAGCACAGAATAATACCTCTCAAAAGAATAGATTGAACAGCTTTTTTTTTTCTGTTTAACCAGCCCAGCTGTAGATTATAGGGAGTTTGGTTTCATTCTATAACAACCTGTCATTGTTCCCTAATACATTATCTCATCAGGAGGCCCCATTTCAAAGACACTACATAGCTCTGCTATTAAGAAATGTGTGTCTAAGTGGTGGCATGATCTAGTGGATTAATTATATAACCAGGCTTTCCTGGTTGGAATACAGTTTTAAATGTGCATCTTTAAACCAAATTTTTAGACAACTAAAAAGTGCTTGACTTCAAGAGATCAGTATCTAGCTCATTTGTTAGAAAAGTGGTAATTTAGCTCCTTAGGAGCTCCTTCAATTATGTTTATCCTTACTACAATCAAACTTCTGGGACCCTACACTGTTTTCAAAAATATACAATAAATACCTTGCAAATTTCAGATATGGAAGAAGATGACAAAGTATATTAATTAAAATAAAACACTTGGTAAAATTATTCTCGTTAGCAAGAAAAAGGAGGAAAACTAAGCAGAATCTTAGAGTTCTCAACAACTTTCGCATTCAGAAGGAGTTTCTCTGAACACACCCAATTAAAGGACTTCTACCAAAGCTGCACCTGGTTGCTGACAGGAGTAAAAGCATTGATATTCTAAGAGACCTTTGGATAATGCTTTTCCTTCCCTACCTGTAAAAGCTTTACATTTTTTGTTATGAAATATCAAATGAAATTATGCATTTAGCATACCCTTAAATCTTCTCCATATGGTACCAATCCTTCTACAAACACAGACCATGTGGCTACTGGGATTTATGAATAATGTGTATGAGCTACCAGACCATTGAAGTGAATACTGAAACAAAGCAAGGTAGATAAGTAGATCCTGTATTAATTCTTCCCTGGACTTCCTTTTTTTTCCCTGATTTTTTTATTCAAACTCTGCTAGGAATCAAGGCAGAGAGAACTTTAACTGTTCTGGAGTCAGAGCACCTTATAAAATTATCCAAAGTGGTTTTGCTATAAAATTACTTTCATGGTCTAAACATGGTTTCATGCAGAGATTTATGAAGGCCCACAACAAAATTCCACTTTAAAAACAATGTTATCATTTACCTTTGTACAATGGGAGTGGAAGAAAACACAGGATAATATACAACTCTGATTTTTACATCAGTGGTAGAGCCAACCTCAGTAATAAGAGTCAATCCAGTTTTGAGAACAGAAAGCTTTCATCCTTCTTTTATCAGACATACTTCCTATACATTTGTTGATGCTGTTTATTCCCCCTCTCTGGGGATTGAATATGAATGTTCTTTTATTCACATCTATTCTTACTTCCTGCAGCTTCCATCTTATTCTCTCCAGATTAGCAACTGAATAATAATTATATTGTTTGACACACGTTATCCTTCACAATATAGCCTGCACTATTTGGACAAATTTACAAAATAAACTGTCAACAACTATTAGCAGCCAAACAATCAACAACAAATGATCTGCTTTCTTTAACCCATAACCAATGCCTGTATATTCATGAGAAAGATCTTTTTGGCTCCTAGACCAGGCATAAATTAAGTGTAAGATAGATTTTGGGGTCTGACAGGGAAGGATCATTTCCATTCCATCTGATTCTAATCTCATTTACATTGACTTTTCACCAGTGTTAATTCTGCTGGTTTTATTACAGGTGTTTGTAACCTTCATCATTGTGGACAAAAATCAAAACCTTTATTTCAGGATTAAAGCCTGAAGATCTTTTTCTATCTTGAAACATTTGCAATTGACTCTAATTCTGGCTATATTAGTGAAAAACTGGAGTAACTCCAGCTGGAGACTAACCTTTTGGCAAGCAGATAGGGAGAGAAATTTAGCAATAATTTCTTTTGCTCTTGTAACAGACTGCAGCTCCAGTACAAGAAAAATAGTATTAATGATCATAACTGTAAATTCTAAAATCTTTCATCTCTTTGCATGGAAAAGAAATTACACATCATGATAAAAATGGGGAAAGTAGATGCATTTGTAGTTAAAGATTAAATTGACATCAAGTGATAATGAGACTTCCAGAAGATGCTTTTGCCAAACCATATTAGTTAACCATTTTTAAGAACAACAGCACAGAATATCCAAGATGAAAGGTATGAAATTTTTTAGCTAGAATTTTTATCTCAAATCACTGGTATCTGTTAGGACTTCACGCTAAATGTTGTGCAACTGAAGCAAAAAAAAAAGGCTAAAAGTGCTGGCTTAAAGGAAAACCACCCCTCTTCAGAATCATTTTAGATAGCTAAGATTACACACAGTATGAGTTACAGGGTTAGTAATGCAATTTAAATAAAACTTAATTATCTCTAAGCTACAGATTGTCACAAAGCAATGCTTGATGGACAAAAGAGAAGAGACATAAGTGATAACATTTAATAGCAAGGAATCCTCTACTTGTCTAATACTTGAAAACCTATTAGGTCATCTTCTCTTTAGCAGATACATTGGTTCCTGTTACTATCACAAATTTGGAATTTTGTCCAGGGAACTTGGTATTGGAATGAATTCAGGCTGCTTGCTACTGAAGGAGCAGGCAGTACACGTGTAGAAGGCCAGACAGACCAAAGGACGCAACTGATGTGTCCCAAAGAAGAGCAGTGAGCTACCCATCTATTTCTTGAGTTGGAGTCCATGCCCTTGTTTTTCATTTTTCCAGACTTGGTCTGAACACAGGCTCTCTCTTTTTCACCACTCCTGTACAGGCGTCTTCTCTGGGTTTGGTTTATTTTTTGGGTTTGGAGGATTTCCCCTCCTCCTACCCCTCAAGAAAACAAAAGGTCACGTTGCTGCCTTGACCTGGTTGTAATGCAGGCTAGTTATGGCTTATTTCCATAAACTTTTGTCTCTGAGCAGTCTAATCACAACATGCAAGATCTTCTGGCCTTCTAGATGATGCTCTTGTAACATTTTTTGCTATGTAATATCATGCTAGCATTAAAATTTATCCAGGGATATAAACCAGCACTGTCACACCTCCAGCCCCCTGCTCTCTCACGCTTCTTCCAAAGTATCTCAGTCCTGAATTCACTATTGCTACTTCCCCAGCCCTTGTTCACTACTGCTCTGCTGACAGAGGCATACAAGCTCTTTTGAAGAGGTGCAGAAGATTTCTCTAACTTGTGATGAGTGTTATCCCTCTAGGCAAATCAACATATCTTGGAATCACCCATTTACTGAAAAAACAGTGATACCAGTCTACCTGCTTTTGCAAATCTACAGTGGTGCACAGAATTATTACAGACAATTCATTCAACAAATTGAGCAGTTGTTACAAGATGTGCATTACACAGACCATAGTATTTACTCTTCCTTAACAGTTTAATGTATTTCAGATCTATGGACTACTGGTTAGTTTTGCTGATCCCCATGATAATTCAAGTCAGAATTATTCTGACATCTAATACCAACCAACGTGTGTTGCTTCTACTCCTAGATGACCTGGATTAATATTATAACCATATCCTCAACAGTAGATTAATCTGTTATTTCTGCTTCCACCTGAAAATCTCACATTTGAAATTTTTGGTTTGGGTGCAAAATAAGATTTTTTCAAATGTTATCATGAATAAAACTTCAGTATTAATAGTTGTTAGTTTTATGTAATGAATTTATGAAGGGGTACAGTTTGGGGCTGAATATGAGCTTATCAAAATCGAATGCAGACTGTGCAAAAGATCTTATACAGAATGTCTTATAATTTTCCTAGCTTTAATGATTGCCTTCTCTTAAGCCTGGCTTTGACATGGGCACTGTTGTGATTTAAGTAACTTTGGCTTGAGTCTGAATGACAGATGAAGAGGAGAACAATAGGGAAGGCACACGAATGCAATATTTTAGCAATTGTCCAAATAAACGTCAAGCAAAACATTAACTGGCCACAGTGTAAGAGCTATGGGGATCTTTTAATATCTTTATCAATCTGATTTCAAAGGAATGTACAGTTAGATGACACATTCGTGGTGAAATGATAGATTGATAGGCCACTCACTCAAAGAAATGACTATTCAATTATACAGAGTTAATTTCCTTCCATTAATTTCTACATATCACATTGATCAATCATCAAAAACTGGAGTCCCTTGGCTGAAAGAAATTAAATAACCACTGCTTCTCACCAAACTGGTACATGCCAGAACATGGATGTATTACAACACACAAAAGCTTCAATCTGAGGAACAATACAGACATCTATCAGTAAACATTATAGTCTTCTGTTTGACTTAGCACACTCAGGAACAGTGTGCTCTGGCAGCCAAAAGGGGCAACTGTGTCCTTGGGTACATCAAGCACTGCACTGCCAGCTAGTCAAGGGACGCAACACTTCTACTCTGTGGTGGGGAGGTCTCACCTGGATTACTGTATGCTGTTTTGGGCACCATAATCTAAGAAGGCTATTAAGCTGTTGAGTGTCCAGAGAAGGAACACAAAGATGGTGAAGGGTCTAGAGTGGAAGCCATATGAGGAACAGCTAAAGTTACATGGTTTGTTCAGGCTGGAGAAGAGGAGACTTAAGGGAGACCTCATCACAGCCTACAGCTTCCCTCATGAGGGAAAGTGGAGGGGCAGGAGCTGTTCTCTTCTCCCTGGTGACCAGCAACAGGACTCAAGGGAGTGGCATGAAGCTCTGCCAGGGTAGGGTGAGGTCAGATATTAGGAAAATGTTCTTCACCCAGAGGGTAAATGTAGTCAGGGCACCAAGCCTGACAGAATTCAAGAAGCATCTGGACAATGCTCTTAGACACATGGTGTGACTTTTGGGGTTGTCCTCTGCATAGACAGGAGTTGGACTCTATGATCCTTGTGGGACCCTTCCAACTAAGGACATTCTATGATTCTCTGATTTGCGAAAACACTGGCTCTGACAGTCTTCTTGACAAAGGCAATGCTTTCTAGAACTTCTGTTAAGGGGAAGAAGCAATTGAAATTCAAATGAGCCATATCCAGTGAAGTCTGGATGCATCCTTCCTATTGTTACGTAAGAAAATACTAAACTTGGACAAATTTTGTCATACATCTTGATGCCTCTAGCAGTGAAAAACTGATGCACTCATTACTGTTTACAAGACAATGTCCTTATTCAGGCAGTCTTTCAATTTTGATGTCTCTGTATTGTCAATTGCAGACTTAACTGTGCTGTTCGAAACAACATCCGAGTGACCATAGGGCAGAAAATAAAGGGCTCTTGAGGACACATTCAGGAACAGACAGCTCCAGGAATGCAGGTAGTTCAAACAGGTTTTCTTGTTAGTAATAGCCTTTAACATTTGGGCAGCCCTGAAGCTGGTCAGCCAGCTGGACTACAAGATCACTGCAGGTCCCTTCCAACTGAACTATTCTATTCTACTCCACACTAATCTCTTAGTCACATGAAAAATATTTGGCTCAAAAGAAACCATGTACCACTACAAGTCCTAGGATTGCTTAACAGATTATATGGATATTAAAGACCTCAAACTAAAGGCTAAATAAAAGGCCAGTTGCTTTTATCTTTTGAAAACAATTGGAACTATTTTACTACATGTTTAATTCTGTTCTGCTTCATTTACAGGCTGCTATTTCTCTAAATAGCTCCTTAAGTCTGCTGTCCAAATCACTCAGTGAGACTTCTTTATCTTGAACCAAATCTGAAGGAAACTGAGCATTCTAAACTCCAACTCAACTTAGAAGCCCACAGACATCTTCAGAACTTCTCTCTAAACATACAGATAGTAGAAAAATGCATTTTTGTTGCATCACTTTGTAGCTCGTTCTGGAGAAAAGAATTTCTGAATTCTTAGAGATTCATGTGCTTTCTTCATCTAAAGAGTAGGTAACTTTAGTCTTTATCCTATGGCTTTCTGCTAAAACTGACCAAAAGGCAGCCAGTTGATGCTATTTGTGTTCCCATCTGGTCTAATTAGACCTAAGATCATCAATGTCTGTGCCTCTGAATACTGGCATGCCTTTTAGTTTCTTATGATTTAGACAGCTTTTAAACCAATGACCTTTGAGTAATAGCATCCTCGTTTCATTCCTGAACTGCTGAGCTGCCAAAGAACTATTAATCCATTACTAAGCATTCCAGTGTGGATTTGTATCTTGAATTTGCTTATTAAACTCGATCCCCAGCTCAGAATTCACTAAATTTTATAGCTGGTTGGACATTTTTGCCTTCCTCAGGGAAACTCCACAGAGGCTGGGGCTAAACGTCAATTTGTAGCACTCACCCTTTTACAGTCTACAGTTACATCCCTAGATTACATTAATATGTAGCCCTATGGCTCTTAACAGTTTTCCACTACCATGAGCAGAGTCAGAAAGACTCATGTATTAGGCATTTAAAAATAAAAACTGAAATACATTGCAGAAGGAAATTTAGAACCACATACACACCTGTATCTTTCCTGTTTTAATGGAATTTTCCTTTCCCAGAGAGACAGTTTCAGAAGATAAATTTAAATTATTATGAAATTCTCCTCCCTGACCCACACCCCTTCTCTAGGATTCTTAGGTATTTTGTCTTTTACTGTGGGAATAGCTGGGTCACAGCGAGCAGATTGTGTGTCCTAGAAATACAGTAACTAACCAGTAAACAGGGGATACTGGAAAAGAATAAGAAAGGTGACAAGATACCCCTTTTTCATATACAAATAGGTAGTGTAGTAAGTAATTCTGGGACAAGAGTTTCCTGGGAAAAGACATCAATGTGAAGGGTAAAAGGATTTCTATTTATACTTTGTTTCCATTTGTATTGTTCACTAAGTATGAAGCCTCCTTTTTAAACCCATGTCTCCTGGTGTCTTGAAGAACAGACTATTCCTGCCTGTCTGACTCATGTACCTCTGGACAGTCAGACCTTCTGAGTCATTGGATAGCCAAAAATCTCAGATTAACAATAGTGCATGACTGCTAAAAATAGAAACTGTAGACCCTGGAACTGAATGCAGTCAAACTGCTCATACTCAGAGGAAACGTTTACCACTGAAACATGAATAAAAGCCTTTGCACTATGCTGCTTCACTTACATTTCATTAATTTTGTTAGAAATGCAGATCTCACACTGACTCTGCAACTGTTTCAAAACATCAGCAGCAGATACATCTCAAGAAATAATGACCACTTTCTGACCTGCATACCTGGAAGTAACCTGATCATGTTTAAGAAAGA
The DNA here is from genome assembly GCA_013399015.1 of Galbula dea. Lineage (NCBI taxonomy): Eukaryota > Metazoa > Chordata > Aves > Piciformes > Galbulidae > Galbula > Galbula dea. Next base: position 426,865 of record VWZX01019989.1, read on the forward strand.
ATGCCTGAACTGACAACAGAGCGATAGTAACTTGTCCTGCCATCTAAGCCTCAGTGCTTTTTTCACAGGTCTCTCAAAATACACATTTCAATGCTCAAACAGATTCGAAGTAACTTCACTTACATTTATCTTTTTTTTGGCTTTGTTTTATGCTGGTAAGTTAGCCATTGTTGAATTCATCAGAGAAGCAGATTTCAGAAAGATACACTGAAAAAGATCATCTGTCTATAAAACTTGCAAATCTTGCAGCTAACTAAATGGTGTGATCATTGTGATATGAAGTATAAAACCAAACATCATAACCTGGAATGCTGTCCTACAAAATTTCCATGAAAATTCACTGCAAAAGTCATAAAGACTATTTATATTGCCCTTCATCCAGAATCTGGTATTGGTGCTGAGACTTAAAACTTGTTCATCAGCATGATGCATTTGTATTAGTATTTCAATTCCATTCATTTTTATCAACAAAAAGTGGCCTACCTGTATAACAATTTCACAGAATTGAAACTGCAACTGTCTTCTGAATATATATGCCAAAAGAATTATGTTTAAATACAGACTTGAGGCAAGTGATCAGCAGGAACTCCTAAAGCTTAAACTTTTGTTCTCCTGCATCAGTACATTTTCTTGCGTAGCAACTTCAATATCCTTGACACTACTTGTGTGCACTGTTGTAAAATGGCTGATATGGGTTTCTTATTATTAGTTAGAAACTACTATTATCAATGCCGAACAGTATCCAAGTGATCAACTTAATGGTTGGGAAACTCAGAATTACTATCTTCAAAGAAAAATTAAGAATTTAAGTAAATCCCATATAATCCTATCAAACTGCCAGTCTTAGAAACCAAACTTTTACTCTTGAAAGAGATTTTAAAAACCATCAGGATTCAACAGGCAGGAGTGTTTTAATCAGCTTCTATATTTGTAGATGTAACCTTAAAACAACCCAAAACAACCCAACAAAAAAACCCCCACTGTAGCAGAAAAACATTCTTCCAACATATTTAAAACATTTTTTCTTATCCTAAGTACTTGCACTTGTTGCAAGGCTAGAGTGAGAGAGAATGTTATCAGGAACATCTGGCGAGCTGGAAAGCAGATACTGAAGAAAAGGTGAAAGAAAAGTCCACAGAATTCTGGAAAATGAAATAAGATTGTCAGGGCTTGAGGTGATTCAATGCCAGAAGAGTTCTGCAACCAAAACAGCCCAATCCTTGACTGCTTTCTTAACTCCTGTCAAGTCTAGTCAACAATGCTTTGTAAAAGAGTGCCGAAAACTCTGTGTGGCTGCCAAAAATTATCAAAGATTGACTAACAGACTGAAATTGCTTCTATTCAATGCACCACTGAACTGGCTCTTGAAAGATGTAAGTAGACTGCTATTTGGACATGGAACCTTTGGCAACAGTGAAGTTATTGTATTTGTATCACAAGTAACAAAAATGAGGTGCTCCTTCTCAAAGCGTTGGTCTACCCTAGACAATAATGTCACACTTGTAAAGAGCATTCATACTTGATTAGAAAAATCAGCTTTCCATCATCCTTAGGTGGGATTTAGGTTGAAACTATAATTCTGCTGAATTAGTCCACAGTTTTATTACACTTCAGAATTAAACATAAGAATTAAAGCTTGCTCATTCTGGCACAGTCCTTGTTAATACTTGAGAGCATTCTCACAGGTTTTGAAACTTCCCGGGGGCCTGGTATCCAAATAACCTTGAAATAGTCGCTCTTTTCTCCTCTTATCCCTCTGGTTAAACAACCAGGAAAACAAGAGGAGGCACTTGTAGAAATTACCAGATAGTGTCAAATTTTTCCATTTGACACGGATCTACTGAAGTGATAGGCGATACAAAAGACACAGGTGCAGAGCTCCACAGAAAATCCTTACTTTATCATTCACAGAAACCAAACCAGTGGCTGGAAACAGCAAGAAGCATCATCATTCTGCCAATATGACTTACACAGTACTTGGAAAAAACTTGAGCTACTTTCTAGCATCATCTACATCTGGCTCAAATATAAGGTCTGATCTATTACAAAGGGTTTGCATAAAAAGAGTATTACCATAAAGAAAAAAACCCTTGAATTACAGAATCACAGAATAGCCAGAGTTGGAAGGGACCCATTAAGATCATCTAGTCCAACTCATGTTTAGGCACAGGACAACTCCATAGTCACACCATGTGCCAAAGTGCCTTGTCCAAGTGCTTCTTAAACTCCATCAGAATAGGGGCCATGACAGTCTCCCTGGGGAGCCTGTTCCAATGCTCCACTACTCTCTGGGTAAAGAAGCTCTTCCAAATATTCAATCTAAATCTCCCCCAGCACAGCTTCATGCCGTTCCCCTGCATCCTGTCACTATCCACCAGAGAGAAGAGGTCAGCACCCACCCCTCCCTCCCTGGTGAGGAAGTTATAAACAATGTTGAACAGGAGAGGCCCCAGCACTGACCCCTGAGGGACACCACTTGTGACCGGCCGCCAACCAGACTTGACTCCATTGAGCACAACCCTCTGGACTCGGCCATCTAACCAGCTTTTGATACAGCCAAGGGTGCGCTCATCCAAGCCACGAGCAGCCAGCTTCTCAAGGAGAAT